>OLKM01000082.1:511349-568849 GCA_900291075.1 Melanogrammus aeglefinus
ACCTTTATTGATTTGATATTTATTGATTTTATCTTTTCCCAGACACCATTGGTGGTGCGTTATGTGATGGTCTTTAGTGTTATCGTAATCATGTCAAAGACTAACCTCAGCATCTGGTTATTTTCTGTATAATTCGACATAGGTTTGGTGGACAGGAAGTTGTTGTCCAAACCACAGGAAGCAAGTAAGAGTTCTTCAGTTCCAAGTGCCGTCTTTCTCTTCCTCTACCGCCATGGGGTTAGCATCTTCGTGGTGGTCGTGGCGCGTGTTTAGCCTCAGCAGAGCGAGGTCCTGGTGCAACAGGCTCCATGGCTCCTGGGGTCGGCTATGATGATGAGGTCAGTGGTCCCGGGAAATAGATATTTGCTGTTAATGTTTTCGATTTTGTCCATCTTAAAGGGTCGTAGAATCTCTGTCTTGTCCGTCTGTCTGCCTATTATTTACATCTGTTTAAGTTTAGGCCCTTTGTTTTTGCTTATTTGTTTCCAAACTATCCCTCTTAAGCTATGATGGACTGTCCTGCTTTCTATGTCTTGTCGGTTTTTGTTTTTTGTCTGACATACTTTCTATGCCTGACTGCCTGTCTGTCTATCTGTCTGTCTCCATGGAAACGCCCTTCCACGGGAAGTCTGCTTGGGCGAAACGATTTTACATCATAAAAGCTCACAGGGCATGCAAGGACAGACCCCCTGACTTTCTTTCTTTTCTGTATCTTTTGTGAACAAAGTGAAAAATCAACTGTTTTTATTATCTGAATCGCAGACGGTAAATTAAATATTCAGCTTGCTTGATTTTGCAATACCACCATAACCATTTTAGAATGTCCATGATCGGAGGTCATCAAAAACAGCTTAAATAGCCTATAGGTCAAAATGCATGTCAATGTGTCAAATAGTTATACATTAGTCTTTAAACCATAGTAGGCCTACTAAGACCAATTAGAAACACGTCAACTTTATTGATGTGCAAGGATGAGATTCACGCACAACACACAATTAAAAGACCACCTGTTGCTACTCTAATAAACATTCAGTCAACACTCGTGTTCTCTTACTGTTCTCTGCGGGATCCAAGAGTTGACTGTAAGTTATTGAAATGCTAAACTCCAAATTAAGTTCAACGGACCCCTTTAGTGCGATAATTGGACGAGCGTCTCCCGCACGCTCCCTAGAACGCTTTACTTACCAAGCGGCTCGTCGCACGCGTCTTATCTCGCTCCACTAAAGATTAGAGGCGCTGCTGGGCCATTGAGCGATGATTCCTCGTTAAGCTGATTACACGGTCACTCTTCTCCTCTCTTCTCCTCTTGTCTTCTCGCCTCTTCTTATTATGAGTCAAAACTCGGAATCAAAACCCTGCTCCTCCTTTGCTCTCTCCCCATTTCTTTCTCCTTCTCTCTCTCTATTTATCTGCCTCCTAGCCCCCCGTTCCTCTCTCTCTTTCTCTCCCTGTCGCGCGTCTCTCTCTCTCTCTCTCTCTCTCTCTCTCTCTCTCTCTCTCTCTCTCTCTCCTCTCTCTCTCTCTCTCTCTCTCTCTCTCTCTCTCTCTCTCTCTCTCTCTCTCTCTCTCTCTCTCTCTCTCTCTCTCTCTCTCTGTCACTCCACTCACCTCCCAATTGAATTGAAAGAACTTCAAACTCGTTATTGGAATAATAAAAGTGACCAATAAAAAAAGTACAGTTAAAGAATAATAATATAATGTTTGATGTCTACTATAAACAAGTGCAACTATGTATAGAATAAAGCAAGATCAATTCATGGTCATAATGAAAGTAATAGTTAAAATAATAATCCCAGCGGTGTCTGTGTCTGTGTCTCTCGATGACTAAGCTCCCGGGCTCGACCAGTTTCTCCAACGGTTCGAGGAGGCGGAGCACACCTTCCTACAATCGACTGAAATCACTTCAAGTTACTTAGGCTCGTCCAATCAGGGGGGGGACTTTCCTTTCAAAGATCTGACATGAAATGAAAGGGCCCTGCAGCAGTTCCAGATGTGCTCTGATCCTGAGGGCCCATGAGGGTTTGTTCTGCTCCCGAGTGTGTGTGTGTGTGTGTGTGTGTGTGTGTGTGTGTGTGTGTGTGTGTGTGTGTGTGTGTGTGTGTGTGTGTGTGTGTGTGTGTGTGTGTGTGTGTGTGTGTGTGTGTGTGTGTGTGAATTTGAAGTGCTTTTCAGATAATATAATTATTATTATTTTACGACTACTATTACTACCACTACAATTATTTACTACTAGTAGGCCTACTACTAAAACTAGTTCTACCAATATCAATAATAATCAAGGTTTTAAATTAAATCTTCACTTCCTTGGTCGATTTAAGCAATAATTTCTTTATATCGAGTATGCCTATACTTTTTATATAAGTAATTAGTTAACTGAGCGGGGAAAATTACACCGCTTCACAATGACCCGCCACCATTATGTCGTCATCACTGAGCGACACCACCTTCCTTCACCCAGTAAACATGGCGGATGTGATGAACGTCGGGGTGAATCTGGAAGCTTTCTCTCAGGCCATTAACGCCATCCAGGCACTGAGATCCAGCGTTACAAGGGTCTTCGATTCGTTGAAGGATGGAATGAAAAATAAGGAGACATTGGAAGGCACAGAAAAAGCTTTTATTACCGAATTCCAGGACAATCTGCAGTCAGTGAACCGAGACCTCAAGTAAGAGAGTGTATAAACTCCCGAAATAATTATTCATAGTAAATTACAAGAAGACATTAAAGAAAATATTAATTAATATGTGAGATAATAAGTAGTTTGTTATTTTTACGATAAGTGCCATTTCAAGCGAATACCACTTCACTTTCACTGATGAATGTATTGTAATGATGGATGACTCAATTTCTGACAGTCAACCTGCTTGTGTGTCCCTGTAGTGAGTTGGAGAGATTAAGTGGTCTCGTTGGACGTCCGTCAGAGTCGCATCCCCTCCACAACAGTGGGCTGCTGAGTTTAGATCCAGTCCAGGACAAGACGCCGCTCTATTCCCAGCTCCTCCAGGCCTACAAATGGTCCAACAAGGTAGAATTTCCCTCGCTGCTGCCATACACAGATTATTGCATGTATACTGTAATTGCTAAGTGGAGAAGTGTGTAGGTGTAAGGCAGCCATGTGTACATCAGAAGTATCACTTTTATTTTTTGTACACAAACACATGCATTAACTGTTGATCTCGAATCAAGTAACCTAGTGAGCTGAATGCAGTATTTCATATGTGCATCAATGTGAGTAACTCACACAACTTGGGGCTAAGTTAAAGATATAGCCCAAACTGGAGCGCCAGTTGGCTTAGCTCAAATATTGTTATTCTTTCTCATCTGCTCTTCTTCACTCCGAAGTAACCCTTCATCATCCCTTCTTTGATCTAACAAAAGAGCTCTTCAGTTGATGATATAGCTCCCCCCCCCCCCCTTCCACATTAACATTCAGGCACACAACAACACACACGCACACACTCACAGCTAGATGGATGCAGGACACATAATGGCCTTTTCAAACGGGACGCAGCTGCTGGTGGGATATGCTGCTGCTTCATCGTACAGAACAAGAGCTGTTGAGGGCAATCAGAGAGTTGCTCATACCAGCACCTGAGTGCCCTGTCCCAGCGCATAGGAAGAATAGAGCCTGTCTCCTCCTCCAATAGTAGCCTGAAGTGAGCCCATCAATGGAAGCCAAACCCATTGTCAGTCTGACGAGAAGAAGGATTTCCTTTTTATCGAATGTCCATCGGCTTTTTGATACTCGCTTGATTTGGGTTTGAACTGCTTCGCCTTCAACAAGCTCTATTGGATTGTGTTTGTGTACTGAAAACTAGGGCTGTGCAATTAATCAAATCTGTATAGCGATTTCGATGTTTGGGTCAAACCATCTCGAAACTAATATAATCGAGCTGAAACAATTATATACTGTATAGATGTATACAGATAGATATATGTACAATCTTTTTTATTTATTAATTGTTTTATTGAAATGGCAGAACAGCAAAATTATCGTGATTTTTTTTCCATAATCGAGCAGCCCTACTTAAAAAAATTCTATTGCATGCACTAACACATTCATTTAAAAATCAACATGCAATCCAAAATTGATGTAGAATGTTGAATATGGATCATTATTTTTCAAGCTCTGGAAATAGTTATCTCGTGGCAATTAATGTTGTGAAATATACAATTTCTACATCATTATGAAACGGTACGAAACGGCAATATACTAAATACCAAAACTCATTGTTAAATATGGGTTTTATATTGAGTTTTTGACATTGCATGTTCCCCATCCAAATTTCAATGTTACGGGGAATGTTATCCTGTTGATATTGATAATACCTCTTGTAATCCTTGCTCCCGAATATTAATTGTGTTTTGGATTTCAATTGTTTCTAGCTTCAGTATCATGCGGGCCTGGCATCCAATTTGTTGAATCAGCAGTCACTCAAAAGATCGGCCAATCAAATGGGGGCATCGGCTAAGAGGCGGCCTAAGGTTCAGCCCAGCACCCTGGTACCGCATCCCCAGTAAGTTGGACAATACCAGTGAGGGAGGAGGATGGTTACAAATATTTTTTATTGGTAATGAATATTCTCTTCATAAACGTGAATATATAAACTTCATAAACGTGAATACTTCTAAATGCGTATAAACTATCCACTCCTATTAAAGTTAAATGAGATTATTGTAAATAAAAATTGAGTAACACATTATCATTCATACTAAATGTACTTATTAAGCAAAAACTAGACCAAGTATTGACTCACTCAGTGTTGGTTGAATATGAAATTTACGGAATACCACCGATTTGGGAATTGCAAACAGGCTTTCACTTACTGCATTTGTAATCAGGCAGTCACTTACTGCAAGCGTAATTGAATGTAAAGTAAGTGCAACTAAAACATAAATGATTTCTGATATGAATGTTGATATTCTGTGAGCAAAACATTTCAAAATCCAAGAAAAATATTAAAAATAAGAAGTCACGTCAATTTGTATTTATCCCGTTATGATAATGATTGGGTTAACGCATATTTAACTCGCTAACTTGCCCAGCACTAGTATAAATGTCTTGTGTTTTGTTTCCAGGTATGTGGATGACGTGATCACCCGGATAGGCAGGATGTTTCCAGACATGAACATAGAACTGTTCAGACCTAATGGGACCTCCGCTGTTCTTCTGGTAAGATGATGACCACCACGAGTATAGCAAACCATGGGCTCAGACAGGGCCACCATCTAATCAGACAGGGCCACCACAAGCTCCAACCCAACTGCCCATACTGAAGGGCTTTTTAGACGGAACAAAGAAAATCATACCATTATTTCTCTCAGATTCCCAGAGCAACGAGTCAACCACCCAACCGAAATACTGTAGTTACTAATTCTGATTCGAGATTTATTTTTAGCAAAAAATTATTCATAACAATGAATCACTATACCAGAATTAACTGTAAACATTATAAGTGTAAATCCATGGTTTCAGCACTAATTCAAACACTATTAGATTGAAGAAAATGTTTTGGGCTAAGATATCTAGAAAGAAGGGGGGACTGGTTATCCCCATGTTTATGACCCCCTACTACTTGGTGATACTATTTCGTTAGGCAAGTCCATTGTGTATGATGAGGGATGTTGTATATGAAATGTGCAACCGTAGCCGTTATACTCTTATATATGCTATCAGAGTATAGTAAAAGGTAAAACCAATCCAAACCACAAGAGAATGGCAATTACGCTCCAAGCAGAGTGGAACGTTCCCAAACTGACATAGGACTTGACTCCTGTTTTTTCTACATTAAGGTTTTATTTTACAAAAATTTGTTAAAAAAAATTAAAGATTGGGTTTACTGCACCTTTTTTTAAAAAATGTGACCGTGTGACGACAAGCAACTAAATGATTGCAGCATTTCGTGGGGGAACCAGAGTTGGCACAAGGGTGGCAGATATGCTGCTACCCTTCGTCTGAAAAGACAAAAACACACAGCAGGATGTCTCACCGAGGAGGGAGCTAATCTCTGGTTTGGTGTTTAATCCTAGAAACAGGGACCGGTACACTCCTCCGCATCACTCAACAACATTCCTTTGTGTGTTCCAGGTGAGCTTGGGGAAGGTGCTGAAGGCCATCGTCGTCATGAGGTCTCTGTTCATCGATAGAACCATTGTCAGAGGGTTCAATGAGAACATCTACTCAGAAGACGGAAAGGTGAGATGACTCCTCATGCACTATGAAGGAATAACCATGAGGCCTAGGGGCCACATTGTAGACCGAGATTGTTGTAGGTACTAGGTAGGCTGTGATGTCACATTTATAACCCCCCGCTTCCCCCCCCCCCTTCGCTTCTCAGCTGGACATCTGGGGTAAATCCCAGTACCAAGTCTTCCAAAAGGTACAGACACATCCTATTGGTGACATCGGAATAAAAAGTGTGCATGCTTTTGTTTGAATTATGAACACATCTCTGAAATTTCTAATTTAAACAAACAAACGGTTAGGCTGTTTTGTCTATATAATGTGCAAAGATACAGGGTGTTTCTTTGAAAGGGAAACTGACTGTTGTCTGGTTGCTAGGTGACGGACCACGCCACTACGGCCCTCCTCCACTATCAGCTGCCCCAGATGCCTGACGTGGTGGTTCGCTCCTTCATGGTGAGTCAATTAACGCGCATTTACAACCAGGCCGGCCGTTATCTCCTATGAGCGGCGTATGACTGGGCGGGGAGGTTCATCAAATGTAGTTGAACCCCCCACTCCGTTCCTGTGTCTCTGTCTGCCCACTGTGGAAGTCCAATGAGGGGACTGGCTTTGTTATTATGAGATGCTGAGCTCCTGTTTTCTCTGTCCCTCCCAGACGTGGCTGCGAAGCTACATCAAGCTCTTCCAGTCCCCATGTCAGCGCTGTGGCCGTTTCCTGCAGGACGGCCTGCCTCCAACATGGAGAGACTTTAGGACCCTGGAGGCATTTCACGATACGTGCCGCATGTAGACAGTGGACATGTGGCACGTCTACGACCAGACAGCGACACAAACAGAGAGACAGACAGTCAGACAGACTCTGACATCTATATGTATATATTTTTTTTTTACTGTTGGAGACCTTTTTTTTTTTTATATATATATATATATAAAGCCACACTTCCCAAATACCTGAAGTCTTCTTTGAACATCTACAAACATTGTTCTGTGATGTAAGCTCTAATAAGCAGAGTCCTGGCTACTCAGCTGCCTGATTAAGCAGCTGGCTGTTGTCTATCATTTATATGTGACAACCTATGGAAGTGTAATGAAATCTCTTGCGAAAATAATTTCAGCTTGTTTTAACGAGTTAACGAGATGACTCAAAATCACCTTTAAGAACTCTATTTCATAGAAGCACAAATGTCCTGCCTGTTAAGTTTAATCTATCTTTATTTTAGTTTGTGTTTAAGACATTGGGAAATCAATCACCTACTTGAAAATACATTTGGAGGGTCAGGCAGATTAGCAGCAGCCACCGCGCTCCATGCAGGTGATACATTTTTCTCTTGGGGTTTTGGACGGTGGAATTTATTTTCTCAACCTACTCTTGTCTAACATGGAAAAGTTTTGCTATGGCTATGACGGTTGCCATAGTCTTTGACTGGGTGACTGAGAGAAGCCACGACGACGACGGCGGCTCTTTTCTGTTACGAGGCGGCCGTTGGAAGCGGCAGTAGCCTACATGGTGTCGGATCGCTTGAGCAAAAGGTGCGGGGCGTTGTGCTTTATGCAGGCATTGGAAACAACTGAAGAAAGGCGCAGGCACTGAGAAAAATACGTGGACATGTCCATAATGTGTGGTCACTTGGGGTGTTTTTGTACTCCACTATAGTTCAACAATTCAAGAAATGGAACACAATTATCAGGTTGTTGGCACCAGGAAGCGGGGATCATTAGTTGGATATATTTTTAAAAGACCTGACCTGCACGTCAATCAAACCAAACATTGATAATTAATAATGAATTATTTAGTAATTAAATGTTTGACTTGGTTGGTTTGGTTCAAACTTTAAATGATGGTGGCAGGGATTTGTTCACGTGTAGGAATTCGGCCAACCACAGTAGTAAACTATAAGTATGTGAAGGTTTTGAATCAACCCAGTGTATAGTGGCGCTCTGTGCGGTCTCCCACCAGAAATTCTGTTAGAACATGGTAGACAGCTGAATCCACCTTTAAACTATTAGTGCATTTCATTAATAGCCAATGGCTGAATTTCAGAAGTAGTGTACACTCAAATAAGATCTCACCTTAAATCATACCCACAGCATGTTTAATATCATTTCACATCGTGTTTTACTAGGCCAAACAGAAAAATATTTTCTATCGATGTTGAAAAAATGAATAATCCATTAAAATAACGCAGTCTACCTATTTTTTTTTTACATGACATTCTGTGCCTCTTTCTTTAACGCTGTCTGGTATGGACCAGCCCTGGATCTCTCTGAACCACCTGCTGTTTCTTAATTGCGGTCAAGTTTGTAGGACCAATGGTCTTTCTACTGCTTTCTAAATCTATTGCTATGACGTCTCCATAAAATAATTTGTTAACAGTCATTACGAGGCTTTCAAGAGTAAAGGAGCGCACAGTGACTCGTGTGATTTTATTATGAAGGGGGGAGAGGTCAAAGACAATGCACCCTTTTCACATAGGAGTTTGAGGACACACACACGCACACACACGCACACGCACACACACACACACACCACACACACACACACACACACACACACACACACGCACACACACACACACAGGTGTCTCTCATAAGCCTGATTAGCACAGGGAGTGGACTCATCTCCACTAGTTTGAGCTACAGTGCCCTGCTACATCAAATTAACAGCCATAATCAGTTTTATAAGACACACCTTTGTCGATGCCTCTGTGAAAAGAGTATAATTAACTGTAATCTGTGAAAGGGTGACGTCAGTCTCTCATAGTGAAACCAGCCAGCACTCAGACCCAGGATGTCTCTTCTTCATACGGAGGAACTAGGACCCAAAGAGCTGTGTGTGGCTCCTGACACCACCACCACCACCACCACCGTCACCCTCTCACCCCCTGGCGGTCGCAGCACACCTGAGAGGCCCGCCATGTCCACTTGTGATCCCAGTCCTCTAGGGCCGACCCCAGTACAGCAACAGAGGGAGGAAGAGCAAGGTCTGAATGAGTTTCAGAAGAACATGAAGATTGAACATCGGCAGGTGTTGAAAAACACCCACAGGGGCTGCGTTATCCTGGAGAGACACCGCAGGTATTTGAACACAGAATACTCCCAACCGTCTAATGTACATGTATTTGACACGTGGTCCAAGCACGATGTCGGCTACATAACATTTTCCTAAATGAGCCATCTCAGGTATAATGTGAATACTGCAGAGTAAGGGGCTTGGATGAGGCTGTGTGTAGACTCTTTAGGTAACCATTAAAGGGATTCACTCGCAAATCAGGAACTGATTAGCCACATGGTGGATGCTGATGAGTGCCTTGTTTGGCCACACACTAGAGTTTATTTAAATTACCATGACAGGAAACGCATCACCCAGAGCTGCAGCAGACTACGGCAGCTTCTACCCACAATCCCCGGCGGTCGTGTTGACATGGTAACGGTGCTGGAGATGACGGTGGCCTACCTGCAGACCATCAAGCAGATTTCAGTCCGCAGGCCTGATATCCAGGTGTTCCTCTCACTCAAACTCACACACCTATCAATACAATGCATGTTTGTTTTTTTTGTTCAGGGAACTACAAAAATAGCAGTGACATGTACAGTGAAATGTTCTGCCTCATTTATAATTTTTTTTGTTTTACACTTGGGTCTTCGGCTCAATTATAAACCTAACGTTTTTATTTTTGTTTGATTGTCTTTATGTATTCCTTTCTTATTTGTAAAGCGTCTTTGAGTATTTAGAAAAGCGCTATAAAAAACTGATCATTTATTATTATTAAACCAGTGAAGGCTTCGGTAATGCGATTTAAAATGCTCATCTTCATCTTTAAAGGAGACGTATTATAGTGTTTTCCCAATAAGTAAACATAGCATTTGAGTTCCAGCAAACATGTTTTTGAAGCCGTTTGCCGGAAATAGCTTTTAGGAAGGAAAAAACTTGCCTAGCGCTATTCCCCTCTGTTGTAGTCCTTTCAGAATGCTCTGTTTCTGGTGTCTGTAGCTTTAAAATGCAAGTGAGCTGCTGCCCATTGACCAATGAGCTGTCAGACTGAACCACAGCATGGAGGAGAAGGGATTGTTGCCGTTTGCGGACTCCTGGGCCCCGTTTCCCGATAACATCCACGCTCGTACGATCCTTCTCGATGGATCTTGCGAACCGTCGTGAATTTCTTTGGGGTGTTTCCCGTAACTCCTCTTAGGAACGCGCGTGCACTGCACTAGTGACGTTCGTAGGATTGTAACTGTCCACTGACACGGTGCTGAAATGGGCTCCGTTCTCTGAGGGAGAAACGCAGGAATGTCGCAGGAAAATGGGGTTTAAAAGGGTTAAAATATCTCCCCATCAAGGCCAACAGCAGAGTAGCCTACGAAAAGAATATACTGCAATAATCTGAATGCTAAAGATATTAAAACACAATTGATTAGGCCTAGGCCGACATGTTATATCAGTCCTAATCCTGAACGCACATGTGTACATTTTTTCATGGCATTTTCCCCCCTGAAATAATTCCATATTACAAAAATCTAAAACAGCTTGTGTGACAGCTAGCCTACATTTATCTTAATGTGCTGATTTCTGAACCACGCTTTGTGCAGCAAAGAGAGCCGACTTTATCTGATTCTGCATAAGGTTTCATTGATTGGCGCACACTCTCAAGTCTAGAATCTTTGGTGTAAACATTAAAAATGCAACCATTCATTATCATTCAAACGCAGAGGCTGGGCATTGACACACGGCTATTGCTGACCCGACTAGAAGAGCTTGGTCTAGATCAGGGGTCACCAACCTTTTTGAACAAGCAGGTGACCCCTGGTCTAGATCCTGCCCATATGGTTGGGCAGGATGATGTATAGGCCTTTTTACACTGCCAAGCCGGTTCGGTCGCAGCTTGGCACGCCCGGTGATTTCACCGTCTTATCGCAAAGTTTCCTGTGTAAAACCGAGGGGGGTCAAATCCCTGTTTGTCACGGCGCGGGTTTTCTTGGTTCACTGGAGAAGGGCTGTGCACTGAGTCTAGACCTCTTTAGAATAATTGGCATACTCCGGATATTTTTATTTTTTTACGAATGAAGACCCGCATGCAAGAATGAGTGTAGGCTACAAACGCGATTGAACTATTTACAAGTGCAAAAAAGCCAACATATTCTTTATTTTGCTGACCACTTGTTTTTCATCCCGACAAAAGCCTCGTAAGGAAAGCTCACCTGCGTCTCTCTCGTAGGTCGCACCATCTTTCAAAGTCTTTGTTTAATGCGACTGTATAACCTTCTCTCACATGATCAGCAGCTCGTGGATTTCACTTTCTCTTGGATTGAGGTGTCGCTGCGCTGTCTCTACAGAGACAACGCAGCGATATGATTGGATTGCAGAGATCGATTGTTTGCTTTTTTCGTATTTTAGAAGTGGTATGCTCACTGTGCTTAGCCAACAATAGGCCCATGATTAGGCCCAAGTATTATCCATGCTATTGGATGTTTTTTCCAGTAGATGGCAATGAAATCTCAATGATGGAGACCATTGTTTTGAATGTATCTGTTGGCAGAATTCTATTTTTCTTGTGGCGTTTTGGAAATCGGCCCCTTAGGACATCACAGGTAGGCGTGTCCACCTAGATTTTTTGCAGGATAGATCAGTCTACCAGCCTACCAAGTGGACTGTAGCAAACGTTGCTTATCTATTCATCACACATCTAGGGGGACACGCCAACCTGTGATATCGTAAGGGGAAGATTTCGGCTTGTAGCGGCTAATCAAACCACACCTGGTGGCATGCCATGGGACCTTTAAGGTTTTTGTTGTTGGCCATTATTTGCCCAGTAATAAGGCTTAATATAATGTATGTATTACACATGGTGTAAGGGTTATGTTAACTTCAAAATCTTAAAAAAGCTGTGTGTGTGTGTGTGTGTGTGTGTGTGTGTGTGTGTGTGTGTGTGTGTGTGTGTGTGTGTGTGTGTGTGTGTGTGTGTGTGTGTGTGTGTGTGTGTGTGTGTGTGTGTGTGTGTGTGTGTGTGTGTTAGCTGTGTCCTCCTGACGAAGTCCATTCTGATTGGCTGACACAAAGCCACATGGCCAGGGACCAGGGCCACAAGTTGGCAACCGAACTGGAGTCTAAACTAAGGTGTGTGTGTGTGTGTGGTGGTGTGGTGTGGTGTGGTCTGGTGGTGTGTGGTGTGGTGTGTAACCCTTTGCTTGTCTGTCTCTTCCTATCAGGAGCCAAGGAACCCCAAAAGAGAGAAGATGGCCGCTCAGGAGGAGGGGAAGGAGAGAACTAGAGTAGACGTGACGCATGTGGAACTGAATCCAAAAGAATGACCGTTTTAAAGTCATTCATATTATTTAATAAAGCTGTTCGACTGCTTTGAGAGTTTATTATTTTTCCATATTCTGTCGACTATGGCTTTATATATTTTCTAAGACTGCCCTGGATTATAATGGGACAGGGTCCCAGAATCATTTATACACAATCCAATGGTGCATTTCTCTTCTTTTGGTTTATTGAAATGTTTTGTCACTCAGAACACTCATCTGGTAGGGATTGATTGTGTTGGTGCAGGAGATGTTTAGATAAACAAGGCACAGTATCATATTCAATTTGTCGTCGCTGCATAGAAATATGAAATGTCCATTTTGAAACGTTTAATTCAACATTCACAAGCCATTCATCTAATGTAGACATAGCCAACGCTGACCCCTAGTGTTTATCTAGAGTAAATGCCGGAACTGCAGCCTTAATGAATTATGAGCCGACTCCGAGTCCTATAAAATGAGATTATTTACAAACAATGAATTTTCTAACAAGACGACAATACTTACTAATATATTGAGAACCTAAATAAAATGAGTAATCTGATTACGTATCTTAGATTTGATATTAATATTTACTTGCCTTTTTGTACTGTACCCTACTCTAGTACCCCACTTAAGAGACTATCTCCATCAATAAACTACAACTCCCACCATCCCGCAATGCAATTCTTTGTTCTATCTGTGTTATCACGATTCCGCCTTAAATGTTTCCTGTGATGAATATTTGTACCTGCACCACCTACTCTTAGAATTTCAATTTCGCTGACCACGGAGGTAGTTAATGGCCATTATATCTCTATTGCCCTCCTTCCAACCCCGCCCCACACACACACACGCACGCACGCACACGCACAGAAGCGCGCAGAGAGGCCACCGGCAGAGTGTTCTCCGGGGAGGCGCGCGACCACGTCCCGTGGCTGTGTCACCGGGCGCGTATTGCGTATACAGAACAACCGCGAGCCCCGGCGAATCGGCGCGAGACAGATCAGCATGCACTCGCTCAAAGAGGACGCGGGCTGCAGAGAGCAGCTCACGCGGAGTCATTTCATCATCGATTCCGATCCCAGGATGGACACCATGCAGTCGACGACCCGCAGGACAGCCACCGGTACGAGGCGCCCTGGAGCCGTGAGCTGCAGCTGGGGGACCGAGCTGTGGGTAGGTTGTCCGTCCCGTGATGTGCTGCTGCCGCTGCAGCAGCCCCACCGCTATACCGAGCAGCCTCCGTCTAGCGGTCAAGGCCTGCCCCCCACCCCACTCCCCCCTCGCATGGCTCGTTGTTCTACGATGCAACCGCTGCTCGTCTGGAATTAACGCTTGGTTGGCTAATGATGCATTGTTTGAACGCGTGCATGTTTCATTTCTTTGCGCAAGTATTAGTCAGTCCTGCTGGCCGCATCCAGACGTGCGCGTGCTGGCGTGCACCTGCCATAGCAACAAGGCAGACGGCCGCTATCGCACCTCTGCCATGATGGCTCCAATATGGGCGGCGCGCAGAAGCAGCCTGCAGGAGAACGTCCCGGTGCGGCTGAGACCAACAGCTGCGTCCAGGATGAACCGCTGGAATAAACCGCATAGCCCACTGCATTTTTACCCCCAGAACAATCGTATGAATTGGTCAATGTGCTTTTGAATACTATACACTCACGCAGACAGCAGGCTATGTCATTAAATGGCATGATGCATAGATTAGGTATAGGACTGTCTTTTGTTGTATATGGCTCTCTGTCTGTCTCTCTCTCTCTCTGTAATTTGTGTATGGATAGAAGGGATGGGGGATGGATTTAATGGAATGGTATTTCATTTGCATAATAGCCTGCTTTATAATCTGACAACGAACGACTTAATCCCTGCAGTCTTCTATGATTAACCTGCGGGACGTAAAGAGAGGTGGAGCTAGAGATGGCCATTTTATGGTGCATTGGTAGTAAATAATGTAAAAAATAGATAATATATAGGCCTACATATATTAAAAAGAAGTAGATTTAGAAAAAAGCAACATGCTGTGATTATAATCCAAATGGCTCAGTGTCTCTGGTGGTGTGTCCCTAAAGAATATATTAGCACGTTGTGTTGCTCGTGTTTCATGAGGGACGCTCATTTGTTCTCCCTGTGTTGCTGTTTAAGGACCAGTTTGAGAACCTGGAGAAACACACCAGTTGGGGCATTGATTTCCTGGAGCGCTACACCAAGTTTGTGAAGGAAAGGGCCGATATTGAACTCAGCTACGCCAAACAAATCAGGTAGGAGCAAACAACCACCGTTGAGGTGAACTCCAACGCCACGCCTGACCCAGGCCCATCCATGAGACCCTATGTGATACACCATGCGTTTGCTGCCCCTTTAAACACCATAATGCAGTTTTCACAATTTACTGGAACGTATTTGCATTAGATTTTTTGGTTACACCTCAGGCCTGCATTACAGTCCTGTTGCAGTGCAATTACACATTCAAGTACCAGGTAAGAACCAACGTAACCAGATGCCCCGACACGTGCTTCTTATGTATTAGGGTGACAGAGCAGCATGTAACTTCCCAGTGTGGTGAGGGTTAGCTGCTCCTCGTAGGAAGCAGTGAAGGTTTGAGTTACTAAGGCACAAGTGTTAGGCTGCTCCACAACGTTACCCCATTTGAAGTGCCGGCTGTTAGCTTGTTGAATTGCTTGTTACTACAGTACTGTACCGTAATTACACCGTAAGCTAAAGTCTTTACTTGCGGTACAGTTTGAGGTTAATGACAACAGACCACCCTTGGTGGTCAGACAAAAACACCACGGATGTCAGAACTGTGGTTGTGTAAACCTGAGAGGCCAGCGGCTTCTTTTGAAGCCACTTGTAGTTCCTCGTTCACAGAAGGAACAGGGAATTACAGAAAATGCAACATCAGTTTGGATAAAGTAATCTGAATCAACATGATCGAATGGCAGTTTATCTCCATGACAACGGATTGCGCTTGTCTTTGGCAGGGAAATGTAGTTTACCCCCAACTCTGTTTCTGTTTGTTTCTGTATTCGCCCACTGCAGAAATCAGAAAAGGCAAATAGATCTGTTATTATGGTATGTGGAGCTCATTCTCTCTCTCTCTCTGTCTCACTCACCCTGTCTCTCTCTGTCTCTGTCCCTATCCATTTCTCTCTCTGTCTCTGTCGCTGTCTGTCTCTCTCTTTCTCTGTCTGTCTGTCTCTGTCTTTCTTTCTGTCTCCTCTCTCTTTTCTCTCTCCTGTCTCTGTCTGTCCCTCTGTCTTCTGTCTCTGTCGCTGTCTTCTCTCTCTTTCTCTGTCTGTCTGTCTCTGTCTTTTTCTTCTATCCTCTCTCTCTCTCTCTCTCTTTCTCTCTCCCCCTCTCTCTATCTCTCTCTCTCTCTCCCTCTCTCTCGCTCTCTCTCTCTCTCGGTAGGAATCTTTCTAAGAAGTATCAAGCCAAGAAGAACTGCAAGGAAGAAGAAGAGAGCAGGTTAGTCGGCCATTTCTGTCAGCCCTGTTGGCCGCTCTGATGCTTCTGCCCAAGGGGTTCGCTCGCTGGCCACGCCGCCCGCCCACGGCCCTACAACTTGGCAAGCGTTGTCTTCAGAGGGAGCACTAACTGTATTGACTATGACTTCCAGCGTGGCTCCAAACCCATTTTATGAAACACAGAACAAGACTCTAAAATCGAACCTTCCTATGTGTATTTCTATACGCGACGCAGAGATTCATGTCTTGTCCGGTGAGCGTTTGCTTTAACACCTACTGCTAATACTATTCCAACCCAAAGGTTCTGGGTTCCAATCCCTCTTTGCCACCACTAAAAATCATTGAGCAAAATATTGTAAAAACTCAACTTACGGAATATTCACAGTCCATAGTCCATAGTCGTTTAGTCCTGAATAATTAAAGTGATAAAAGCCAGTCACACCCTGCTATGATATTATCACCGGTGTGCAGGATGTTGTACATAGAGCTCTAGCATGATTAGGGTTGTGTTTATATGTCGCTTTTCTCACACTCGAGGACGCTTTACAGAGAAGGAGAATTAAAAGACAAAAATCCATTTCCTGACTTTTAAGCACACCAAACACACAGAGCGACAGACCGGACAGAGGACCAGAGAATGAGCAGGAGTACGTAGAGGCGCTTTAGAGGCGAGGCTGCTAATGTCTCTGAGAAATATGGGGGGGTCGAGGGGGGTCTTCCAGAGTTTTAGGGGTCGATGCTGCAGAAGGCTCTGGCCCCCCAACAATACAAGGCCTTCAGGTTCTTGGGGGGGGCTAGGAGACCTCCGGACCCAACAAAGCTGACTGGGGTTGGTGGGGTGAGGGGCGTGGCAGTGATAGACTGGCTCCCTGCAGGTATTCCTGGTGCCGCTCGTTCGGGTCCACGCTGAGGGAGCTCAACGACTACGCCAGCCACCGCGAGGCGCTGGCCCAGAACCTGCACGCCTACATCGTCAGCGAGCTGGTGCGCTACACGCAGGACCTGAAGACCGAGAGGAAATCAGTAAGACACGCACACATGGGCCTGCGTGCATGGGTGTGCTCCTATACAGGCTTGATGGGTGCTCCTTTCGAGTTCAATACAATGACTTAGCATTGGCTTTATGGTAACGGTGCATTGAGACATGGGAGACAACACAAGACAACACACATGTGCATGTTAAAAGAAGTATAACATTTACAGAACAAGGGTCCGTGAAAAAACTGTTAAAATAGCTAAATAAAAAAATTATATATGTTAACAAATTTATAATTTAAACACTAATTACACACTACCACAAACGCTACCACACATGCAAAGACACACTCACAAAATCGCACACACACACACACACACACACACACACACACACACACACACACACAGATTCAGAAAGAGCAGAATTTCCACAGAATAATTTGACACATACTATCTATGGCGGATACACATAGAAACAGTCTTAATCACTACTCTACTTCTAGTCCAACTAGAACATTGTTTCAGGTCACTAAACACACATACACACACACACACACACACACACACACACACACACACACACACACACACACACACACACACACACACACACACACACACACACACACACACACACAACACACACACACACACACACACACACACACACACACACACACACACACACACACACACACACACACACACACACACACACACACACACACACACACACACACACACACACACACACACACACACAAAGACGCAAACATTCTTTTGTTTGCAGTCAGTGGCCTGAATTAAAGAGGGGGAAGTGTGTGTGTGATGGCGTACGTGGGATTATCGTTGTGTGTGTGCGTCTGTTTGTGTGTGTATTTGCATGTGTGTGCTCACACTTGTATGTATGTGTGCGTTTGTGTGTGTGTGTGTGTGTGTGTGTATATGTGTATGTGTGTGGGTGAATGCGTGCGTGTAAACACAGGCTCACAAAACCCATTTAATGAAAAACAACTTAATCACAGACACCAGTTGAAGTCCAACTGCTAATGTGCTTTCTGTCATTATTATGAGCTGTTCAGTAGTAAACACTGAAAGTACAACTACAGAAATATTACCTCTACTTTGATCAGTTGATACATTTTGAAGTAGTGACCAGTGGCCAACAGCACAAACCTGCAGATGTTAGTCGTGATTTGCGTTAAGTAAATATTCCTGTGTTATCTTATCTCTGGTCGCTCACCAGCATAGTTGACCAATATCGTCCCAGTGTCTAAAAGAGCTGATTAACACCAGAACTGATATTGTGGATACTGATGTTATTTGTTTTTACAGCATTTCCAAGATGGGCGGCGAGCCCAGCAGCACATCGAGAACTCGTGGAAGCAGCTGGAGTCGGTGGGTGATCGTCATGACCCCTGACATGAAACACAATGCTCCTGTTCCCATAGCGCACTGTTGTAACCAGCAGGTGGTTAAAGCTGCTTAGAAACCTTAGGTTTTGAGACTGCAGGTGTCCACACCTTTGCTACTAAAGCTCAGGACACAGTCATGAGCTTTAATTAATTCATAATCTAGCCGCTGTATTTGTTTACTTGACTATTAACTCGTCTAACAATCTAACACTGGTATTAATAACGACAAATGTCGTGTTTTGTCGTCCTTATTAATAACGCCTAATGTAATGTTGTGATGTTAACCAATGCCTGAGTGTTATGTGGGTGTTAATAATACTGTGAACTAACGACTAAGCCGCCCCGTCTGAATGCTGTGGTTGTGTTCAGAGTAAACGACGGTTCGAGCGGGACTGTAAAGAGGCGGAGCGCGCCCAGCAGAACTTTGACAGGATTGATACGGACAACAGCAAAGCAGATGGAGAAAAGGTACAGACAGACAGGCAGACAGGCAGGTAGACAGACAGGCAGACCGACAGACCGGGAGAGAAGCAGACAGACAGACAGACAGACAGACAGACAGACAGACAGACAGACAGACAGACAGACAGACAGACAGACAGACAGACAAAAAGGCAGACAGGCAGACAGACAGATAGACAAAAAGGCAGACAGGCAGACAGACAGATAGACAGACAGGCCGACAGGCCAAGAGAGAGAGGCAGACAGATGGCTGTGCAGGCAGCCACTAGCAGGGTATACAAACCAGAATCCCTCAGATCGGAAGTTGGCGGCTGTACCCAGAGAAGGACAAACGTCAGGCCGCCGGTTCTGCGACTGAAGAGAGTACAGCTTCATACAACGTGTTGTGGAAAATCACAGTCTGCCACATCCACTCTGTTTCCATGAGCATTACAAAGCTGGACGATGTCACTCGGTCCGGGGTTTTGCGATCCCCATTGGTCCGATAGGACCGCTGGCGTCAAACTTTTCGTCCAAATGTTTTTTTTCCCGGCAGAAACCGAGTTGATGTTAGATAGATAGTTAGCTGAACAGGTCATCTATCCTGAACAGGATAGATGACATATTGGTAACCCATCAAATCTATATATTTATATATATATACAGTATATAAGTGTGGGTCAGTGTTTAACGCGATCTGTCTCTCTCTTTATCTCACAGCGATGTTCCCTCAAGGTAGATTGAAACTTCTACTTTACATAACACATGTTAAAGTGCTTCACCACCAGGTGTCCTTGGACCACCAGAGAAAGTGCATTTTAGTAGCGATAACAATACAGACAAAGAATCATTTCAATTGTATTTTAAGTGTGTGTGTATTTGTGTGTGTGTGTGTGTGTGTGTGTGTGTGTGTGTGTGTGTGTGTGTGTGTGTGTGTGTGTGTGTGTGTGTGTGTGTGTGTGTGTGTGTGTGTGTGCGCGCGCACACCATGGTTCAGGCTCGTCAGACAGCTCAGCAGAAGCAGCAGGCGGCTGAGGACTCCAAACAAGACTACACGACAAGCCTGAAGCAGTTCAACCAGGACCAGCAACAGCACTACCACACACTGGTACCAGTTATATACCAGGTATATACTACTGCTAATACCAGTATTACTAGTACAGCACCACCACAACCTGGTACCAGTTATATACCAGGTATACTGTAGATTACTGCTAATACCAATACTACTAGTACAGCCCTACCACACCCTGGTACCAATCATAGACCAGGATACTATTGTAAGTATCATTACCTTTCACCCACTCTTATATACCAGATATATATGAGTACCACTAGTGGTACAAGCCCTTTAAACCACTGGTAACAGTTTCATACCTGGTAAATCTTTCTAGTACCCACACTACCACACACTGGTACCAGTTATATACCAGGTAAATACTACTACTAGTACAACTTATACACCACTAGCAACACCCCACGCTGAAATATATATTTTTGTGTCCGTGTGTGTGCCTGCGCATGTGTTTGTGTGTGTGTATGTGTGTGTTTGTATGTGTTGGTTTGTGAGTGTGCGCATGTGTGTGTGCATGTGTGTGCGTGTGTGTGTGTGGTGTGTGTGTGCTTGCATGTGTGTGCATGTGTCTGGCGTGTGCAGCGTATCCAAGACATGGAGGAGAGGAGGATAGACCGACTGGGGGAGTCAATGCGCTCGCTTGCGGAGGTTGAGCATAAGGTGTTGCCCATCATCAGCAGATGTCTGGACGGGATGACGCATGCTGCGGAGAGCATCCAGTCCCGGGTGGTGAGTCCAGGCTCCTGCTCCTCTACCCTGACCCAGAAGCGCACACACACACACACACACACACGCCTGCCTGCTTCCAGACCCCACTTTGAGGAACAATGACATGGCTACTCCCGTAGTGAAATGTTTGGGTTCCGATAATGAGGCTGCTTTTAAAAAACGTCTAAAAAATCAACAACAGAGAGCGAGCTGGCCAGAAGCTGTGGGCTCCTGTCTCAGGGATCCCGATCCTCCCTGAACCACCAACTGTGTCTATGAGTTTATGATCTACAGGTCATTGGTTTAACACTCCGTCTGTCGTCCTGTGTCTGTGTGTTTGTACCAGGACCGCCAGCAGGTCATTGGTTCTGTGTCTGTCTGCCAGCCAGCCAGCAGGTCATTAGCTCTAACACTGTGTGTGTCTGTGTGACTGTGTGTCAGCCAGCAGGTCATTGGTTCTAACACTGTGACCGTCTGTCTGTGTGTCAGGACAGCCAGCAGGTCATTGGTTCTAACACTGTGTCTGTCTGTCTGTTTGTCTGTCTGTCTGTGTGTCAGCCAGCAGGTCATTGGTTCTAACACTGTCTGTCTGTCTTTCTGTCTGTCTGTCTGTCTTTCTGTCTGTCTGTCTGTCTGTCTGTCTGTCTGTCTGTCTGTCTGTCTGTCTGTCTGTCTGTCTGTCTGTCTGTCTGTCTGTCTGTCTGTGTGCCAGGACAGCCATCAGGTCATTAGTTCTAGCACTGTGTGTGTGTGTGTGTGTGTGTGTGTGTGTGTGTGTGTGTGTGTGTGTGTGTGTGTGTGTGTGTGTGTGTGTGTGTGTGTGTGTGTGTGTGTGTGTGTGTGTGTGTGTGTGTGTGTGTGTGCGTGCGTGCGTGCGTGTTGTGTGTTTGCGTGCGTGCGTGCGTGTGTGTGTGTGTGTGTGTCAGGGCAGTCAGCAGGTAATTTGTTCAAACACTGTGTCTGTCTGTCTGTTTGTCTGTCCGTCTGTGTGTCAGCCAGCAGGTCATTGGTTCTAACACTGTGTCTGTCAGTCTGTCTGTGTGTGCCAGGACAGCCAGCAGGTCATTAGTTCTAACACTGTGTCTGTCAGTCTGTCTGTGTGTGCATTTAGCAGACGCTTTTATCCAAAGCGACTTACAATAAGTACATTTGTCATAAGAAGTGCAACAATAAATCGCTGTCGGTACAGAAAGGATGTTCATAGAACCAAGTGCAAGTAAAACAATCGCTAGGCTAACCAATTCCCCGTATTACAGCAATGATAGCAGCTACTGCAGTTGCTACACAGTTAAGTACTATAATACAATACAATACAACACAATAAAATACAGTGTACAATGGTCCCAAAACCGAGAAAAGTTGTGACTTTGCTGAACGACCTTTGCTAGCTTTTAGCGATGGCGGTATCAGACGTCCAGCTGAGGTAGTTGAGCGGAGGGATCGAGCTGGGGTGTGTGGCTTTAGCAATACTTGGAGGTAAGCAGGGGCAGTTCCATCGACTGCCTTGGTATTGCCAGTACCATCGTCTAAATTTGATGCGAGCTACTACAGGGAGGCCAGTGGAGGTTCCGGAAGAGAGGGGATCACATGGGAGAACTTCGGTAGGTTTGAACACAAGGCACGGCTGCCGCCATTCTGGATTGCGCTGCCAAAGGTTTAATCGCAAGAGGCAGGAAGGTCCAGCCAGGAGTAGTGAGTTGCAGTAGTCGAGGCGGGAGATGGCCAGTGATTGGACTAAAAGCTGAGCTGCTTCCCTTGTGAGGAAGGGCCGGATTCTGCGGATGTTGTAAAGTGCAAATCTGCAGGATCGGGCCACCGCAGTGATGTTTGAGGTGCAGTATAACTGATTGTCCAATACCACACCGAGGTTTTCACTGTATCCCCAAGGGAATACAGTGATGTTCTCAACGGTGACCAGTAGAGATGCGCGGATGGACTATTATTTCATCCGCAACCGCATCACAAAACGCTTGATCCGCCCGCCATCCATCCGCAAGAAGTTTTTTACCCGATTTTCAAAACCGCACCCGCCCGCCATCCGCCTGTTGTTTTTAGGTAGGCTATGCGCTGCTGACGCGAGGCTAGAAAGTTCTTGCCTGTTCACTCGAGCCTATTAATTCTGAAATTTCACCGCATTGAAGGCTATATAGGCTACTGTAAACCAAGCCCAACACTTGCCCTGCTTTGCCTTGCAAATCAAAGTTTTCCGACTATTTTTTCTTACCTTCTTTCTTAGGTGTTGATGTTACTGAGCTAGAAAGTTTAACTTGTTCTGCACATCTCGCGCTGCCAATGCCTGATTGTCACTTCTGAGTCAAAATCACTCCATCATCTCTTTGAAATTCCATATTCCACGAGTGGGTAGGCTACAATGACTGGCTGTGTATAAAAATATAACTTATACGAAACAAAAATAAACCAAGGCAGTTTTCCATCTACGAGACGTTAAAGCTTCTTCCAATACAACTGACAGCTGTGTCTCATAACTTGGCAGGTTTGTGGAGACGCGACATGGGAACGGGATCCGTCACTTAATTTTAAACTTTTTTTGCTTCCCGTTAGTGTGTGTGTGTGTGTGTGTGTGGTGTGTGTGTGTGTGTGTGTGTGTGTGTGTGTGTGTGTGTGTGTGTGGTGTGTGTGTGTGTGGTGTGTGTGTGTGGTGTGTGGTGTGTGTGTGTGATATTAGAGACAGAGAGGGCCAATTTACTGCCTGATGAGAATTGGATTATTTCAAAATGTGCTTGGAAGTAGGTAACGACATTTAACAATGTGTATATATTTTTGAATTTCGTTGGTTAAACCGCCAACCGCCCGAATTTAATTAAAATATTATTTTTTGTCACGTCACCCGCCCGATCCGCGGTTTAACCGCGGAGTCCGCGGGTGTAACCGCCAACCGCGCATCTCTAGTGACCAGTAAGTCCATGTATGGGCAATCTTTCTCTGGGATTAGGAGGAGCTCGGTTTTGTTGAGGTTAAGCCTTAGGTGATGGGCAGTTGTCCAGGTCCTGACGTCCGCCAGACATTCCGATATGTGTGTTGCAATCAGGGCTTTATCAGATGAAGGGAAGAGAGAAATAGCTGAGTATCGTCAGCATAGCAGCTGTGTGATGCAATTACAGAGCCCAGAGATCTGGTATAGAGGGAGAACAGAAGAGGCCCCAGTACAGAGCCTTGAGGGACACCAGTTTCAAGCGTGCAAGGTTTGGACAAGGAGCCATTCTATGTCACTTGAAAGGTGCGGTTCATCAGGTAGGATGTGAATCAGAAAAGAGCAGTTTCAGCGATGCCAAGTTCGGCAAGAGTGGCATGGAGGATCTGTTGGTTCACGGTGTCAAATGCTGCGGACAGGTCGAGGAGAATGAGAACCGATGAGAGGGACGAGGCTTTGGCAGCCTCGTCCCTGTGCCAGGAGAGCCAGCAGGTCATCGGTTCTAACACTGTGTCTGTCTGTCTGTCTATGTGTTCCAGGACAGCCAGCAGGTAATTGGTTCTAACACTGTGTCTGTCCGTCTGTCTGTGTGTCCCAGGACAGCCAGCAGGTGGTGGAGGTGTTCAAGACGGGGTTCGAGCCTCCGGGAGACGTGGAGTTTGAGGACCACAGCGCCCCCATGAGGCGAAGCATCTCCGAGTCCAGTTACCTTGACAACCGAGCCGAGCAGAGACACACAAGGCGCAACAGCCGAGGAAGACTCTGGCCCTTCATCCGCAAGAACAAGGTAGAGGCGGGAGAAACGTCAAGTGATGATGGATGGATGCTGGATGGATCATGAGTCTCCGTTGGCTGTCGCTGCTGTTGACAGTCCTCTCCCTCTCTCTGTTTTCTCTTAACTTGCCCTCTGTCTTCTTCGCTCTTGTTCCTCCTCTTCCACACCCACTTTGTTTTTTCCACTCTCTGGCTCTCACTCGGTCGCACTCCCTCTCTTTCTCACTCTTGCCCTCTCCCTCTCTTTCTTTCTCTCTCTCTCTCGCTCCAACTACCTACCTACGTCTCTCTCTCGCTCTTCCTCTCTCTCTCTCTCTCTCTCTCTCTCTCTCTCTCTCTCTCTCTCTCTCTCTCTCTCTCTCTCTCTCTCTCTCTCTCTCTCTCTCTCTCTTCTCGTCTTCGCCCCGTTCTTCCTGTAACACACACCCCTTCTCCCTTCAGCTGATTGAGCCTGCTCTCCTCCCCATCATCAGCCCACCTCCTCCACCCACCTCCCCATTCCCCAGGGGCGAACCAGCAGCCCACAGTCCCCCGCCTCCTTCTGCCCGTGGAACCAATCACGCAGCGACTCAACGACCTTATGAGCTCCGGCTCCAGAACCCGAAAACAGTGTCTTCGCAGCCTGAAGAGAGGGGTGAGCGTCTCGGTGTTCAGTGTTTACTCACGCTCTCTCCCTTTACATCGTGCCCGCGTGATGTGAGATGGCATGGCAAAGAACAATGTTTCCTCAGTCCATACAGCCAGTTGTTTACCTCCTAATCCTTTTGGGGGGGTACTGCCATTAGAAATATTTCATATCGACACGATAATTTGACAAAATCTTCTCCCAACTTGCCCTTCTTGTAGCACATCACGAACAGACAAAAGAAAACATAACGTTAAATATCCACACAATAAAACAGTAAACCTTTCCATTTAAAACACTTGCAAATTAATGAAAGAGGCTCAACACAATATGCATAAAAATAAAAAAAAATCCTGATTTTAACTTTTTTCAACTTTCCTTTCATGCCTGCAGCTGTCACTGAAACTGGTAAGTAGGGATTTCCCTGTCTGGTATTTTTATTGTTATATAAGACAGTGCCTCTGTCAATTTTTCTCTGGGATTAATAAAATACATATATCTTGTGCGTGTGTGTTTTCGTGTTGTTTATCTGAAGGGCTCTGGTCAGAAGACTTCAGTCACCTCCCTGCAGAACAAGCGTAAGAAAACTCCAGAAACAGATCAGCAGCATCGTGTGGAGTCCAGAGAGAGAGAGAACAGAGTACCTGAGAGAAGGCATCCCCCTGCCCACCCCTCCGGATGGTTAACAGAAATGCATCATTTACTTCTAGTTTTTTTAAGTATTATCAAGGCGTGAAAAAACATCACTTTTTGAAGCATCACAAATTGATGTTCCATGAAATCAAATGCAATCTTACATAAAGGGAAACTTCACCCATTTGCATTAAGCTTTGTATCGTTAGAAACCCAGTCATAATTTTCCCCCGAGACGGGAGAAATGCGTATCTACCTCTAACATTTCCTGCTTTAAATGACGCAAAATTATGATTATTGTGTCATCTAAAGCAGGAAGTTTAAGAGGGGTGCTCTAAAAAACCACAAGCCACTCCTCTTTTCAAACCCGGCTTTGGTGGTGGACCCACTGACCTACAGACCTATTACAGATCAGTGCCAGTGGTGGACTTAAGGGGACGGTATAAACGGTATAGAGAGGTACACCGGTAGTGAATTTTGCGCTGACAGTATGGATTTTGACGTTATCGTCGGACCAGTTGTGACCGGTAGATCACACGAGCGCTAAAGAGCAGCAATGATGTTGTACCAGAGATGCAGTCGTTTATTCATAATGTTCCATATCCGGCGCACAACATCTTTTGCTGTGTTCTATAATATATTCTAGAACACTCGGGAGCTCCCGACAGGAGAACTGGGAGCTCTATATCTAAATGATATAATATAATATATAGACATCTATAATAATATTATGCATAATCCTCAACGGCCAAAAGCTGTGTGCGCCTCCAGGGGCCTCCTGCCGAGGCACCACCGCCCCTCTGCGGTGGCGGTGCCTCGCGCGGCAGCGGGCAGCAGACGGCGGGCAGAGGGCAGAGAGAGGCTCCGGCGAAGACAATCGCAGGCAACAATCCCTTCTTCCTCCATGTCATGGTTCAGTCTTCTTCAGATTGATGTGGAAGTGGAAGAACCAGAGACATCGGAGAACCCAAAGCAGTCATTTGAGATGATATTATGAATAAACGACTGCGTCGGGTTCTCCGACGTCTCTGGTCCTTCCACATCAATCTGAAGTAGCAGTTCAATCTGGACTTCAGAGAGTCAAAGCCAACGTTTCTTTCCCCAATTCCTTCTATATGGCCGAGAATCAATACACAGGTCTTATTTTGCAATCCCGCACCCGCCCGAGAATTACATTCCGCAGCCGACCAGACCCGCTATAAATTGATACCGATGCCCGACCCGCACCTGAAGGAAAATTAGACGCATTAGATGGAACACCGGAGAATAACACTATGTGGTGATTGGCGTGGTGCTTTAGATTGCTGCGCAAAAAAAGCACATCATCCACTGTAGATGGTTTTAGTTGACTCCTCTGCTCCTGAATAACATATCCAGCACCGGAGAAGTCGGGTGCGGGTCACCCGACTTCCGACCTATGAAGGACTCCGAGATAACCCCCACTACGAGTCTTTACATGTTGTTGTGGAAGTACCAGAGAGGTCCAAGAACCCAACGTAGTCTTTCATTCAAAATATCATCCGGAGGCGCACACAGCTTTTGGCCGTGATATTATATACTATATTATAGATACCTATATACGATATAATATTACATTATTTAGATATAGAACTCCGGGAGAAAGGGAGTGCAAATGGCAACAATCACTTCTCCTCCATGCTGCTGTTCACGCTGGACTTCAGGGAGTGAAAGCTGAGTCACTCACTGAGTGAAGGCTGGTTGGCTGTTATGTTACGTCCCTCTCTGAGTGAACGCTGATTGGCATTGTGGAAGTTGTCGTCTTCAATCCGCAAGCGCCAAAAAGTCACTGTCTGCCTTTTCTCGGTCAAGGAGGCACAACAATTTAAATTTATGTTACTATTGTACTATAAATATATGACCCACTTTCAATAGAGATTCGTGTCTCTGCTGGTGAAATTCTCCTTTAATCTCAGTCTATCTAATTCCTTCAAGACAAATGAATGGGTGGACTGTGGAGCCTAATATCCCTCTTGGCTACGTACTAGGCAATGAGTGACCACCTAATTTGCACCAGTTACTCAAGTTATGGCGAAGGGGTAGCTTGAATGGAGGCGTGGATACAAACCACACCCTACAATCAGTTTATTAGATGACTTTTAACATTTTCCTGAAAGGACATTTGATAGATGTGACATGTTTCGGTTTTTGATGTTTTAGATCCTGTCCTTTTACAGATTTTTTCAATTCATTGAACACTATAGACACATGCTTAGACCAAAGTAACACAAATCAAAGTTTTTGTTTCTATACCTTAAACACATGTAACAATTCCTGAAACAAAAGCGCTGCTTTGCACTTTAGTTGCTATTCTGCAACACACTTGCTCCTTTCTGCAACACACTTGCTCCTGCACACTACACACTATTTCAAACATAAGACACTTAGTTCAAAAATGACATCTCAGTATATCATTGGGAAAACACATCTATTCAAAATACTAAACACATTGGGTAATTGAAAATACTTAAATACACACCTCAAAACACTTACTTACAAAACTGAACACTTATCAGCCAGCTACAAAAAGGCCAAAGGGCAATTGTGCACGTCCCGGGGGCAGCGCGGGGGAAATATATCATTGTGTGCCGCCATAAGCCCTCGAGGGTAACTGCACCATCATGCAAAATACTATAGGTCCTGCAATGCCCAACATATCATCACACTTCTAGATGCACTTCATGATGCAGCTGAACAGGACAGATCAGAGCAGCCCAGGTTTTGTGTGTGTGATCTCGGCGTGGTCCGGAACTGGTACGCCAAACATAAAAAATTTAAAGTCGTATGCTCGCCATTTCTACACCCTATAAACTTTTTTCGGCTTGAGGATGTAGTGTATATGAACGCCAACCACATGCCCACAATGCCTCTTCTGCAGGCAATGGAACAGGCCTGCAGAGACATTGAGGTAAAGTCAATCCATGGATGGATTCGGCACACGATTCGAGGACCCATAAGCCCACCCACGCACAATTGCCGTGTTTTTCTGTGTTTACTGAATGTACAGTACAGTTGTGTATTTTTGGTAAATGTTTGTTATATTTTAGCTTAAACTGAATTTATTGAACTTTAAAGTACTGTATTGCAATGTACAGTATTCAGTAATAGATTCTTTGGTTGTTGTGAAAACGTGCCCTCTGTGGAACTGAATAAAAACAGTGAACATGAAAGACTGCAGTGTTTTATATAAACTAGACCAGTGTGTTGCTGCTGATCTGAAAGTGTATTCATGTGATGCAAGTGTGCATCATTTTGTCATCAGAGTGCCATTTTTACAAAGAATTGTTAGGTTTCGATAGCCGAGTTTCAATTTGACATAGAGGTGAATGGTTTATTTCCCAGTGTTATCTTATTTGCTTGTGTGTTGAGTTTTGACACAATGAGCCAAATTTTGCACAATATGTTCAAGCAACTGAAAAAGCTGTAATCCACTTCTCAACCCCATCATTAAACCAGCGCTTACCAGAGCCCCTGTGTTTTTGTGTTTGTGCGTGTTGCAGAGATGCTCTGGCTAAGCTGCGGGAGGTGTACCAGAGGAGCCCTGAGATGGGCGACGCCAGCAGCCTGGACTCCCAGATCGAGGAGGCCAGTCAGAGGCTGGACCGACTGCAGAAGGAGCTGCACAGACATCAGGTCTGGACAGGACCTGTAGATATTAGCACAACTTCAGGCATCTACTTTTACTGAATGTCTGTTTTCATGGGTTTGTGTGTGTGTTGTGTGTGTGTGTGTGTGTGTGTGTGTGTGTGTGTGTGTGTGTGTGTGTGTGTGTGTGTGTGTGTGTGTGTGTGTGGTGTGTGTGTGTGTGTGTGTGTGTGTGTGTGTTGGGGGTTGTGTAGTGAGTGGGGTGTATTTTATGTGTGTGTGTGTGTGTGTGTGTGTGTGTGTGTGTGTGTGGTGTGTGTGTGTGTTGTGTGTGTGTGTGTGTGTGTGTGTGTGTGTGTGTGTGTGTGTGTGTGTGTGTGTGCCCTCACAGGGTTGGTTGCAGGAGACGGAGAGCAGGCTGGTAGATCATGGCGGCAGGCGTCAGAGTGGAGGTTGTGGGTTTGAGTCCCAGGCCACAACGCCAGGCAGCAGCAGCCTGGGTCACCTGGAGAACCTCAACCACCAGGGTCCTTCCAGCCGAGAGAGGCATGTCCCTCCACAGCTATCTGTTCACTATCTATTGATGTCTTTGCTAGCTTTCTAACACCATTTCACTAGCTCTACAATAGAGTACTGACTGTATGAACACCAGCTGTCCGATTTTTCACTCAGCTGTCCAGCCTTTTGTAAACAAAAATGGGCTGTAATATTAAATGAAAAGTTAAGGAATTTGTCGATCCATGGTTTTTGCATTTAACCTGCGGATGATTTCCGCAGCTCTGTGTTGAATTATATTTTGAGCTTCGAGCTCCGGAAATATTGTCCCTGTCTGTCTGCATCATGTCATCTCATCCGTTGTGTTGTGTTGCGTGTTGCGTTGTGTTTCTAGTCCCGACGGTAGCTACACAGAGGACAACACCGCGGAGCTCCATTTGAAGTCTCGCAGTTCAGAGTTTGACGATGACTTTGACGAAGATGAGCCCTTGCCCAGTATAGGCACCTGCAAGGCCCTCTACCCCTTCCAAGGTACTCCTCTGTCACAGATGCCAGACCCCCCCCCCCCCCCCAGGCAGGCTGCTGCCTCCCCTAACTCTGCTGCGGATGCTAGCGCTTGTAGCTTAGCATTGTGGGATTGCACTCCAAACCTTTCCAGGAAGGAAGGGTCTCTCTTTCTGTGTTACTCCTCAAGGTTACTTTCTTGATATTTAAGGGCCTTTTTCCTTTATTTTCATTGGTTCATTTCCTCTGAAATGTATCGGTTTAAAGGGCTTAGGGGGTTAAGGGGTGTTATATAATTAATAATAGTTAGTCTGTGTGTGATTAAGGCTGATACGAATCGAATCGACTCGGTTGAAGAATCAAGTTGACAACGTCAACCACCGACACTCTACCACTTGACCGGGACGTGTTTGTGTGACGCAGGTCAGAACGAGGGCACCATCTCCATGGTGGAGGGTGAGCTGCTGTCGGTGGTGGAGGAGGACAAGGGGGACGGCTGGACCCGAGTGAGGCGGGACCAGGACGAGGAGGGATATGTTCCCACCTCCTACATTAAAGTCTTCCTGGATAGCAACGCTAAAGGTGCCATGACTTACATCTAACTGACCCACACTCACTGAACACCGCACCACACCACAGCCGCAGCTGCCAACACCAGCATGGGTCATCAGAACTACACACACCACACACACATACCTTAATAAACACAACTCACAGGAGGGGGGGGGGGGGGGGGGTCGTAATGCCATGATCGCCATAGCAACGGTGAGCTCCATGATTTTGCCTGTATGAAACAAGTGGACCCTCAGTCCTCAAGATGAACCCTGGCCTTTTGAAGGCCATTTGAACGAGAAAACAAGTTCCTAATAGAAACTGCGCAACCTTTTAGACGACCGGCCTGTGGAGTGGTACTGGCCACTCGTTGACCTCTGACCTCCACAAGATGTCATTCAAAAACTAGCTGACTCTCGGCCGTTTAACCAGCACCTCTGAATGTCAACACAGTGTTCTTAACGCTGTGGGTGTGTGTGTGTGTGTGTGTGTGTGTGTGTGTGTGTGTGTGTGTGTGTGTGTGTGTGTGTGTGTGTGTGTGTGTGTGTGTGTGTGTGTGTGTGTGTGTGTGTGTGTGTGTGTGTGTGTGTGTGTGTGTGTGTGTGTGTGTGTGTGTGTGTGTGTGTCTGTGTCTGTGTCTGTGTCTGTGTGTCTTTCAGTGTGAATGGAAACACTCATCGCTGCTGTTTGTACATTCAATTATGTGTGTGTGTGTGTGTGTGTGCATGTGTGCGTGTGTTCGGATTGGCCTACTCCTCAGGTAGTTTTGTGGATATTAATTCTATATCTGGGGGCTAGTCTATGCATACTATATTTAAAGCTCTATAAAATCTATCAATCGATTACTCTTTTTTACCTCTCTGTGGCTTTGCCTGTCTATGTGCTCTAGAGCTGCATTCTTCTCTGCTTGCCTATAGGTTCATGTATAGGCCTATATATACTGTATATACATAGAATATACTGTATATATGTAGAAAATAGATTTATTGTAGTGCATGGTCGAAACAATGTCTGCTCAGTGTCTAAATCTATGGCAACATGTTCTGTATATCTCTGATAGGCACACACACACACACACACACACACACACACACACACACACACACACACACACACACACACACACACACACACACACACACACACACACACACACACACACACACACACACACACACACACACACACACACACACACACACAACCCTCTGGGAAGGTGAGGTCACTAAGCCAAAGGTCTCCTCCTCCATCTTTCCTCAGGTTTCAAACTCCTATATTATGTCCTACTTACCATAACAAAGCCTGAAACAATATAACTACTAACCTAATGGTTTATCCTGACTACCTTACTTTACTAACCTGCTGGTTTACAACACTCTATTCAGATGACCTTAAACTGACTACTAACATTCTAGTTTTTACAGTGTTTATTTTCTAGACTACCTTCCATTAAATTTACTAATCTGTAGAGGTTGTATGACCTCCATTAGCTACTAACCAACATGTTTACAGTCGTTTATATTCAGACTTTAGTCATGACCATTAAGTTCCTACCTAGTTCCCAGCAGGGTTGTGTCGTCTACATTAGGTTGGAAAGGGTTACGGTCATTATCCATATGCGACCAATTTGATTGGTCAAAGAGGATTTAGACAATGTTGCATTGAAAACTGAAACAGTTTTTAAACCATTTAATGTAGTGTATGCATTGACTGAGGCACCAGGTTGTTAATGAGTTACGGGGCAGTAGGACCTTGAGACTGGGAGGAAATTGCTGCTTCAATTGGCTGAAATGTTACCTTTTGTCTGAGCCTGCCTCTTCTAACCTGCCTGTCTGTTTGTCTGTCTGTCTGTTTGTCTGTCTTATTTCTTCACTTTATTTACCCCTCTCTCTCTCTCTCCCTCTCTCTCTCTCTCTCTCTCTCTCTCTCTCTCTCTCTCTCTCTCTCTCTCTCTCTCTCTCTCTCTCTCTCTCTCTCTCTCTCTCTCTCTCTCTCTCTCTCTGTCCCTCTCTCTGTCTCTCTCTTTCTCTGTCTCTGTCTGTTTGCTTGTAATCTTGCCCTAATGCTGTCAACCCTTTCAATTCACCTGTCTGTCTCTCTGTTGTTATGAATCTATGCATGTATCTCTACGTCTGTCGCCTGTTTCTCTACGTCTGTCGCCTGTTTCTCTCTTTGCTTGCCCCCTCCCCCCCTTTTTTGTCATTCCGTCCCTCAATGTCTGTCGGCCTTCTCTCTTTACTCCATCTCACTGTCCTTCCTGCCTGTCTCTGTGTCTGTCTGTTTGTGTGTCTCTCTCTGCCTGTCTGCCCTGCCTGTCTGGCCGCCTGTCTGTGTGTTTATTTTGTAGGCTTCGAGCAGGCTAGTCGGCTAGTCTAGTGCTAGACTGGTAGTGACCAGTAGGCGGAGCTGTGGAGAGAGGATGACTTAACCGCAACAGGAAGTGATTCGTAAAGAATGAGAGAATGGAGGAGTTCTGGTAAAAAAGAAAAAAATCATGGACATTAATACACACATTGTTTCAAGAATTCCTTACGCAGATTGCCAATGTTTGGATGTCGAATTCAGACAAACTTAAAGGACTTGTTGTTCCTGCAACAACACGAGCCCCGAAGAAGCCGGAGGAATCGCTCCTCTCTTTCTGAGATGGATCTCAAAGGAGGCCGGAGGCGAGGATATTACATGTTTTCAGGGAAGACGAAAAATGTGTTTCCATAGCAATGTCATTGCCGGTGTGTGTTACCACGGTAACCACTACATCACATGCAAAGTAGAGCTATACTGCTGCCTAGCAACATTAGGTCTACATTTTCCCCCAGCATAATTAATTTGGGTTGTTTCCATAGTGATTGTCTCCTTGGTTACAGTACAATTGTCCACCCTCCTACTTTCCTTTATGCCTTTGAACGCACCCGTCCTGTCTACCTGTCCGTCTGTCCGAGTGTCACTGAGCCTTGCTATTTGTTAACTATAGTGAGAGAATACGGAACATCTCAAAGTTCAAAACTAGCAATGTTAAGAAACTCTGGGTCAGCAAGACTCTTCTGCCATGTTTAACAGATCCAAAATGGCGCCTATCCCATGTTAAACCCATTCAACGGATGGTTCACATCTAACGTTAGACAGATCAATTAGGGATCCTATGTGAAGCAGATGCAACATGGATCCTCTACCTGGTCCACCAGATCCAACATGTATCCGGAGTCTGTCGTAGTGTAAAATAGAGCCGTGGCCAAGTGAAACAGCAGTATTAATGTGTTACTTTTGAAATGTATTTACTCCAATGTATTGTTAATGTCAAGCTTAATCAAAGTAGAAAGGCCTACAGAGAATGCAAGATGGCTGCTATAGAAATGTTTTACCCTTTGGACCTGCTAATGCTTTCAGAGAAATGTTTTTATGCCCCGAGAAGGGTGAGAAAAGACAGACCATGATGTCAATATCTGAAAACTTTAAAGACGTTCAAGGGCCTCAAGAGGCGCTGGAGAAGCTGTCTCCTCATAGTAGATGATGTTCCTATTAGCAATGTTGTTGATTCACGAGTGAAATGTCAAACATTATTCTATCAACAACTTGAAAGCTCATGGCTATAATTTGGTGGATTGTAAAATATATAAAAACTGCTTGTTTATTTGTTAATTTTTTATTTTTTACATTGTTTACTGGTATGTAGAAGTGGGCTTTTTTGAAGTTTGTGGATGTTTCCAATTTTCAACTAAACTAAACTTTAAACAACAATGGAGTCAGTATTTTTCTTTAATTCGTGGATGTTTGTGTAGAAAGTAGGCCATAACTATGAATGGGGGCAGACTCAACTGTGTGCCCTGAATTTCTCGAACACTGTTTATAGATGTTGCTGACCATGAACTATATTATAAATATATTCATATCTTAAAGTAGTTGGGGAAATTAGATCTGGAAATATTTGCCTGATCAACAATCAAAATATGCCAAAACTTTATGTAAATTATATATTTTTGCGCAAATGATAGTGGGGAAATAGATTTGATAGATAAAATAGATTGATTGGTAGATAATACATTAATTTTTGTAAAGGCTACCTAATTCAAAACATGCATAATCTGTGTAATTAAATTTTTTACACAAATGACCAAAATAATTTGGCCTATATAATGCACATAAATGACTTAAATAAAATGATATTTCCATTTTTATAGGACCTCTATTTAGTTTAATTATGTTTATATGTATTTTTTTTTTAGAAAATGCACAAACCTTTCAAACGATCTTTCAAATTATTAGGTAAGTGCTGCATGCAGCGCTCAACTATTGTTCTAAATAAGTTTTATTCTTTCTTTCTTTCTTTCTTTCTTTCTTTCTTTCTTTCTTTCTTTCTTTCTTTCTTTCTTTCTTTCTTTCTTTCTTTCTTTCTTTCTTTCTTTCTTTCTTTCTTTCTTTCTTTCTTTCTTTCTTTCTTTCTTTCTTTCCTCTTTATTATTCTACAAACTTTGGGATCTATCTCCTTCCCCAATTTTTCACCTAGAGACTCCATTCAATTTTTAAAATGTTCAGAATAGCTTGGAATCGCACGCTTCTTTTCACTTTTTTTTTAAATATATTATACTTTTTAAGATATTCTACTTTTAAAATGCTATCTTTTTTTAACATTGGAGTCAATGGGAGGACGCTGGAGCCGCCCTACCAAGACGTCTGCCTATTCTGACACTCCTACTTCTTAAGACATCGCTTCGCAACTCAAATCATTTTTCAACCATTTACCTTCTTTAAACACACACACACACACACACACACACACACACACACACACACAACACACACACACACACACACACACACACAACACACACACACACACACACACACACACACACACACACACACACACACACACACACACACACACACACACACACACACACACACACACACACACACACACACACCAGCAGTGCAGGGCAATACATTTGACCTTTCAGATTCTTCAGTTCAATTCATTTTACATTTCTGCATCTTTAGCAATGCTTTGGGCTCTTCATTCAGCTGTCAGTTTATTTGTTTCCAACCATGTACATTTTCTTAAATGGTGTGCAAGTTTACTCCATTTAGATTTTTGAACTTTTGTTCAAATCCCTTTACTTGATTTAAGCCATTTAACGTTCCTTTAAAGTTAAAAAATATTTTCAAACTCACTTAGTACTACAGCACTTCCCGCATTTTCTGCAGGAAATGTCATTTTCTAGTTATTTTTATTCTCTGTATGAAATGTTTTTAGCCAGATTTCCTGCCAAATCTGGCAACACTGGCTGCAGCTCGCTGCCTGCTGCCAGTGTTGCCAGCGTTATTACTGGTGAGCATAGCAACCGTTCTGTTGATAGCAACCGTTCTGTTGATAAACGCCTCCAGACGGTTGGCGTTAGCTCAACCAGTTAGCGCGATGAACGTTGAACCAGAACGAGAGTCCGTCGTCAGGACTAGCGACGTCTATAAAGTGGCGGACAATCTACCAGAGCGGTTCAACAATCCACACTGTTTCCACGGTTACAGGTAGGTCTGACACCCGTTTCTGACTGTTTCCACGGTAACAGGCAGGTTTGACACCTGTTTCTGACTGTCAAGTCTTTAGATATGCTGCACTACTAATGTTATGAACTACTGAGGTCATTATTGAACGCTGTGAGGACGTATGTTGTCAAAGTAAAGAAAGTCAACGTAGCTTCTCGTAATGCAAAAATCCTTGCCTTAGTTGAGTTTAGTTTAAACGTAGGCAGGCGGGCCCACTCTAAAACTCAGCTGTTACTTAACGAAGTCGTAACGCACTTCATTTTATCCTGATCATTAAACTATAATTCGTGTACGATGTGTTCTCTGAATGAAGTGTGAGTAGTTGAGAGTAGGGAGAGTTTATGTTATATGTCCTATTCCTCTGGACCACTAGCGCCCCTTAGTAGTGACTTAAGGCATTGACGTTGACTTAATGTTGCAAAGTACGATGAGTTTGAGTGGGATGAAGAGAGATGCGATTGGATAGAGAGATGGGGAGATGAAGGGAAGGATATATTTTTTGATGTTGAGATAAGAGAGATTTCTAGATATGAGCTGGAGGGATGATGACAGCTAAGAGAAGATGAGATGAAAATCAGTCCATGAGGAGAGAGCAGGAGAGGGGATCATGTGGAGAGATAGACCCAGTGATGGATGAATAGCTGGAGATTGAGGGGACATATAGAGATGGATATAGATAGATATGAGACAACATATACATGGTGATACGGAGAGATAGATGGTGTGAGAGGGTTGGACGGAAGATTGACGGAGAGATGATGAAAGAGTGATTGTGAGATGGAGAGATGAGATGAAGGATGAGAGGAAAGATTGCGAGATAGTGGGAAATAAAGAGAAAAAATGGGTGAGATGGAGAGATAGTGGGTGAGATGGAGAGATAGTGGGTGAGAGGGAGGGAGAGATGTAGAGATAGTGGGTGAGATGTAGAGATAGTGGGTGAGATGGAGAGATAGTGGGTGAGATGTAGAGAGATAGTGGGTGAGATGGAGAGATAGTGGGGGAGAGGGAGAGAGAGACAGATGGAGAAATGGTGGGTGAGAGGGAGAGAGGGGGCTGGAGAGGGCAGAGCTCCTCTTCGTGGCAGTGTGCCAGGTCCATGTTCATTTTTAGCTTCAGGTCTCATGAAGCAGAAAATTCTTTTTGAGGCCAATAGATTATAAAAAGAGTTGTTTTGTGCTTTTTTTCTAGTCAGAAGAGCTCCAATCCGCTCTACCAGACATCCAACCAGGTGTACGGGAGCAAGAGACCCACTGTACACGAGATGCCTGTGAGCGACTCATGAATATACATGAACCACAGTTACAGGGCGACTCCTCTTTAACTATCTATAGCTTCTTGTGTTCATTACGACTCATTACGTCATGTAAAGATGTTCCTCCACTTTGATATTACATTTATATTTATATTTTTAAATATGCTATATATTGAATAAGTATATGCTACACGTGAATCTCCTAAGATGGTGCAATTTGATTGGTTTGCTATCTCGGGATATTGGGCAATATCCCATGATTGAGATCTCAAACTCGGGATATCGTGACGGTCGTCTCGTTACGCTAATAAAAATAAATAAACCGCTAATAAAAACAAATAAATCCCGGCAAAAAGTGTTATCTTGTTTATTCTTGGAGTGATCACATGTAGTATATAGCCTACTGAAAAAATTATTCACCATTGGTTCCGTGAAAAGTGGGGAATAGCCCCCTTGACCTTCGGCGAATAATTGTTAAATACGTGTCTCTTTTGACCGTGGTCGGTCTAATTGTTGTGTCTCTGTTTAGACTCACTTCAACGGGACGTCGCGGCAGTTCTCGGAGGAGAAACTACGAAGCGGGATGTTCCGGGAAAATGGCTTCAACACTTTCTTGGATAAAAACAGAATCTCTGGGAAGGATGCCACGACGACTCTGCAAAATAGAATCAGCTTCAACCACTGCTATCTCCATGGCAACTAGCACAGCAACCGCTGGCTGCACCATGGTACTCAGTGGAGCCCGAGGCGGCTGTTGAAGTCAACGTGGTGAAACAACTCCTTCCTCAAACAGCCATGTTCTCCTGTTTGCTGACAGATCTGTGTCTGTGTTTTTCTACCACTGGCCGTTAAACTAACGATGGTCCACCCATGTGTCCGTCTGTCGATATAAACAGTATGTTCGTACCAAAGTCCGGTTAATTATTACAGTATGTTACCACACAGGTCTGGTTAGTTATTACAGTATGTTACCACCCCAAGTCTGGTTAGTTATTACAGTATGTTCTGACCCTGGTATGGTTAGTTATTACAGTATGTCACCACCCAGGTCTGGTTAGTTATTACATTATGTTACCACCCAGGTTAGTTATTACAGTTCGTCTCACCTAGGATAGTTATTACAATATGCTCTCTCTTATGAAAGTTTGGTTAGTTATATAGGTCTGGTTAGTTATAGGTCTGGTTAGTTATGTCTTACCCAGGTCTGGTTAGTTATATCTCAACCAGGTCTGGTCAACCAGGTTAAGTTAGTTTGGTGTAGGTCTGGGTAGTTATGTAAGTCTGGTTAGTTGTATAGGTCTGGGTAGTCATTTAAGTCTGGTTAGTCATATAGGTCTGGGTAGTTTTGTCTCACCCAGGTCTAGTTAGTTATGTCTCACCCCCAGGTCTGGTCAAACACACACACACACACACACACACACACACACACACACACACACACACACACACACACACACACACACACACACACACACACACACACACACACACACACACACACACACACACACACACACACACACACACACACACACACACACACACACACACACACACACACACACACACACACACACACACACACAAACACACACCTGACAATGTACTTTAATAAGATAAGTTTAAGATAAGAGAAGTCAGATCAAATGAAGCTGAACCCTGCATAGTATTGATTAGCTGTATTGTCTGTCGTGCTGTATTCTCACCCACCCTCACATCGTGGAGCTGTGAATGCCCATTATGGGTGAGAAGCTGCCAGCTTGTGATATTTACACCATCCCATCCTCCCACAGAATCCCCAAACACTGTGTTTGCTTTCCAAACAAGAACAGAATGGACAAACAGCACGATCACCCTAGGGAAGAGCGAGCTAGAAGAACAAAGATAGAGGGGAGAGAGACAGAGAGAGAGACAGAGACAGAAAGAGAGAAAGACACAGAGAAAGAGAGAGGGAGTGTCAGGTGGTTCTCAGCATGGTTCTGGCTACCTTATACCCGACCCTGTGGAGCAAAGAACTCCAAGATCACGATTTCTGATACTAAATTCTAAACGAATGATAGCTATACTAGACTATACAGATTTAATGTATTCTCCTTAATAATTAATCAAGCAGCCTATATCTAAGCTTATGAATAAACAAGGCCAAACAAAGAGACAATACACTATAATGCAGATCGGTCTTCTTATTGTTCTGCTCTGCTTCCTAAACATGGATCTTAAACATCTTTCCTAAATTGTTAACAAATTCAAAAAAGTCTTTATCAAGCAGATTCTTTAAACTGGCCCCATTTTTAGTACCTGAATCAAATGCTCTACATATAGGTGTACTTAGGCGTACACTCTTGGCAAAGCAGGACTACAGGCGAAAAAAAAAATGCAAATATGCATTATTAAAACATGTGACCCCTTGCCATTATTAAGATCATCTTACATTCTTTAAATGCACTCGCTTATACAATGATATACTTTGGATTTCGATAAGTTCCTTTAATTTATGCTCCATAATAATGCAGGGTGATCACATCGCTGGCCGCCAAGCGGCCCACCACACCCACTCCTCGCGCTTCCGGTCCAACACAGCGGGCATCATCTCTCCTCTCCTCCTCTCCTCTCCTCCGCTGCACCCCCGGATCCGCTCGCGAGCCAACCTGACACCATCGCACGGAGAAAGGGAAGTGTCGATGATGGTTTTTCAGCGCTAAAGCATCACACGTAGGCTGCTGCCTTCATTGTGCGTTCATCGGCTTTCTTTCACGCCGAGTGGAGAGAGAGAGAGAGAGAGAGAGAGAGAGAGAGAGAGAGAGAGAGAGAGAGAGAGAGAGGAGAGAGAGAGAGAGAGAGAGAGAGAGAGAGAGAGAGAGAGAGAGAGAGAGAGAGGAGAGAGAGAGAGAGAGAGAGAGAGAGAGAGAGAGAGAGAGAGAGAGAGAGAGAGAGAGAGAGAGAGAGAGAGAGAGAGAGAGAGAGAGAGAGAGAGAGAGAGAGAGAGAGAGAGAGGGAAAGGGAGGGAGGAAGAAGCGATAGAACACAGAACATAAAGAGGAGAGGAGAAGGAGGAGGACATTTCTGGAGGCAAACGGTGTGCATGTGAAAACACAGGGACTAGGGGAGAGATGGAGCCGGCCGAAAAGGTTCTGCGGGTCGCGTTGCTGTTGTTGATGGGTACTGAACTGACTCAGGTAGGCCACCTCACCATCCACGTCCGTCGCAAGCTCCTGGTCATAATACGCCTTCATTCATTCGCACTTGAACCGTATCGCAGCATGGCTCGGATTTATCGTAGACTACAACCCATGCCTTAATGTTGTGATGAACTGTAGGATGTGTAATAAGCGTGATATATATATGGGCGTAATGTCTAGGCCAACTTTATTGTATTAGGGATTAATGTAATTTAAGACCTGAGCCCAGACACCTTGTTCAATCGGTCATACCCTGACCCATGGTTATTTTATTTAACCCCCCAAATGTTTTTTCTTATGTAGCCTATAAATTGGTAAAGGCCAATATAATGGGCCATTTTAAACGGATTGATATAATTTACAATATCATGGAATGTGATCAAATGTAAATAAAAATAATTCCGTACATACTCCCGAATGGCACGCCAATTCAACGTGTAGCCTATATTCGCCCTCCACGGTTTATTACCGATTACCAACTGCCACATTTCGAGATGGATGTGAGATTGAGGTCTTACTATCGTTTGCATGGCGTCTTCAGGGGCAAAAATGTGTGAAGTGACGTCCCTCCACTAATAATTGAATAGAGACCAACTAGCCTACTTGTACATGCTTGGCAGCCAATCATCATCGCCTCATCATTAATTCACTCTCCTCACCACCACACACACTGTCTTCCAGCAGCATCCCCTCTGACGCTGCCGTCTCCGCGGACCATCTCCTCTCTCCCCCTTAAAATAGCCCCCCAACACAGTGTTACCAGATTCGGCGGGAAATATGCCCCAATCTGGCAACACTGCCCCCACACTGGCTGCTGCTGCCATGGGGGTCCGTATGGTCGTTGACATGTCGGCCTCCACTGAACACATCTGGGGATAAGGAGATAGGCTATAGGGGGACTAGGGGGGAGAGAGATGAGATGAAATTGATAAACAGTGGGGGAGGGTGGGCGGGAATATCGGCACTCAAAGTGCAGAGGAGTGAGAGAGAAAATCCATTGAGAGGGGTGGGGGTGGGGGTGGAGCGGGGAGAGATGGGGGGGAGTGAGATATGGCGGAAGCTCTGGGAAGAGGATTCAATCCTTCAGAACAGACAAATACAACACATTTACGTACTGAGACGCAATAGCTGAGCTGTGCTACTGGTATGCCTGATTGCTCCGGTCAGAACTGTCACTAAAAAGATGATTTCTGACGGACCTTTCACGTGTGTAGTACAGACCGTGGCCACTAGATGGTTGTTCACGTTATACACTCTTATCACCCTCGTCGTATTGGTATCTCGCTTGGTGCAAATTATTAAAAGGTTAGCTACCGAAAATATTACGAATGCATCAGATACCAGTGAAGATGCAGCTTTTCCACCAAGATAAATGTTGACATCTCATAGGCTACATAATTGAATCAATCAATCAAGCGATAATTAAATCAACTATGGATTGAAAATGGCAATGACTTTGCTGACCTTTGCTATTTCCATTCCATAGCACTTGGCACAGCTAATATGGCCGACGCTCTCTCTGTCCGTGTTTTAAGGTATTCCCAGCTAATCCGGAGGATGGGTGGCAGGTGTTCAGCTCGGCCCAGGACACTGAGGGCCGCTGTGTGTGCACTGTAGTGGCTCCTCAACAGACGGTCTGTTCCAGAGATGCTCGCACTAAGCAGCTCAAACAGCTCCTTGAGAAGGTACTGAGGAGGCTTACTGCTGCTGCTAACGACCTAGCGTTCTCCAGTGTCTACTTCAACAGAAAGCCCCACACAGCTATTGTGAACCGAATACCCCATCACTAGCACTGCAGACATCTCTACCGTGTGACACTGCAGCGGGATAATCACAGATACCCCTTAACACGGCCACTGCTGGTTTAGCTAGCAGTGGCAGCTAGTCTTAACTTCTATACAATACAATAACAATAATGTTTATGAAATTTGAAAATGTATACATGTAACGATGCCCCTAATTGATGGGTGTGATTTTACACAGTATAAGTAGACAGAAGAAGACCTAACAACAATGACCCATGGAGAGGAGAAGACTTCTAATTCGGCGGTGGTTATGTTACGTGTTGTCTTGACAATCGAAGATAAAGATGCTTAACAGCTTTCCCTGACTCCCAATTTATTTGAAGTATATCGTAGAACAAGACTGAATTATACTCTAAGGAACACTAGCTGTAAATACTGAAAAGAGAATACTATGGAAAGCACTTAAGGGGCTTTCTTACTGCCCCGGCCAAGACGAATGATGGAATGTGGGCCGAATCCCATTCAACAAGAGACTTGTTGGCTCCAACCCTGATTGCATTTACATCAAGGTTTAAAACATTTATGTTCAGCTATGCTTTCTGCTAAACTATGATGCAGTTTTAGTCCTTTATTCAAACGTCTTTCATGCATTCTTTTGAATCCTTTTTTCATAATTGATCATTTTAAATCCAGTGTACGGCCCTCTGGCCCGGTGCTGCTGGGTGTCGGGGGCTGTGAGCCAAGGCCTTCAAAGCTGCGTTCCAGATGAACTCACCCCTGGTCTCCTGGTTGTCCAGGTGCAGAACATGACCCAGTCTATCGAGGTCCTGGACCAGCGGACCCAGCGGGACCTGCAGTACGTGGAGAGGATGGAGGTGCAGCTGAAGGGCCTGGAGAACAAATTCAAACAGGTGGAAGATGGGCACGAGAGCAACACCGCCAGACAGTACAAGGTAAGACCCATCACACCTAGAACCACTGAGACCAACGGTTGGGAGGACTGAATGAATGAGGATGTGGCGGTTCCCACTCGCCTGAGCTTCTGTGCGTGTGTGTGTGTCTGTGTCTGTGTCTATGTGTGTGTGCGTGTGTGTGTGTGTGTGTGTGTGTGTGTGTGTGTGTGTGTGTGTGTGTGTGTGTGTGTGTGTGTGTGTGTGTGTGTGTGTGTGTGTGTGTGTGTGTGTGTGTGTGTGTGTGTGTGTGTGTGTGTGTGTGTGTGTGTGTGTGTGTGTGTGTGTGTGTGTTGTAATTGGTATAATTAGAATAAGGGGAATAGTTAAAGTGAGAACCGGACTCATGGTAAACACTTCACAACTCGCCACTCGTATCAAACCAAAAAAATGACAATGGTATATTTGTCTCTTAATACTAGGGGCACACTTTTTACTGTGGTTTCGAAATTAATTACAGCTAGTTACAGATAACTTCCTAATAACTACATAAGTAACAAGGATAAATGACCTGGTTCTCTGTTGGTAGAACTAGTGTCGAGGAAATTTATGTATTTGTAGAGATTTATTTTTGTCATTCTTGTTATTATACCAAATTCTTACAGGATTCTAATGTTAACATAAACATCTCTGATGAAATGAAGTTATGAGTACAAATTATAACTGGCTATGACAAGCCTTATAATCCTACTGCGTCAAAGTAACTTGTAATATTTTGTAAATATACAGACATTCGGATATAGCATCCATCTCTTTTAGTTGATATGGCGTTAGCTGCCTATAAACTAGGAAGTGTGCTGATTGCTCGAAGCCAACAGCCAACACTCAACGGTGTTGTTCTCTTGCTTGCAGGGCTAACGTTAGGAAGCGCCAGGACAGGCTATCCCACAAGGCCTCACCTCCAACATGACATTCCAAACTCTCCTGTCCAGCATCTCTTGACCTTTGGCCTTTCACTTTACTTGAAGCTGCTTGGAAAATAATTGGGGAGGGAAGTTACTGAGAAATACTTTCATCGCACTGGACCTGAAGCTGATTTGCATATCTAGCATGTCAGATTGTGTGTGTGTGTGTGTGTGTGTGTGTGTGTGTGTGTGTGTGTGTGTGTGTGTGTGTGTGTGTGTGTGTGTGTGTGTGTGTGTGTGTGTGTGTGTGTGTGTGTGTGTGTGTGTGTGTGTGTGTGAGTGTGTGCGCGCGTACGTGTGCGTGCGTGTTTGCGTGTGTGTGTGTGTTTGGTTTTACCTTCCAATGTTGCATGTTTTTCTGTGAGACTTGTAAGATAAGATGTGTGTCTTTACTGCCCTGGTTAAGTGTGTGTTAAAACTCTTCCTCTAAATGAGATCTCACAAAGTACGGATCACTCATTGATTAGCATGGCGAAAAAACATGTGACTGTTTGCGTACAACACAGAGACTAGTATTGACCTCCGCGCTGTCATAATGAAGCACTCGAAGTCAAACTTCTACACATCTCTCTGCATGATCCCCCCCGCCCCCAACAACCTCACACACACACCCCCCCTCCCCCACACACACACACACACACACACACACACACACACACACACACACACACACACACACACACACACACACACACACACACACACACACACACACACACACACACACACACACACACACACACACACACCTCTTGTGTAACTAAATCTGGTTGCTGAAGGTTCTTCTGCATAATTATAATGATAATCAAATATTGTTGTCTTGATTTCTGAATGATGCATGGGACAGTAAGATGTTGCATTTTTGAAAAGGTGTGCAAAATAAAGTGTTTTAAATTGGTTCTTCTGTAGAACTGTTGTGAATCATTGAAGGTGCCGCTTCAAATCCTGAGGTTAAACGGAAACCACCATGACCTACACTACAGGGATGCACTCCTACTTCCCAATCAAAGGGTTTTAGTCCTTAATGGTTAAAATACAAGTTGAATCACTCAATAACCAAACTAATAAATTATATAACTATACTATATGATTCCTTTAGCCATGGTGTCAGTGTTTATATTTTAACGATACAACACGAGATGATAATCTTTTCAGAGCAGTTACTTGCTGCCCTCTGCTGGCGGGTCAGAGGTTAGGCTCAACAAAGCAAGCAGTTGCCTGGTAACTAAAATTCCTGTTGGCAGGTTCGCTGCGATCTGAAGAAATATAATATTGATCCGACAAAATACTATATTGCATTCTATCAGGATCTGGACCGCTGTTCAAATATTAATCTAGTTTATGATTTGGCGGTTTCAGTCAGATAAATTCTCTGGGTAAAACAAACACAACGCCTTCTTGTCTGATCAAAAGGAAAGCAAATAGCATCAGGAGAAATCAATCAGTGTTTGATCAATACTTAATCCTGTAAGATTGTACATGAAAGCTGATTGTGGCCTGTATTGATTTTTTTAATCCAGATGCAACAACACTTTGTGATGTATGGGCAAAGGAGTGATTACCCTACAATTTGCTTAAACTGTAGAGTAAGACCTAGTGTTATAGTGCTGGGTATTACAAAACTAAATAGGAGCCTGTCTGTTTGTCTGTCTGTCTGTCTGTCGCTGTCTAACAGAGACACACTCAGTGCAGTCACCCAGTTCCTTTCTATTTTCTCCATATTTAAATAATAGATCAGGTGTATGAATTATATATATTATATATATATTATATAATATATATATATATATATTATATATATATATATAGAGAGAGAGAGAGAGAGAGAGAGAGAGAGGAGAGAGAGAGAGAGAGAAAGAGAGAGAGAGAGAGAGAGAGAGAGAGAGAGAAGAGAGAGAGAGAGAGAGAGAGAGAGAGAGAGAGAGAGAGAGAGAGAGAGAGAGAGAGAGAGAGAGAGCTGACTTCTAGAATGCTTAGAAATTGAATCAGCCAACTCTGCTAATCTTTACAAACCAACTGTGACTAATATGACACCATTATGCTATTTGAGTTGTACATTGAGTGGCCAGAAGCCAGCACTGAGCCCAGCACTCAGTCCATTACCTCCACCAGCCTTTCCAAGCATGGTCCTATCATTCCACTGCTGTGAATCATTTTGTGTTTCTCATTTAGTCAATACTTTTTGAGTGTTCCCTGCAGTTTCCAGCCAAAACCGTCCACATGAATGTCTGCAGTTTAATACATTTTACTGCTCATTTCGCAGGGACCACCGTAAAATTTCCAATTGAGTCAAAATTAGCTTCACACTAGTTTTCATGTGTCGTCGGTCGCTAGGCAGGATGCAATTATATCACATAAAAATACAATAGAATACAGAGTAATATGCCTCAGGGGTTGTAGCGTTCACCTTCCAGTCCTGGGGTCGCTGGTTTGAGCCCTTTCTGTGTCTTTCTGTGGTGTTAGATAACAGGCATCACACATATCTGACTTTCTTTGATTATTGTTATCATATGAGGAACAGGAAATGTTTTCCAAATTCAAACAATGCCCACTTACCTGTGTCCCCTGCAGGCCATCAAAGCCAAGATGGACGAGCTGCGGCCCCTGATCCCGGTGCTGGAGGCGTACAAGGCCGACGCCCGCCTGGTGGTGCAGTTCAGGGAGGAGGCCGCCAACGTGACGGCGCTGCTCAGCAACCTGCAGGAGCAGCTGGGGGGGCTGGACTACCAGGACCTCAACAGCCGCGTCTCCAACCTTGAGGAGCGCCTCAGGGCCTGCATGCAGAAACTGGGTGGGCATGGCCGACCGAGGAGCACACACACACACACACACACACACACACACACAAGCACATGCACACAAGCACATGCACACAATCATGTCTGCACACACTCATGCATGTCTGCACTAAACACAACCATGCACTCATCCACGTCAGCATACACATACACACACTCAAACCGATGCACACACACAAACACATACACACGCACACACAGGCCTGGGAACATGTTAGAATGCATTGTTTTGTTTTTTGTTTCAGCATGTGGCAAACTGACAGGGATCTCTGAGCCCGTTACCATCAAGACGTCCGGCTCCAGGTTTGGCTCCTGGATGACGGACCCTGCGGCCCCTCCTGGGGACAACAGGGTCAGTAGAGCTCCTTACACCACAGCCTACATGCTATCTCACAAGTAACAACAGGGTAGCAACGTGGTATTGTACCTTCATATTTGCTAGCAGTGTTTCCTCCCCCCCTGCCTGGGGTTAACACTAGCCTGGGCCTAAGCGGTAAACAGCGTCAAAGCTTCATTTAAAGTAATTCCCTTTTAATTCCGGTCTTGTCCCCCGCTCCTCATTAAGGTGTGGTACATGGACGGCTACCATAACAACCGCTTTGTCCGAGAGTACCCGTCCATGGAAGACTTCATGACCACAGACAACTTCACGTCCCACCGTCTGCCCCACCCCTGGTCTGGCACGGGCCAGGTGGTGTACAACGGCTCCATCTACTACAACAAGTTCCAGAGTCACACCATTATCCGCTTCGACCTCAGCACCTCGCTCATCAGCCGCACGCGCCAGCTGGACTTTGCGGGCTACAACAACATGTACCACTACTCCTGGGGCGGCCACTCCGACATCGACCTCATGGTGGATGAGGGCGGGCTCTGGGCCGTGTACGCCACCAATCAGAACGCGGGGAACATCGTCCTCAGCCAGCTGAGCCCCAATACGCTGCAGATCATCCGCAGCTGGACCACCAACCACCCCAAGCGCAGCGCGGGAGAGGCCTTCATGATCTGCGGGACCCTGTACGTCACCAACGGCTACTCCGGCGGCACCAAGGTGTACTACGCGTATTCGACCAACTCCTCTACGTACGAGTACATCGACATCCCCCTCACCAACCAGTACAGCCACCTGTCCATGCTCGACTACAACCCGCGGGACCGGGCGCTGTACGCCTGGAACAATGGCCACCAAGTTCTCTACAACGTGACTCTCTTCCATATCATAAAATAAGGCATAATATACAACACCTATAGACAGGACTTCAAATATAATTTTAAAGTCATCAACAAAGCAATAGACACATAATTTGACACGAATAAGACTGTCTGGGGCCCATTCATTTGATAGTACTCACGGTCACCGACACTGTCTAATGTCAAGCTAGTCTACGAAGCATTAATTGTATTATTATTTCTAACCACTTTGTTTAGTCATTTTAATGTCAACCATTCAGGCTAGTCCCTTAACCATAATTTTTTTTTTATCTCTTCTCTTAAACTAATCTCATTACCATAAGCAGCTAAGCTAACAGCTAAGCTAGCTAGTCCAGGGGTTCCTCTTCGCTTTCGGCTCATGACCTCATTTTGAGGTGTGCATTTTTCTGCACCTGTTTCCCCTAACATTGTTTCAAGCAAAACATCATCTTTATCTTCAACTAGAGTAAAGCATCACTTGAAAACAACATCTAATGACTTTATGATAAAAAAAAGAGTTTAATATTGATTTTTAGATAGGAGAGCACTTTGCATGCTTCCAGTGAACACACTTTCTTTTTTGTCATACGCGAGTATTGTTTCTCAAAATAAGCTGTTAAGCTAACAGTGTGTAGCCTTTGTTACATCCAAAAGCACCAGCTTTCATGTCGTAGCTTAGCTGGATGCTATACTTAGACAACCAGCACTCTTATATATACACTGAGTGAGGTTTGTGTCATTCACTTGATCAATACATTATTATATATATTACCTTATCTCCACAGCCATCTTTTGATTGTGACATTCACAGTAATATTTCACTATTATGTATAGGAAAAGGTTCTCAAGTACTTAAAGCTACCAGAGAACCCATGTGCTGTGTAATAAAGTGAGCAGATATGGTTACCTTGAAAAATTATAATAAGACTAATAACAACTAACAGATATATAAGTAGATATGATTTTTTTTTTGTGAAGCACCTTTCAATACTTAAGTTGGACATTTCATCACATTAAACCAGGATCACAATGACAATATAAACAGGGTTACAATGAAAATAACATATAAAACATGCAAGGAATAAAAACGAATTGATAAAAGCAAATAAAATGGGAGGTTCCAGGAATTAAGTAAAATGGAAACAATGGTATTGTAGCTGTAATTTTCAATGAGAAGTTAACTTTATGACTGACCCATAATTACAACTGCAGGGTCACCTGCCACATTGTCAATCAAATTGACATCTTTTGCAAACATTTCCCTACGTTAAAATGAGTTATGATTAGAAGGGAGAGCCCCAATGAGTTAGAAGTTAGCGAAGTGTGCTACCTGTCCAACCTGGTTTATGTGGCAATTAGACTGTTAAATATTCATACACAAATGTATTCAGTTACAATAAGGCTTCAATGTTTGAAAAAGTCTGTATGCTACAGTTCCTCAGTGCACTGTGAATTTGTGCTTTTTTAAAATGAAATTCTTTTTGTTAAAAATAATTGTTTTTAAGATTTAGCTCCCTTTTATAATATTTGAAAACCATGAGTAAATGACTCAATGTTCTGTCGCCAATGTGTGTAGGAGAATTGAGTGCGTATTAAATAATTCGTTTTTATTAATAATGCCATTCCATATGAGATGTAAACTGATTGTTCAAGTAAAATTTTAGGTTATGTGTACTGTGCAAAACTGCAAAGGGAAACAAGTAAACAAAAAATGTCAACAATAGTTTGTAATTTTCTTTTTGACAATTGACTACAAAGTCAATCGTGCCGAATTTCTGTGTAGCAATATTTACAGAGTCAATGCTTGAATAATTTCACAATAAATGTATATGAATGGGTTTTGGACTAAAATATGTACATTTGTTGTGAGGCACTATTTAGACTCATGAGCCTCTTCTTGCTGCCTGCTTCCCACTGAGTCAAGTAATTATGGTTGAAGATGAGTTCTCTAGCCCAATTCCCAGCCATACACAGAAAGGACTCTGAACCAACATAACCTAACCAAAAACGCACAATAGCGGACAAGGTCGGTCAGAGAATTTTTATTCGCCGCACGACCCTTGCATTTGTTAACACAAAGCATGGCTTGGCATGAGACCTTCACATCGAGAATGTCTCCATCTCCATCACCTCTAATTATATCAATTCAGCCGTCCAATACCCTTCATCCACTTTCAATCTGTGTCAGCCAAACCATCAGAGCACTGCAAGTATCGATTTTAGATTTATCAGGATGAGTTAGTTGAGGAGGAGGGCTAGTCTTCCTCACAGCCACCTCTTGGAGGCGCCCCTGTTGCTCCCTCGCTTTCATCCTTTGTCCGCCATTAGTAAGTGTTGCAATTCAACACCTGTGATTGACAAGCAATAATTGGTAATCTCTGAATCAATTCAAATCAGGGAAGAGAATAAAAAAAATCCAAGTTGGCTCAAACAAATTACAGATTTCTTTGGAAATTAAATGAAACATATGTTGAACCATGGGGGAAGTGGTCCACAAACAAGGATTGTTTTTGATTATCCCAAATCTATGTCCGTACACTGATTTAGAAATTATGTATTTTTCATGAAAGCCCCGATATAGCTCTACAGGTCCTGGTTAGTCAGACCCTTGTTTGTCTCCCTCTGCTGGTCAACTGTTGTTGTACTCTTCAGAGTCTGAAATAAGTTGCGTAGAGCCACGCTGCACCTTGGCGTTAACAATTAATTACATCCAATTATTTCCGATAATTTATGCATTCAGTCTTTGTTTAAATATATTGTGGATATGTATGAACCTAGTTACAATGTTATTTATGTAATTTGAAAATAACATCCACTATACAACTAGGCCTTCTGTTCCTCAAAAGAACGACCGTGGCCGTGTAATGGGGGCAGTCGGCCAGCAGGGGGGAGTATAGTGCTCTTAACTTCCATAACAAAGTAAGGCTGACCGGCAGGAAGCATGAAAAGATGCAAACATGATCTTTCTTGAATCTTATCGGGGTCCTTGGATAAAACCATATGTACTCATTCTTCTTATTATATGGTATAGTAGTAGCATCAGAAAAATGTGAAGCAGCACTAATACTAATTAGTATACCAATAAACTCTACCAATAAAGTCTACTAGTATTCTTTATTTTCCTCATTTCTGTTGTCTTTCATCTCCAGAACCCAGCTGCTGGACACATATATAAAGTAAATTAACCATTTTGATTGGCTTTGTAACCAGTGAGTGACTGGGCTTTGTAACCATGTCGCTTACCTGTTTCCCTTCATACCAACAACACCACAGGCCCCAGTGTGCTGTGGACGCCTGGGTGAAAGGGCCAATGCAGCGTACAGCAGCAGATCTATTCTTAACTCTATGACAGCATGGCAGTGGATCACTCCTCTGGGATCCGGTCCAAATGAGGGGGGAATGTGTGAACGGTTTATATACCAACGATGTCGCTATATGTAAGCAAAACACCCAATCGATGATCTCATTGACTTGGGATGTTGTTGAAAGTGGAAAATCCTTACTGTAATTAGGTATTTCTTGATCTATTTTTAGGTTCACAATGGTTAACCTTATTTTCGGTTACTACAGCCTCGGCCCAGTTACTGTCCACGGCCCAGAGCTAAAGAATGGGGAGGAGAGTAAAAGCACGTGTATGGGGCGTGTCCTATACTAATCAGAGAACCAATCAGGTGGAGAGTTTTTTATATATATTTGCGTATTTCCAAAAGGAGGCGTACCCTCAAACCCGGATTGGGCAATCGACGAGAATCTGACCAATGGCTTAAATGACAGAAGCTCAGCTGGACGGGGTCCCGCCCCCTATTCATATTCTCCAAACCCCGGAAACGGCGTCTTTTTAAAGAGACAGTCGTTGGGAAAAAAAAACTGTAACAACGAAGTAGACGGTAGGGTAGTCACCAGCAGCAAGCAAACCGATGGGAAAAAAAAACTGTAACAACGAAGTAGACGGTAGGGTAGTCACCAGCAGCAAGCAAACCAGAGGAGCGACCGAGACAGCGAACCAGAGAGCTATGTGGCAAGGTTGAAGAAGACGGAGATCATAAACCGCCTACTGTCTTGAACAGTGTTTTAAACGTCCAACGATCCAACTGGATCCACTGGACATCTGAACCCCGATCCGAACAACGAGCTGGCCCTATTAAGGCTGCTCAGGCAGATCTCAAGCCGAACCAGAGCTGTTCGGATCCGATCAGAATCGAGAGAACACAGCAACACGGATACAAGGTAAAAAGGCCAAACTCCAAAGGAGTGAAACACGCCTGGCTGCCATTCCTCTGCATCATCCCTCTCAATAGACATCTTCTGCAGCACTAACCATCATTCGTGTTGGTGAGTAGGCTATTCTGACAGCTTTGGGCAAGCTAATCCATCCAATGTCTTTAACCATACACCCACCATAGCCTCACATCATGATCACTTGACACCTGGTGGTGTTCAACTTGCAGTGTATTCTCTTACAATATACGTCTGTTAACAATCTCGGAATATTTGTCCATATGTGTATGCCGTTTTTAAAACTATCTGGAGGAATTTATGTGAATCTGAACGAAGCAGCAGCTGATGCCATGACAGCAGTCGCTGGCCACATCTTGCAGTGTGTAGGGGGCGTTCCCCAGCTTTGTCTGCCTTCCCCACTCGTCTTGTCTATGTGTTCGCGTGTGCGTGTGCGTTTGTGTGTGTGTGGGCGCGCGCCCGTGCGTCTGTGTGCATTTTGCAGAGGCGACAGAAATATTGATAGAACTATTGTTCGATTATTGTTCTGTGCTGAACTTTGCACACCTTTATCTCCCAACACGCACGCAAGCGTGCACGGGATTGCATAGAAATGCAGGGTAGCGAGCACCACTACTGGAGCATAAATCTGTGAGATTATGACGGTATCAGCAGGAGGAAAGCTGTACAGGGGTTTGCAAGGTAGTCCTGGACGCACGGGGCCTGCTTATTGTTATCTTGGTGTTCAGCTGTTCGTTGGTGATCAATCTCGAGTAGACTGTGAGTTAGGGTGTATTATTATTCTGCAGAACTCTGAACTCCCCCGGCTCCCTTTGTCCTAGCGTGCAGGGCGCGATGGCAGTGCGCTGACAGAAACGCACATTCACACAAAGTACACATGCATTGTGTCATCTCCCGATTGTGTAATGTTGTCATTTTGTCAAGCGTGTGTTAAATGTGGTGACACTCTACAATAAGGGTACTAATGGTATTAACCATTAATTAACATTGGTTAATGCTGTAATAAGCATTAACTAACAATAACTCACAGTTAACAATGGTCTAGTAACCATTAATGAACATGAGTTAATGCAATAGTAATAAGCATTACTATATAGCAATATCATATGATTTAGAGATACGATTAGGGTAAGGGTTCGGGCTAGTGGGTTAGGGTTAAGGGTAACCTTAACCCTAACCCTTAAATAATGTGTAAGTTAAAACCTGAAACCTGAGTTAACATGAATATCATGACCTTAGTTAACATGAACACCTTTGGTTAATAATTATAGTTAGGATTAATCTATTGTTATTTATTGTACCCTTATTGTAAACCTGTAACCTTCAATGTTGATGTTGAGATGGACGTGGACCAAATTCTTATCTGTGACTTGCCATTACAGGCACAGCTCCCCCACCGCCCACACACACACCAACACACCCACACAGACACAGACTCACAGACACACACACACACACACACACAACACAACACACACGCACACAGGCACACACACACGCACGTGCACAAGCACCAGCACACACATACCAAGAAGGCGTCTTTGTCCTCAGCTGTGTGTGACGTCATGCAGAGCTGCACTGTAACCACAAGAGCAACACCCAATGCAAGGTGTGGGCTCTGATAAGAGAAGCCCAGGGTCCTAAGGCCTGATGCACCTGCCTGTTCACATACTTTACCCACACGTCACATTGCCACATTACTTTACCATTAAACTACTTATTGTCATCGTGTGTGTGTGTGTGTGTGTGTGTGTGTGTGTGTGTGTGTGTGTGTGTGTGTGTGTGTGTGTGTGTGTGTGTGTGTGTGTGTGTGTGTGTGTGTATATGTATATATGTGTGTGTATATGTATACAGTATATATAACCTTGCCTCTACATGCCCATGTGTGTCCTCCCTGGTATCCTGATGTGTTTTGGATCTGAGTCCCCCTTGAGACTATATAACATTGTCCATCAGACGTCATGTGACACATCAGAGAACATGTTTAAGGAGTGTGGTCAGTTTGGCAGGGTAAGCACTTGTACACACTGTATATTCTGCATTTGCTTGCTCTCTCCGTCTCTCCGTCCCTCCGTCTCTCTGTCTGTCTGTCTCTCTGTCTGTCTGTCTGTCTGTCTGTCTGTCTGTCTGTCTGTCTGTCTGTCTGTCTGTCTGTCTGTCTGTCTGTCTGTCTGTCTGTCTGTCTGTCTGTCTGTCTGTCTGTCTGTCTGTCTGTCTCTCTCTGTCTCTCTCTGTCTCTCTGTCTCTCTGTCTCTCTGTCTCTCTGTCTCAAATGATATGAAGGCTTACTTTGTCCATACGACTCAGCAGGGTTTGATATGTGAGATTGCAGATGATTACGGCTAATCACCGCTCAAAGGCTTTATCGTTCTCCATGTTATTTATTTCAGTCCTGTCTTGTGCACATGCATGAATCATGAATACAAATAGTGACGCCTTATATGCACATCTACTGTATGCGCAATATGTCCATGTCTTGGCTGTGTGTGTGTGTATGCACATGGCTATTAAAACGAAGGGTTCATTGGGTACCCAATGTTGAGGTTTAACATGAACATTTACGGTAGAATCGTACTAATATGTGTGTTTGCCTGTGAAAACCTGTGTTAAAACTTCAATGCTGGGTGTGTACAGACAGGTCCTGTTTAAAAGGCTGGCAGGGATATGGGGAGGGCGATACAAGCTGGAACAGTTTACACAGCTAAACAGATATCATGCATACAGGTGAAGTTACTCAGTACGTTTAAATTAGTTCCTGCAGGTGGGTGGGTGTGTGTGTGTGTGTGTGTGTGTGTGTGTGTGTGTGTGTGTGTGTGTGTGTGTGTGTGTGTGTGTGTGTGTGTGTGTGTGTGTGTGTGTGCATGTGTGTGTGTGCGTGTGCATGTGCGTGCGTGTGCATGTGCACGTAAATGTAAATGGACTGCATTTATATAGTGCTTTTTTAACCTATTGGCCACTCAAAACGCTTTCCAATATTGCCTCACATTCACCATTTACGCACACATTCACACACCGACGGCGGAGTCAGCCATGCAAGGCGACAGACAGCTCGTCGGGAGCAGTTAGGGTTAGGTGCCTTGCTCAAGGACACCTTGACACTCAGCTAGAGGAGGAGCCGGGGATCGAATCAGCAACCTTCAGGTTACTAGCCAACCCACTCTACCTCCTGAGCTACTGCCGCCTGCACTTGTGTGTGTTATAACTCTATTATCAGAATGACAGAATGTTCCACAGCTCTTTAAATAGCACAGGTGCAGTGAAGTGTAACTATAAACCTGGGACTCTGTCCACTCCTGATAATAAAACGTGTGTGTGTGTGTGTGTGTGTGTGTGTGTGTGTGTGTGTGTGTGTGTGTGTGTGTGTGTGTGTGTGTGTGTGTGTGTGTGTGTGTGTGTGTGTGTGTGTGTGTGTGTGTGTGTGTGTGTTTTACACATGTACAGGAACCGAGCAAACGGCAAAGTGCTTCAATGAGTTCTAGGTTTTCAAAATGGTGGAATGAGACAGTTGCAAAATCGTTGCCTTGGTTGCCAAGCCAACACAGGGCTTTCATTGTGATGTGTCAGCCCAGATCCATGATTGATGTCAAAGTTACCCACCTTGGTGATATTCCAAGCCATCATCTCCCCCAGATCTGCGTCCGGGATTATGTTGGTAATCAAGCCCTCTGACCTGGGCTCCATTGATGTAGCCAGTTCTGTCCGCTCAGAACCCAGGAATAAACAGCACATTCTTACAACCCAGATTAAACAAGATGCCACCAGCATGAATCAGATGGTGTTGTGTTGCTGGGTGTGTGTGTAGCCTCTATTATTAATTATCTCTATTATTAAAAGGCCTATCTTGAGCCCCTTTCTCTGTCTCTACTGTGGTAATGGCAGGGAGATTACCGAGTCTGCATGACTCACTACAGCCACTTGTCAAATTAAAACACACACACACACACGCGCAGGCGCGCACACACACACACTCATGCTACACTAGATACACACATTCATGCTACACACACACAAATACAGACTCATGCCACACACACACACACACACTCATGCTACCCACACGCACGCACGCGCACACACACACATGCTACACAAACAAACACTCATGCTACACACACAAGAAGGTGATGAGCATGAAATTGAGTTTCACCTCACACTTGATATAATAAAACAGTGTGTACACCATATTGATTTTAATTATCTGTGTGGATATTGATTTCGTTTTTTGTATTACGCTGTAACAACCCCCTTCGGGATGAATAAAGTACTTCTCGATTCTATCTAGATATCTCTATCTTAAAAGTATTGATTGAACTAATTCTGATTAAATATGATTTATGTAATCGTTTGGGATAAACTTAAGTATAAAATATCAAATGATGTGTGTCTTTGAAGCCTTGTCATAACTCTTTAAAGTAATCCCCGTAATCCAAGCCGGCAAACACCTCACTAAAATGGGTCTTAATGTATACGTGTGTACGCCTTTCCATCACATTTCTCAACAACCGTTCATCCGATTGACTTGACGTTTGGCGTGTGTATGGGTGAGGGCTCGAGGAAGTGCAGTGTCAAGGGCGATGTCGTTTGGCCCATTAACTCTTGAGAAAGCAGCAATACGGGACGCCAACTGCCACTGGCCTCTTTCAAACCGGCTCGTTTTGGACTTGCACTGCACTAGTGATAAGTGGTTAGATAGTGGGTGGTTAGTTCACTGGGTGTTTTGTGTATGCTCTGGAATTGGCTCATTGTTTTATGTTTATAATGTAGATTTGGAAGCCCAAATGAATGAAGGATATCCAATTAGCAACATGCTAGCAGCTAAGCCTAATCCTATGCTTCGAGGCAGTTTGCCATGCTCTCGCTCTCTCTCCCCAACCCCCCTTCTCCCTCTCTCTTTCTCTCTTTTTTTTTGTCCTTGATTGCTCCATCATTGAATGTCTGGGAGATCTACTCTTTTGTGTCTGAGAACGCCCCCCATCCCCCCCACCTTCCTGGTACCCCCACTCAGTCCCGGCGCTCCTAGCTGCTCTG
>OLKM01000082.1:574083-609128 GCA_900291075.1 Melanogrammus aeglefinus
TCAGTGTCCCGACGACGACGACGACATGAAATTCACCCACACATGTCCTGAAGTGCCCTGGGTCCTCTGACCTGGGGTCTTGGAATACACACACACGCACGCGCGCACACACAAACACACACAATGTAGTTCATGAGTCCCTGCCAAATTGATCCTGGCCATGGTATAGTACTTCATTAATTAAGTGTGTGTTCTTTGAGGCTCCATAAACAACCATCGTGCATGGCTGGTGAAAGCCCACCAGCCTCGGCTTCAGTCAGCCCCCTGCCCCCTACCCTGAAGGATGCCAGCTCCCTCATAACCTAACAGCTTGTTTGAAATACACTTGGGAAATAACACGGACCAACAATGGAGTCCTGAGGGATTCCCAGTGAATCGTCAGACTCCTGAGGAGTCTATAAATACTCCTCAGAGCTGAGTGGGTCTCCGCACCTTCCCCCGCTCCGTCTTGCCTGGTCGCCCTCTGGGTAGACGCCCAGGGGACGCTTTGCCACCTGCTCTCTACGGGAGACAATTGGAGAAAGTACCAACTAATCCATTGTTCAACACACAGCTCTACCTGGGTTCATTGTTCACGTTCTCATGTGTTTGTGTGCAATATCCTATCTTTTCTTGCTTCTCCCTCTCTGTCTCTGACGGTGCACACAGTATATTACTGGCATGGCTGAGTACAGATGGGTTTAACTCAGTCTATGATGTTGCTTATAATCTGGGAGTATGATGTCTGAGGATTAGTATGTGACTGTCTTGCCAGCACTGGCCTGTGTTAGTTCTGTAAACACACTCTTGGTTCGTTGTTTGCCTATTCCACTCTCCTTATCTCACTCTTTCTATCACTCCTCTTACCATTGAGTAAACATTGATGTTGTTGAATGATCCTTCACACACTCTCTCTCACTCTATGGGCGGGGCTGCAGTGTGACCTTTAACCCCTGAGCCGGACGTTATTTTCAGTTAATGAACGGCCTCCACCTGCGTTGGACCACTGTTGATGAACAATGAAAAGAAAACGTTGGCTAATCTGTCCGTAAAAATATGCAATGCAGACGTGATTTCAACACATAGCCCACTTCCTCCCAGTTGGGAAAAAGTGACTAGTCCTTTAATAGTGGCCTTGGGTAGCTATTAGTAGAAAGGCTGATGTTCTGGTATTTTGTCTGGCGCTGGTAGCTCTCAAAGGGATCCATCCTAAAGTGAACTGCTGTCCCTTACAACCATGTGTCAAGGTTCAGCTGTCGGACCCTAATAAACAACAGTACAGGGAGAAACCTTCTTTCATTCTTTCTTTCCCAATTTCTTTCTTGCTTTCTTTCTCTCCTTCTTTCTTTCTCTCGTGCTTTCTCACTTTCTCTCTGCCTTTCCCTCTTTGCTGCAAAGGACAAAGGAGCTGTTGTCATCAGGCGTCTTGTCACCATGGCAACAGCTCCGGGGGACACCCCACTCCTCACCCCCTATTCGTCTGATTCATTTCCAAATTCTGGTCCGAGTAGGCCTGGGAACCAGCAAGCCTTTGGTGTCTCTCTCTCTATCTACATATCTCTCTCTCTATATCTCTCTCTCTCTGCCCTCTCTCTGTTTCTCTCCTTTTTTCAGGAACACTCTTCATCTACTTGATGTGATTATTTTCACTTTGCATATTTGATTGTTTCTCATGTATTGTTCCTTCATGACCTAGTCTTATCCAATCACAGCGATGTGATTGGTGAGTAATCTGTTTGCGTGTCTCCATGTTGTTTCAGGGATTCTGAGTGGAATGCTCCAGTCATAATGTCACTGCCATGTCACACCTTACGCCCAGCTCGCATCGGAGGGGGTGCCCGGCTATCGGCCAATCCCAGAGGGATCCTAAGTAGAGCCACTTCCTGTTCCTGTTTAGAAGAGTTTCCCTACAAGAACCTCCCACTCCTCTGACTCTGTTTTAAGGTATGAATATTGAATCTCTTTTCAGAGCAAATGTGAATGTCCAAAAAACAAAAGAGGAGATTACTTAATATCTGTGGTAACGTTTTGTGAAACATCGCTCATACTGGTGTTTACATGAGAACCCATTCTATTACTCTCTGAAAACATACAAAGCCTTACCAAACAATAAGAGGTGGGGATAGACTGGTGTATAGTGAAAGAGCCATAGAGAGGAGGGTTTAGTCGGGTACAAGTCAAGCTGTAGGCTTTGTACCACAGAAGTGGAGGTGGTGTAGTAAGCCTTGTACCACAGGCTGGTGGAGGGGGTTTAATACAACTTGCACCACAGTCTAGTTAAGGTGGTGTAATGGGCTTTGTACCACAGTCTAATAAAGGTGGTGCAGTGAGTTTTGTGCCAGTTTGGTATCTAACTCCATCTCTTCCTCACTCAGGCCCTCCCCTGTGTTTTCCCCGGTGCCGCAACCTCCACCTGGAGTCCACTTGGCATCCCACCGCAGTTGCCATGGAGACATGCAGATGGGCGTGGTAAATCCTGCTGGCTACAGCTTCCAGATGTTGTGGCAGATGTGGACAGGGCTGGCAGGCAGCGTTGGATCAGGACGGACACAGAGGTGAGAGACATCAACAGGTATCAGCGTTATAGTGCTGACAGCCAGCCAGCAGGAGGCTGTCATCTGGCGCCCCCTGCTGGCTGGCTACAGAACTACAGGTATGGGCGTTTGAGTGATGATTGTTCATGTGAAAATATGCATCTATCTTTGAGTAACTCATCCTTCAGAGAACCATTAATAGCCATTAATAGCCGGTTTTGTCTCTGGTCTTCCCAGTCGGAGCGGCCAGGCTCAGCTTCCCATCGACACACTCTGGTGACCTCACAGCGGTGACATCACAGCAGGGACTCTAGAACTCTCTTCAGCGGCGACTCCCCCGGAGCTCCTTGGCCACCCGGCCCCGACGGTTACCCTCGTAGACAGACGGCATGCGGCACATCCACGTGGAGGCCGCCCCAAAGGAGGCCCCGCTGGAGCTGCCCGCCCAGGGGGGGGACCTGCCCCCGTCCGCCGCCCCGGCCCAGGGCCTGGACCCGGGCGTGAGGCCGGGGGCCCCCCGGGCCTACGGACAGGAGGAGCTGCGGCTCCAGAAGGTCTACCAGCTGTCCATCTTCTCCCACCTGGGGGGTTTCTCCGCCTCGGCAGACCCCCCCGGCGAGGACCCCCAGAAGCCGGCCCCGCGCGCGGCCCTGAAGAGGGGCCTGGAGGAGCCCCAGCTGGCCCCCAAGCGGCCCCACCTCCAGGACTCCGCCCACGGGGAGGAGCTGGAGGAGGGCGCCGTGCTGTGCGGCCCGGGCCCGGGGGCGGCGGGGGGCCCGGGCCCCGGGGGGGCGGCGGCCTATTCCTGCACACTGATGGAGGCCAGAGACTCTGAGGGGGGGCTGTCGCCCCGGTCCCCGCCTCTGTCCCCCAGCCAGACACCCTCCCGCCGGCCCGCCCAGCACAACCACAACCGGCCCATCCCCGACGTGTTCGCCCCGCTCTCCCCCAAGTCTCCCCCCGTGTGCTGTGAACCCCCGGGGCCGACGGGTTCCCAGGGCCCCGCTCCGAGGGCCGAGGGCCCCGGCGGGGGGCGGGGTTCGGGCCACCCCCCGGGCAGCCCCGGAGGAGAGAGCTGCGGAAACGGCTGCTCCTCCCCGGGGGTCCAGCCGGGACCCCAGCCCCCCGACGTGACCTGCTACGAGACCCCCCGCCCGGCCAGCCCCACCAGCCCCCCCGGCCCCTTCTCCCCCCCGCACCACTCGGAGCCCCTGGAGCCCGGCGAGGCCACGGAGTGGGGGGCGGGGCTGGAGTCCTCGCCTCCGGAGCGCAGCGCCACCCAGGCCACCTCCCCCCCGGGCCTGGCCCGGACCCCCAGCCCCAACGGGCTCCGCCTCAGCGCCTCAGGGGCCCACTGCCCGGCCAAGAAGCGGCTGCTGTCGCCCAGTGACACGGGGGAGTCGTGCTCGGAGGACGAGGGCCCCTCCACCTCCAAGAGGAGCCGCCTGGCCCTGCTGGCCCCCGGCCTCGGCCCCGCCTCCTGCCGCAGCACCGACGCCAAGGCCGCCCCCTACTGGAACCACCTGCTGCCCTCCGCCAAGGTACACACACACACACACACACACACACACACACACACACACACACACACACACACACACACACACACACACACACACACACACACACACACACACACACACACACACACACACACACACACACACACACGGTTAATAACGGCTCACACCATGCTGGAACAAACAGAGGAGGTCCAGAAGAGAACCCATTCAGAGGCCCGGCTATTGTTTCACTCCCATTGACACAACACACACACACACACACACACACACACACACACACACACACACACACACACACACACACACACACACACACACACACACACACACACACACACACTACAACTGCCTGGAGAGAGGTGTTAGGGGCGCTAATATTAACAAAGGGGCTACTTTTCCATAGGTGTCACACGGCGATGTGGTCAGTGGGACCACAGGGGTTAGGGGTTTTCACCAGGAGAGAGAAGGGTGAGGGTGAGGGCGTGAAGGGGAGAGAGAGACGAGAGGCCGAAGGCGGCGTAGAGAGGGAGAACAGAGAGGGAAGTCCTAGATTCATATCGTCTGTGAAGAAACCAAGGGAGATCAGGGAGGTATTGAAACTGTTCAATATGTCCTCTGTGTTTGTGAGCGAGTGTGGGGGTGACGAGGCCAGCCCCAGCTGACATAGGGCTCCCCGCTCTCTACAGAGCACCGGGTCAGCTAGCCGCGCAGGGGTAGCTGATGGGGCTGGTCTCTCTGTAAGCGAAGAGCTCGCTGCTAGCTTAGAGATAGCCACTAGAGTAGGGGTAGTCACCAGCCTGAGACCTGCGTCCAGCGTGGGCTTAGCTGCTAGCTTTGGGCTAACCACTAGAGAAAGGCCAGCTAGCAAACAATTAGGAAACGAGTGGGTGGTCCTAAACATGGGAAATACTTGTTTGCACGCAACGTCCAGTACTCAGTGCTGTGTAAGTAAAAACACTCACATTCTCAAGCACTCACTCACTCACTCACTCACTCACTCACTCACACTCACTCACTCACTCACTCACTCACTCACACACACACTCACATGCGCGCACACACACACACACACACACACACACACACACACACACACACACACACACACACACACACACACACACACACACACACACACACACACACACACACACACACACACACCCTCAGCCCGACCCTAACCAAGCAATGACCAGTTGAAGGTTATTATTAGAAGGTTCTTTGTAGTAGGGTGATGTCTCCTGATGTTAAGGAGAAAAAGTATTATAACCTGTTCATCTTTATCTCCAGAATGCAACAGAATGCACAAGATCAGGGCGACGACTGAAGAGTGGGCTGCGACTGAAGAGGTGGGTCTGGCTCTCTAACACTCTAGCCTTGGAATCGATTGAGGCGATGTATCACGTGTGAACATCAGCAGGGTGTGTTTAGTGGTGACTGCTCTGTGTGCGTGTTCAGTGTGTGTGTGGGATCATTGGTAACGTTTTGTCGGGCGTGTTGCAGCCGGCAGCTCCGCAGCGGACGGCGTGCGGACAGCGGGCGCACGGCGAGGCCCTCCTCCTCCGTCAGTCGAGCCCTGCTGGGGAACTTTGAGGTACTGCCGTCCCCCCCAGACCTGCTCCTCCCTGAACGGGGCTTTCTCCAATCTGTCCAGGGCCTGATTATTATTAAAAAGATTCATGGACCCTTTATTCCTACTCTTATTTTGTACACATATTTTCTGTATTTCTTAAATTTTAATCTCGCGTTTAGAATAGAACAGAATTAACTTTATGGTCCACAAGTAGAAATCTGCCTTGGGCTTTTTCATTTGGTTTCTAAAAAAACTATTTCAATAAGATAGTGTGATAATAGTGTGTAGAATACACTCTATTATGTGTGGATTACACATATGTCGTTTGTGGATTTAAATGATCATTTTTCATGTCAAGAGTTTGACCGTTTATTGGGCAATTGTTCAGTTAAAGGCTGTAGAGAAAACACAGCTACACGTCTCGTGTGTGCCGTCACGCTCCCTGAGACTAGCGTGGACAAGAGCCGACAATCTCCCCATCGGCATAACTGAAACTCTCCACATGCCCCGACTTATAATGGCTTTCACCTCTTTCGATGCTTTTATCCTCCCCTTGGAAAAAAGCGGTGAAGTGGAGCAGAGAGATCGCCATGTCTGTACCAGAGTGGTGGTGACGTGTATCATTCGCGTCGAGAGCAGAGAGGGGCTGTAGATCACAAAGCGGCCTCACTCAAAACCTTAACATTATCAAACTTCTTCGCAGTTTTTTTTTTCAGTTTTCTTTGCGTGAAAGATTATAATTTAAATCCACAAACAACATATGTGTAATCCAGGGCACATAAAGACTGGAACCAGAAAATAATGACTGTCTCTCCGTTGAAACCCATTCCTATTTTCTGATCTCAGCGGCCCCATGGGGGGTCTACCGGAAAGGGGGGCGAGCTCTACACGGTGTGTGATGACTGAAGTGCTGACTGTATCTTGTGTGTGTGTGTGTGTGTGTTGACCCCAGGAGTCCATCCTGAAGGGCCGCTTCTCCCCGTCGGGGCAGATCGAGGGCTTCACGGCGGAGATCGGCGCCAGCGGTTCCTACTGCCCGCAGCACGCCACGCTTCCTGTCCAGGTCACCTACTACGACATCTCGGAACACAGCGCCCCGTCCCCCTTCCTGGTCGGTCCCGCCTCCCTCCAGTTGTACACGTTATCATATACATCATTGTCCTCGTCTTTGATTGGCATCATATCATCCGTTGTTATAGCCTTGATTGATTATGATGAGAAGATATGCCCTCAAAATGATGAGAAAGGAACATTTGTTTTTTTGTTGGATATCATACTTGAAATATATCCATTTACTTCAAATATCACAGTTACGACCGTCAGATAGTCTGTTGGTATTTTGAATTCATGTATATTTTATTGGTGTTTATCGATTGATTGTTTAAAGGTCCCATGGCATGCTACTTTATGAATGCTTTAATATAGCCGTTAGTGGGCCCTAATGCGGTACTTGAAGATGTTCAAGAAATTCAGCAGAATCACAGCCGCTACGAGCCAGTCCGACCATGAGCTTTCCAAAAACGTGCCGTTTTTTTTTAGAGGGGGGGGGTCAAGGTGGAGGGTGGGGGGTGTGGCCCTGAGCAGCTTGCGCCCACAGCTACCATGCGCTCTGCTTACAGCGGATGCATCGCAATGGCGAGGCGCACACACATTTTGGCCGTGTTTGGTAAATATTCTAGAACACTCCCGGCGGGACTTCCAGACGATATTATGAATCTCCAACGACTGCGTCGGGTTCTCCGACGTCTCTCGTTCTTTCACTTCCACGTCAATCTGAAATAGACTGAACCGTGACATGGAAATAGGTTTGTTGTATGTGATTGTCTCCCGCCAGAGCCCCGCTGCCCGCTGCCAAGCACCACCACCTCAGCAGCGGGCAGCGCCTGAGGCGGTGGTGCCTCCGGTTGTGGGCAGCAGGCAGTGGGCAGCGGCGGGAGACAATTGCGGGCAACAATCTCTTTCTCCTCCATGTCGCGGTTCATGGCCTTCAGGAAGTCAAAGCCAAAGTTCCTTTCCCCCCGAGGCAGAGCAGGATACCTAGTGCTCGTTTTATATCTACCGCCATTTCTAGCTACTGGGGGACCATAGGCAGGCTAGGGGAACTTATATTAATGTTAGAAAACCTCATGAAGTGAAATTTTAATGCCATGGAACCTTTTAATATTATCGTTGCCGTAATAACCATATTTCCCAGCTCTTACATTGTCATTACATTATAACAGTCATGCCATTGGCTCTCTCTTAATGATTTAACTTCATGTTCAGGATGTCTGAATTTCACGTGAAAGTCATATCTGTGGCGTGTACACTTCTACAATCCAGAGTCCAAGCTTTGTTTTGACTAATTGTGTTTGGATTGAGTCTCATGGTTCTCACACATTCGTTTTACAATCCAAACTCCACTAGCCACTCCAGACATCCTGTACATTCACATGGAAATGTCTTGCGTTGGACTCACGTGAACCCGCTGATTGAAGTGTATGACAAGGTGTGATGTTTGTCTCCGGCAGGGTGTGGTTTCCCTCGAACCGCTTGGGAAGAAAGGATACAGCGTACCCAAATCAGGGACCATTCAAGTGGTGAGTCCTCGTCTGGGTAGCGCTCCAGCCCACGGAGTACAGATCGTAGCTCCTCCTCTTTTACCTTTCAAAGTTAAGGTCCCAAGGGGGATGCGTTCTTTTTCGATACGGAACAGTCCTGCCTTTTAAACAGTTTTCACATCGCTACGCTACCAATCCAGCAGATGATTCAACGTTAGAACAAAGGTCAAACAGAACTATCGACCAGATGTTTCCTTGACAACACAAAAACAATATGCTCAAAGCATCACTGGAGAATATTTTTTATTTCAGCGGATTAAATCGATAAAAAAAACAGTTATGTAACAGATGAAAGTAACTATTTTCTATTCATTGTTGGAAACTGTGCCCTAACTGGAACAAACCACTCCAGGCAGGCCTGTTACTGAAAATAATGCAGTTCTGCGGTGGTAATCGACCTTAATCCAAACATTAAAGCCATCCTGAGAGCTCCACCATTGCTTATTCAGTCCTGCTACACTGGCGCCCCACACAAAGCCCTCTGCCGAGGCGTGTGTGAGGGTGTCTGTTACTGTTCTGTGTGATCAGCACTGTAGCCAGTTCAAGGAAAGCACCTACTTTTATAGATGGCAAGATATCAGATACACTTCCTCAGACAATGTTACATCAATCTCTGAATTATGTTGAACTGTTGAACTAACCCAATGCTGTCTGTCTGTCTGTCTGTCTGTCTGTCTGTCTGTCTGTCTGTCTGTCTGTCTGTCTGTCTGTCTGTCTGTCTGTCTGTCTGTCTGTCTGTCTGTCTGTCTGTCTGTCTGTCTGTCTGTCTGTCTGTCTGTCTGTCTGTCTGTCTGTCTGTCTGTCTGTCTGTCTGTCTGTCTGTCTGTCTGTCTGTCTGTCTGTCTGTCTGTCTGTCCAAACAGACCTTATTTAATCCCAACAAAACTGTGGTGAAGATGTTCCTGGTGACCTACAACTTTGAGGACATGCCTGTCAATCACATGACCTTCCTCCGCCATCGTAACTTCCTGGTGCCTGTGGAGGAGGTGCCCGAGGGCCAAGGGGCGGGGCCAGCAGGGGGTAGAGTCCCGGAGAGGAAGAGGATCCTCTGCTACCTGATACACCTCAGGTAGGTCACAGATTCGACGTGTCATGTAAACAATGCTGATCCTTTACAATGACCACACACTTTGACGAAGCTACAATCATCTTGATAATAGGCAGCGCCTAGTTGTGCAGAATGGTCTAAGACCAGTGTATTTAAACAGCCCTTGATAACATGTTAAAGCCTAACCAAGACACGCGTTCAGACGGAACGGTTAGCATCTTAGGATTGTTATCTCACCAGGACACGTTTTGATTTGTGTCCCCTTCTGCTTTAGATTCCAGAGTTCAAAGTCTGGAAAGATCTACTTGCACAATGACATGCGGCTGCTATTCTCCCGTAAGTCCATCGAGATGGACACGGGGATTCCTTACGAGCTCAAATCCTTCACCGAGGTGCCAAGAAACCCCAAATATTCCCCCCGTGTGTGACTGCTCGCCCGCGACGCTCCTTTACGCCCCTGACACCCCCCCCCGACGACCCCGTCCTCCCTCCCAAACACAGCCCTCGGCTGGTCAGACACGGACAGACGGATGGCCGGAACGACCAACCTGAGAGATGCAGCAACAGAATCACTTTAAATGACCAGTACACACGTTCGCACTTATGCACGACACACGCAAACACGCACACACGTCACTCAACGTGGAAAACACAGTCGCAAACACACACTCCGCCTGCGAGAGGCGTCCTTCTTGTGGTGGGGGCGGAGCCTCTGTGCTCCACGCAGTGTGGTAAAGGAAGGGGGAGGAGCCTCAGCCGCGGGGCCACACGGGTCAGGCTGGAGGGTGGCCTGAGGACGCTGAGTGGACCTGGAGCCCGCAGACACGCCCGTGTAAACATGCATGCCTTGTGACTTTAAAAACAACGACAACTGTATTTTCCTCCAGTGCCCGAATCACGCTTTCCTTCACTCTGCCTGCAAGTGACCCCCCCCCCCCCGCCCTCCTTCACGTCACCGCCTCAAACGACGTTCCTGTTGTCGTGTGTAACTGTATGTGCACATGCGACCCAAGCGTGCGCACACACACACACACACACACACACACACACACACACACACACACACACACACACACACACACACACACACACACACACACACACACACACACACACACACACACACACACACCTTCGTGGTGAGGAAGTTGTGCTGAGACGCAGGGCTGGCGATGGGCACCTCAAGCACTTCGGGGGAACCGTTTCAGCGCTCAGCCTCACTTTATTCCTCCTTCCACCCGGTATACTACCCCCTCCCCCCCCCCCCTCCACGTAGCAATCTCCACTGTGGTACGGACGGCAGAACAGAACACCAAGTCGGAAAGGGTCATACCATGTCATAAACTGCAGGGAGGGGGTCAGGTTAGGTTTAATGTAGCCAGACTGAGGGACACTGTGTTTTTTTTTCCTTCATTCATTTTTTTCTTACAGTACGGTGATAACAGTTGGATTTAGGAGTAGAAAAAAACGAAAGATGTAGTATTTTTTAATTTATGTCTTCTTCGCAAATGTCTTAATAAGCAATATGCTGCACAGAGTAGAGTGTGTGTTTTCCAGTCAGACATCATTTCTCTGGGAGGGGTTTTGTTGGTGTGGTGTGTGTGTGTGTGTGTGGGGGGGGGGGGGGGGGGGCGAGGAGCCCAAGCAGTGGAAAGAGGATATATGTAATAGGAGGACTAGGGAGGGAGGGGAGGGGGGGTATTTAACATTAGGGTGGGAAAGTATATGTATATTTAAATTAAAAAAACATTAATAAAATATGTGCTGTTGTGGTTCTTATTTTGCACAGACACAAACACTTATCCCATTGCTCTTCCTGTTTGTGAAAATGTGTATGTTTACTGCGGAACTGTGTGTGTGTGTGTGTGTGTGTGTGTGTGTGTGTGTGTGTGTGTGTGTGTGTGTGTGTGTGTGTGTGTGTGTGTGTGTGTGTGTGTGTGTGTGAGAGAAAGATAGATGTGTGTCCATCAGGGACTTGTGGTATGTGCACAGATAGGTGTGTGATTTATGGCGTTGTGAGCGGGCAGAGATGAATCTGATGGTGTCGGTTCAGGACGTAGATGCCCCCCTCGTACACGATGTACTTCTGGGGTACATTGTGTACCAACCAACCACAGAGCTCTAAATGGTTTCTTTCTCTACACCAGAGCATTCTCTGGTTGTGCTCGATTCGGTTCACTCGTTCACTCAATCACTTGTTCCCTCACTCTTCATGCAATGAAGGCAAATATGAAATTGTTAATTGTAAGAAGATAACACATGCCAAAATTGTATTAATTTTTATTGATTCAGATATATCCCAATTTTTAGGTCGTACCACAACGTTTGGGGAATGAACCATCTAATTTCACGAAAGTAATCTTAAAGTGTGGTGTGTTGAGAGGGAAAGTGCAGGTGTGTTGGTGTGTACATCCTGTTCTTCAGTGCTAGGTTTGTTCCCCCTCCAATTTAAACGTACGAATCCAAACTGGACCACATAGTGATTTGGTTGCCACCTAGTTTAAAAAAAACAAAAGTGCCTTTTGAGTTGGTCATCTCATGGTCTGATCTAATCGTGTTCTGTTTGGCTAAAGTTAAACCCCTCTATTTGTAAAGGTCAGGAGAGTTTGACATTGCACATTCATGGCGGCACTGAAAGGCGCGTTCTGTTTTCCAAAAGTTGCTGAAGAACCGACTTCAGTGTTTACCTTTAACCTTTGGTTGTTTTTATTCACCTCTAGAGAGCAGCAAGAACACACAAATAGCCTGACGTGCCGTGCCTGTTTCTCTCTCTCTCTCTCTCTCTCTCTCTCTCTCTCTCTCTCTCTCTCTCTCTCTCTCTCTCTCTCTCTTATTTATATATATATAAAATATATCTCAATATATTGCTATTGGAACCCATCCATCAGCATGTGTGCGGCCCCATTGATGGCCTGGCTCAGGATGGAGATCTGATGGTGCGCTCTGAACCAGTCTCCCTCCAGCCCTGACGACGAGGCCCTGGCAAAGGCGTCCGCGAAACCAGGGAAGGTAGCATTCCCAGAGCTACTGGAGGCCCAGATCACATGCCTGGTGGGAAACATAATGCAGCAGCAGCATCGCCAAGTCAGAAACATAGCCGGGACTTCATTTACTGTTCACTAGAGAAGAATATAATACACATCAATCAGGGTTTTAATCATCACAACACCCTGTGATTGGGTGCCAGACGGAATAAAAGCTACTATTAGGGATGCTGTTCTTGCTGAACTGTTGTTTGAGTCAGGGTTTCATTACGAAGAGTGTTTGACCAGTTTGAGGCCGGGGTTTCAGTGAGCCAGAGAGTGCTGTGTGAGCCGTGGTCTCACCTGAAGCCGTGCTTCTCAGGGAAGGCCTGGGGGTCCAGGAAGGCCCGGTCCATGAGCATCAGCTGGTCGTTGATCCGACGGACCTTCAGGGGTCTGAAGAAGAAGAAGCCATTTGTAATATTTGTTATGTGTATTTTTTTTGTCTCCATTTAGGTTGCTCTAGTGCTTTTTATTTTTAAATTGTGTGCATATGTGTGTGCGATTGAATACGTTTCAAGTGTATTTCTCCTACATCTCCTTGGCCAGGTCAGAACTTTTGATGATCTGGTCGAGTTGTGTCGCTGCCGAGCGGAACAGATCCACCGCAGATTTCAAAAAAACGATTGCTGAGGAAATGAGAAAACGGTATTCCATCATCTGAACTCGTTCAGGACTCATAAAGATTAGTTAAATGGTAAAGGTCTGCTCCATGGAACCAGTTCTTAAAAGTAGTTTGACTAACTCAGTCCTATCATGACCATTACTCATTCCTGTTACTACTGGCTGTCATTTTTACATTTATTTATGTACATTAATCAATATTTCTACTAATTAAATTGTCAGTCAAAAAACATATCTCAGGTGTTGTTCTTCTTGTCACGTTCTTATTATTCCCAGTCTGGGGACGGTTAACCGGCGTATCGTGTAGGGGTGCAGCGGGATTACTCTACACCCCGTGACCCCCCCTCTGTCTCAGCCCTCCTTTGAGCCGCCCCACCGTGAGCGATGTCGGGCGGGGCCGCCGAGCCGTGGTGCAGCTCCAGGGCCGTGGTCAGGTACGCCTCCAGGGTCTCCGCGTAGTCACTGACGTTGAGCGGCAACAGCAGGCTGTCGGCCAACCGCAGAAGGACGTTCCCTGCCGTCCTGGCAACCGCTTGGTGACTGGTGAATCCTGGTGGTGTAGGGGGGGGGGGGGGGGGGCGTAGAGGAAGTAGAAGGGTCAGGAGGAGGATGGACACAAAAGAGTGAGCCACACACACACTCTTTTGGTGTTACATAAGAGATGTATTCATTTGGAATCAATGGAAGTTTGTTGTGGATGACTTTGTTATTGGTGTTCTGATGTGTGTGACGTAGGCGCGCGGGCACCCACCAGGATCGATGTAGCGAGAGGCGTAGTCGAAGGTGTCGTATGCGGTGTGGTAGGCGGGGTATATCCGGGCCTTGGTTTTGGTCTGCAGAATAAACCCATTTTCATGGCATGATGTTAATGCCGATGGCCGGTCAATGCTTGGTTCCTGAGCTTCGACAGACAGGTGCGATCACCTGTCTGTCCATGTGAGTGTATGAGCGCATGCATGTTTTTTCACACCTTCTCAATCAAGCCTTCTCTGTGAGTTTCTTTATTTTGATTGCCCTTTCTCGAAAGCCAGTTGTAATAATGTTGCCAGTCGATTTGAATTTGTTGCTTCTGAATATTGACTTTGGCCATCCTTCAGACTATGATGCAGACTATCTTTCGATTTAATCCACAGAATGGGTTCTGCTCTTCTTTTTTCGTCATCTCTAAACTTTAGCTGATGCTTCCTGAAAGGATCGTCGTCTCACATGGTCTTTCCTCCCGTCTACGTAGAATTGCGGCACGAAACAGAAGAGCTGAAAGGCTGAATGGCGTTTCGTGCCGTGTTTTGGTTTTACCCGGTCGTAGGTGTAGGAGAAATCCATGGCGGTGATGCCAAGGTAATGGACAAATGCAGCATAATCACTGCCTGCTCCAGTCAGGTACCCAACCCTGTCAAACGTAATCAACCATCACAATGGGTGTGAACTGATCTGCTAAACATTAAGTATATTAATTGCTGTGGAAGCTCAACCAAAGTAAAGCAGGACAATCAAAGCACAGTTACAAAATGGATCAGTGACTCAATACCTAGGGACGGTTCCATACGCCGGGCTGGTTCTGTTGGAGTATCTGAGCCAGTTGTCATAAACTGACGTGGATTCCAGTCCAGGTGCCTTAACCTGAACCAATAAAGACAGGTATAGGTATTATCTGTCTGCGGTTGGAAGGGGCTTCCATTTGGAGCAGTAGGTTTCCTTATGAGCCAATAGTGTATTCCTAAAGTAAACAATGACCATTTGTGTTTCTAAAGCAATGTAAGGAGAGAGTTTGAGTAAGAGGGTGTTGATGTTGATAGCGCTGTGCTTGTTGGGCGAACTTGCCTGCTTGGCGGCTGTGAAGATGAGGTTCTGGACCGAGGGCATGCCTGAGGCTCTGAGCGTGGCGTTGGCTAAACAGAGGTTCTGTGTGAGTCTATTACCACTACATATAACACTAAGGATATCAGAGCTACAGCAAAGGGCCCTGTCATTCAGAGGCTCTCCTTTAAATAATATTTATTTATTGAAAGAATTTTATGATCTTTACATGCATCTTATTTTTTTTACGTTTAATTCAATGTCGTGGTGATAAAAGAGTTTCCGATCAGAACTATTCAAAGAAAAATGGCAGAAAATACCCAATGTTCCTCATAATTATTTGATTCCCAACCAGACTTTTCAAAAGAAAGGGAGTAGTTACCAAATACAGCTATGTCGACGTTGATGTAAGCCACAGTACGCTCACTCAGTTTGGTGTAGTATTGCTGTGGGGAACAGAAGAGGATGTCTGTGTCAGTACATAGGTCACAGCTATCAATCCCATCTGTTCAAATCTGGCACATTTCTAGGGTTGGACCATATTAATACAGGGATTGATTATTTTAACAATCTGTTCAAGGGGTTAAATAAGCAGATAAAAATGTTGCATTCACTCGCCACCTGCAAGTGATTAATTTAACTTATTTCTTGGTATAATACTAAAACCGTTAACCGGCAAAAAACAGTGATTTTGGCTTAGAAGATACTAAGCCAAATATCCAAAATTCGTTAAATATTAAAGATCAAATATGAAAATAATGTATTTTGTTAGAAGTTCTTGACAGTATATCTGCTGTATCGAATCAATCAATTCAACACAATTCCAATGAAAAGGAAATGCAGGGATGGAATGGTGTGGTAAAACTAACCTCGGTGTACTCCGTAGAACCGATCAGGCCAAACTCCTCAGCCCCCCAGCTTCCAAAGATAATGGACCTCCGGGGTCTCCACCTGCCTGGAGCACAGGACACCATGGACCTCTTGAAGCAGCCCTCACAGGAGCATGCTCTCTTCAGGCTTAACTTGTCATTTGTCAAGTTGTCCCCCCAAGTTCTTTCCCTCATTCCCTACATAGTGAACACTATATAGTGCACTATTTATGTTTATTTATTTTTTGTATATGTGGGATATGTAGATATACATGTGTTGTGTTGTGTTTTGTGTATGCTGGCTGCTGGAACACCTACATTTCTCTGCTGAGATGAATAAAGTATATCTTGTCTTATTTAGGGATACGGTTAGGGTGACCATGTGTACTGGTCACATAAACAAGCCAACACATATCAGACATGTTACCAGGTGTATCAGACAAAGCTGACAAAAACATCATGCGCTATGCATTGTGGAATACAGTGTGGAAATAAGTCATAGACTGCTTTGTACTTTGCATAACGGGCACAAAAGTAATGCACAATATAGGGAACCCGATTTGTGCACTGAAAGTTCGAACATACCTACACCATGTTGCCATTTTGCACTATATAGGGAACAAGAGGACCCATTCAGACACAGTGAATCACCCAGTGAGCCCTAGTGTTGGTGTCGCTGCTCTACCCTGTTTCAGCAGGCGGCCCAGGACCCGGGTCACCTCCAGCATCACCGAGGTCCCGCTGCTGGGGTCGATGGCTCCATGGACCCAGCTGTCCCTGTGGTTCCCATAGATCACGTACCTGTCTGGACGTACACGCACGCACGCATGTTCATGTCAAACACACTACTGTTATAGCGTTATAGCGTCGGTGCGCATGGGCACAGGCTGATAGAGGCCAGCGCCCCCTGTAGGAAGGGAGGGCTGGCCTGTGGCGGGGGAGATGCCTGCCTCACCTGGCTCCACACTGCCGCGGATGATCCCCATCACGTTGGATGAGTTCTTCAGCTTGGCAAAGTTGAAGACTTCCAGCTTCACGTCACTAAAACCCAGAGATGGTTCAGGAGAGAACTCAGTTTGTCTAGATATACCATATTTGGTTGTATTGAAGTAGGTGTTTAGTTCATGAATTGTATGGTAAATGGTGTTTTTTTAATTAACACAGATTGGATGCATATTTATATTGTAGATTTGATTTTTGTAAAACAAAACGTTATTTTGTACTTGTACTTTGGAGAATCATGTGAATGACGGAAATTCGTGCCATAATACCTGTTTCTGAATTGAGATGCTGGTTTGAATCCCGGACCGCCATAGTTGTAGGTGCAGTTGAACCCTCCCTGCCAGTTGGCTGGAGCGGATTCTCCTCCTAATTGACTGTGTTGACCAATCAGATGCAGAGGCAGATTCATACGCAGCCAATCGTGTTTGGGCTGTTGCAATACCAATTGAAATGGAAGCAAACTGTTACCTGATCAACACATACGCATCCTCAAATCCAATTGGTTGAATTGGAATGGGTGGAATCCCAGTAATATTCTTAACTGGTATTCTGTAAGTACTCTCTGCGCAGAACAAAAAGATTATTAAAGATTCAATATGTTAAAATGAAGCAAGTTATTGAGTCCAAACACTAACCCTTTAAAGGAGAACTGTAATGCTCAGCTACTTTCTCATATAAGTGAGTAGAGGACTGCTTGGACCGTTGACGTCATGGGTCCGGGATTTAAACCATATATATTTCAAAATCAGTTTTGAGGATGGGGGGTCAAAGATAAACCCCATTTATCTGGGAAGGCAATGTTGTCCTTTTTTTCTACACATCTTCGCAACACCTTGTCTCTTTAGCGGCTAGGTATGTTGTTACCTTTAGCTGTGAGGCACGGTTTTACCTTTAGAGGCGAGGTACGGTGTTACTTTTAGCTGCGTGGTACGATGTTACCTTTAGCGGTTAGGTACGTGTTACCTTTAGCAGCGAGGTACAGTGTGACCTTTAGCGGCGAGGTACGGTGTTACCTTTAGCGGCTAGGTACGGTGTTACCTTGAGCGGCTAGGTACAGTGTTACCTTTAGTGGCTAGGTATGGTGTTACCTTTAGCGGCGAGGTACGGTGTTAGCAAGTCTCCATAGTCTGTGGTGAAGGAGCCTCTCTCCACGCCGGAGGGGGGCATGTACCAGGAGTGGGGGTATGTCTCGTTGGAGTCCGACATGAGGCCGTCATTGATGTCCAGGGGGTCTGAGTACACGAGAACGCCCACAACCCCGTAAGGTGCCGCGTTGATGGCCTGGAGCAGGAGGGAAACACATCATTGGACTTATATGTCCCTGAATGACAGTGTAACCCTTATGGAATAAGTATTGTAACAACCTGTAACACCATGTACTTAATATGTAATAACGCAACAGGCAGCCTATCCCTAAACTGTGACGTAGCTACCTACATGTTGTTATTGTTGTTATTGTTGTTATTCGTGCTTATTACACTGTACCAGGCCATTACTGTAAGGTGTAACCAGAATCGTATTATTACACACATTTCAAGCAACAACTTGTAATACGTGAAGATTTCCAGAGGTGAGAATGGGAGCAGACAATGCAGACACAGCCTACATCATGCACATATTAAATCCATAACCGTAACAGCCATGGTCACTTGTTGACTCGAACACTTGTTGTAAATCCACTGGACTAAAACACTACAAAACATCTTGTAAGTCAGAGTCTTTTACCAGGTAGTCATGAGCCACTGATCCAACTGATAACAATAGTCCCACCAGCGGACCGTTAATCACTAGCATTGTCGACCACTGCTCACCTTGTCAGCCCGCCCTGCTCCGCCATATCGGCAGATAGCGATGGTTCCTCTGAGGTCCAGCGTCTTGTTCAACAGCATGTAGTCACTCGGCTTGCCCTGGTTGGCATACACAAGCTTACCCTGGAACACAGCGCGCACACACACACACACACGCACGCACGCACGCACGCACGCACGCACGCACGCACGCACACGCACGCACGCACGCCACGCACGCACCGCACGCACGCACGCACACACACACACACACACACACACACACACACACACACACACACACACACACACACACAGACACGCACACACACACATACACACACGCAGACGCACACATGAATAGCGGGTCCCAGCAACGTCTCAAGAGACTCCGTTATGCCTCAAGGCTCTGCTCGCATGTTGGGGGATTAGTTAAACTAAATAGTACATTTTCCGCCTTCACTGGTGGGCTGTTGAAGCACGCTGGCATTAGTTCCCATTGACAATATCATTACTATTTGAGATGCGTCATGAATAATTAGCGACATAATGCAAGGTGGTGGTTCCAACATTGATCTTTATCCAATAATGACTTGCCTGACAGATTATTAGGAGGCTTTTCCCCCTGTGATTTTATTGACATTCTCCTGTGTGTGAAATGTTGCATAAGAACGTTAATGGTCATAAGATAGCTAGTGTCAATGTGTTTATGTGCATTGTTCATAATCATTCTCTACAACTGTACCTTAGCCCCACAGGTTGAGAACCCTGGATAAAAGCTACATTCATGGCATTATTATTGTCAATCATTGAATTGTTTGAAAATAATAATGGTGTATAATCAAAAGATAAAGATACCTTTTAAAACAGAGTACTTATCTCATGTAAACCTTGGACATCTGAAAGATAACATTTATCACCTCCCATCTGGCTTTCCTGAGCCATAGGTGGATCAATGAACCTACTGGCAGCCCATATCATTGGCCATCAGTTTATCCAATGCTTTATGATGTAGTGTAAGTATCACAGCTCATATAATGATCAGTAATCTGCATGGCTTCAATTGTTCTTGCATAGCTTCCCTTCATGTGTGCTGGGACTGCATGTGATAAGATAACAGATAGCAGATAATTCACCTGGTGACATAAATGCTTTGAGGGCATTGATCCCCTATCGCTATCTGGATCAGTTCCCATAAGGTCAAGAAACACTTATTGATTGTGCAATGATATAAGGCAAGCATTCATTACCCCAGCAGACATTCAAGTACATTATGTATAGATAATTACAATAACTTGTGTTTGTTTCTATTATTAATGATCACAATTCATAGTTGCATTTTCCCTATAATTAAAAAGCTTCCTCTGTGAAGAGTTTGATGACGTAGTGGCACAGAAGAATGGCATGCAGGTGAGTTAGTTATAAGTAAGCTCTGTTCTTATCTTTGTGTTTATGTTTCTCATTACCTTGGTAGTTATGGGCTATGTTCACACGAAAGACATTTTACAATCATCCTGATTCGACCAAACTCAAGGGTATTCTTTTCCAACTAAAATAAAAGAAAATCTGTCTAATAAGCCAAACTCAACATGCTGACTCATGCATATGTCGTTTCTATAGCAACCAGTTTAGAGAATTCTGCCTTTGAGATGCATTAAAACAATAACAAGTTAATTGTTTTACAACAACAATTACAAGTTATTATGTCAACCCCATGCAGGGCTAGAAAATGAAATGTTCTGAATTTTCTGAACAGAACCAGAACCAAACCAATATTATAACTTTATATGAGGGGTTGCATTCCACCCGCCATATAAATACAGTTACATGATCATGGCAATAATTATTTCAAGAAATATCTTGCTATTCTCCCTTTGATAATTCTCCCTCCCATCCACTGTGGGTTAAGACTGCATGGAAGGATCCTGAAGGAGACTGGGTTAGGGTTGCTAGGCTAGGGATGCTATGTTAGGGATGCTAGGCTACGGATGCTAGGCTAGGGATGCTAGGCTAGGGATGCTAGGTTATAGATGCTAGGTTACGGATGCTAGGGTAGGGATGGTAGGCTAGGGATGGTAGGCTAGGGATGGTAGGCTAGGGATGCTAGGTTAGGGATGCAAGGTTAGGGATGCTAGGTTATGGATGCTAGGGTAGGGATGCTAGGTTAGGGATGCAAGGTTAGGGATGCTAGGTTAGGGTTGCTAGGCTAGGGATGGTAGGCTAAGGATGCTAGGTTACGGATGCTAGGCTAGGGATGCTAGGCTAAGGATTCTAGGTTAGGGATGCTTGGTTATGGTTGCTAGGCTGGGGATGCTAGGCTAAGGATGCTAGGTTACGGATGCTAGGCTAGGGATGCTAGGCTAGGGATGCTAGGTTACAGATGCTAGGTTACAGATGCTAGGTTACGGATGCTAGGGTAGGGATGCTAGGCTAGCGATGCTAGGCTAGGGATTGTAGGCTAGGGATGTTAGGTTGCGGATGCTAGGGTAGGGATGGTAGGTTAGGGATGTTAGGGTAGGGATGGTAGGGTAGGGATGGTAGGCTATGGATGCTAGGTTAGGGGTGCTAGAGCAGGGATGCAAGAGTGTACCTGTGGGGTTCCGGCTGGAGAGTAGGCAGCGTAGGGCTGCACCACCTCCGGGTCGTCTTGGTCCGGACCGTAGCTCTTCTCTCGCTCTCTGGCCGTGTGCAATACAGTTGTGTCGGGCGCCACTGTAACAAACACACTAGGTAGTCACAGTCAAATGTCAACAGTAACTTTCCTACAGTCCTCCACTGTAACACACATTAATGAAACAATCACTACCTTTAGCCCAACAGGGTTCCATCAATGCACACAGGAACTTATTTTTGTGAAGGGTGCCATTGTTGGCATTGTGTCTGGTGTTATCACAGGATAGAGTTGGTCTGGACACAGAATGCAGAATGCTTAGTAGGCAGCTGTCATTAAAAGTAATACAAAAGGGTTGAATAGTATATATCATGGTCATGTTAGACTAGCAGCCTAATCCTCCGTTGGACCTTGAAGATAGATTTGGTAGGTTGACTGACCTACAGTGACCTTGTTGGGTTTCTTTGGATCGGGGAAGGAGAGGTAGACCACATAATTTTGTCTCCAGGCCTGGTCCAGGCCGCTCTCTTGGTTGTTCCAGTGCTGCAGCATGTACTCGACTGTGGCCTCATCCCCGGCCGAGGTCGCCATGTGGGGAACCTTGGTCAGGTCTCTGCGGAGAGGGAGGGGGGGGGGGAGTCAGAAGCGGCCCAGAATGCAACAGTTATAGAGCACAGTTCCCTGGAGGGATGACTGGTGTGTAGTGTCCTCCAGATACGTTCTGGTTCAGATCTTTTTGAAATGGAGAACATAGCCGCAGCACAAAAGTTACAAAGTGCAGGATTTAGTGTCAGGCACACAAACTACGAATAGAGAAAATATATTATGTAATAATATTTTCTGTAGTCTGGGACCCAGTTAAGTAAACCAAAAAAAAATCTATTCTTACTTCTACATAGTATATATTCCTTGAATTAGTTCTTGAAAACCTGAATCGCTTCCAAACCTGTTGAATAAACACAACGTAAGGATTGGGGTGGTCTCCTCCACACCTCTTTCTCCCCCAGACCCCTCCCCACAGACGACCTAACCTGAGAAACCCCTCAATCTTCTTGTTGTCCACCGCGTCCATAAAATCCTGGAGCAAACTCTCGTCCAGGTCCCGAGACACATCTGGCAACCAGCTGGGCGCCGGGCTGCCCTTGTCTATGGCGTAATGACCCAGCAGGATGCCCACGGTCAGCACCGCCGCCCCGCCGAGAGAGCCGATCAGTACTTTCTTCAGCATTCTCCTCCCTGGTACCCAACTGTCTCTGGAGCAGGACCTTCTCCAACCTACAGCCTCCTCAGGTCCCAACCGTCTCTGTAGCAGGACCTTCTAAAACCTACAGCCCCAATCTTCGTTGTCAAGTTAAAGAGGACCACCCCTCCCCCCACCCACCACACTTACATAAAAAAAAAAAGTAAGGCCTCCACAAAGTTTAATCATTAATGTCTTTTGGTGGACTTTAGCCTATCCACGACTTTGTGTCTTTCGTTTGGTGTACTTTACTTTTGTTCCCATGTGATTGGTAGCGCTTGTTTGCATGTTATGCCAAGTTAATTTGTGTGACAGGCCTATTCTATCACAGTTTGAGAGAGAGAGAGAGAGAGAGCGAAAGCGAGAGAGAGAGAGAGAGAGAGAGAGAGAGAGAGAGAGAGAGAGAGAGAGAGAGAGAGAGAGAGAGAGAGAGAGAGAGAGAGAGAGAGAGAGAGAGAGAGAGAGAGAGAGCGAGAGAGAGAGAGAGAGAGAGAGAATTTCTGTGTGAATTACAAGTTATAGTTTGAGCTTTTCATTCCTATTATATCTTCAAAATCTTGAGTATTTGTCTGTTAGTGGGTTGAATAATCTGAGAGTGAGATTTAATTAAAGAGTGACCAGTTACATTAAGACGAGAGATGCGATAGAGATACACATTGACGAAAATAAATTTCCCATACACACAGTGTCACAGCGGAGGCACACACACACACACACACACACACACACACACACACACACACACACACACACACACACACACACACACACACACACACACACACACACACATGCACACACACACAAACACACCACACACACACAAACACACACACACACAGAAACACACACACACACACACACACACACACACACACACACACACACACCACACACACACACACAACACACACACACACACACACACACACACACACACACACACACACACACACACACACACACACACACACACACACACACACACACACACACACACACATACCAACAGGGGACTATAGGTTTTCATCTACCAAGTGTGGACCTCTATTCATTTTAAAAAACAAAAAAACATAATACAGAGTTTAGTTTTAAGTTATTTTGTCATAATATAACTTGAAATGTGTATTTTTAATTTTTTTAAAGAAGTTGCCAAGAGGGGACGTGAATCCTTAAGTGATATTTACATATCAAAGAGGGTACTCCTTTCACTGTACCAGGGGAGCTGTCCGTGCCTTTTGTTTCACTCAATGAGTGTTTGCCACTCAACAAAACTGATGATTAAACCTTCATTTAACATAATTTCTCTGTAATTCAAATATTTTGAACATAATAATGGCCCCATATTGTGAATAAATAATGTTTCACCTGCAAATGCAACCCAGTATCACGCGATTTCGTGCTCATGTCTATTGAATCGTGTACCAGAGCAAGATTGTCCTTCTGAATGGGAGCGTTTCTCATATTTTTTTCGAGCTACACAGAACGAAATGTAAACCCATGCATTTTGAATGGGAGAGTTTCTCAGACAAGAGAGAGAGAGAGAGAGAGAGAGAGAGAGAGAGAGAGAGAGAGAGAGAGAGAGAGAGAGAGAGAGAGAGAGAGAGAGAGAGAGAGAGAGAGAGAGAGAGAGAGAGAGAGAGAGAGAGAGAGAGAGAGGCTTCAGGGGGTGTGTGTGTGTGTGTGCAGTCAATACAGTGCACCCTCTAGTAGGCTTATACATATTTTAATATTTCCGATTTTTTAAGCAGACCTTCTCAAAAACTGAATCAAACGTGCTCCACAGAATGAAATGTAAACCAATGCATTTTGAATGGGAGCGAGAGAGAGAGAGAGAGAGAGAGAGAGAGAGAGAGAGAGAGAGAGAGAGAGAGAGAGAGAGAGAGAGAGAGAGAGAGAGAGAGAGAGAGAGAGAGAGAGAGAGAGAGAGAGAGAGAGAGAGGTTTCAGAAGGGGTTTGTGCAGATAGTACAGCTGCACCCTCTAGTGTGTCAAAACAACAAATGCATCAAAGGGTAAATGTAGTGTATAAGGGATACTCTGATTTCCTTGCTCTTTACAGCAGACCTCCTCAAAAACATTTTGTTCTCATTCTCACGAAAAGTAATCTATTGAATCGTCTCCAGGAGCAGGATTGGCCGACTTTATTCGTACTGCAGAGAATGAAATGTACCTTTTATTCAAAGGTTATATTATTTAATTTGATTCAATTATCTTTATAAATATATCTGTAGCAAAAGAAACACTTCCACCAATGTGTGATTCAGGTATAAGTGTGGTTCAGGTATAACCAATGTAAAAAAAAAAAAATATATATATATATATATATATATATATTTTTTTTTTAAAAAGATAACTCTCTCTCTCTCCCTCCCTCCCTCTCTCTCTGGAAATATACAACTAGAGGGTGCACTGACTGTACTGTCTGCGAACACCCCTCTGATGCCTCTCTCTCTCTCTCCTAAGCACTAACATTGTCTGAGAAACGCTCCCATTCAAAATGCATTGGTTTACATTTCGTTCTTTCGAGCACGTTCGTTTCAGTTTTTGAGGAAGGCTGCTTATCTCAGAATCTGAAATATTGACATATAACTAGAGGGTCGCCACTGATACTGTCTGCTCACACACACACACACACACACACACACACACACACACACACACACACACACACACACACACACACACACACACACACACACACACACACACTCTCTCTCTCTCTCTCTCTCTCTCTCTCTCTCTCTCTCTCTCTTCTCTCTCTCTCTCTCTCTCTCTCTCTCTCTCTCTCTCTCTCTCTCTCTCTCTCTCTCTCTCTCTCTCTCTCTCTCTCTCTCTCTCTCTCTCTCTTCTAATTATACTTAGTAATAACTACGGTTGTTAGTGAGATGGACATATTCATGCGATACATTTATTATTTACCATTTTGAGGCTTTTAATTTGAAGAATACAACACGGGCGTCTTATTTATGACATCGACAATGCACTTTCAACTGTGTGCAGCGTCTCAAAAACTATCCAAATTTTGAATACAGTTCAAACACGTTCATAACATACTAGTTGAAAACTGAATAACTTTAAATTCAGAGATGGACCTGTCTCACGAAACGACTGTGGTCTACCGCTGGGGACGCTCCAAGCATGCAGTTGACCTGAAATGAATCGTTTGTTTTCACTTTCACTTTCGGAGAGAAGCCGCTGCTCACACAGGTAAACCGTTTAGTTATTTTTAATGCGAAATATATACAAGTTATAGACTATATATTCTTTATCAATTCCCTAAAGCGTGAACGAAACAGGCCTTACTTACATAGATAGAAATTATTAAAAGTAGGCCTACACTCTTGATATGTTCTTCAAATGTAGGAAGCACGAGGGTCCAACCTCATATTGGATCAGTCCAACATTGGATCAATCGAATTGATACCCTCCCGTGGCGAGGGGGTGGGTTCGAGCTAGGGGTTGTATGATGTCCCGACTACTCTGTCCGCAATGACCCACACTCACGCCTCTTTTTTACTTAGATATTGTCTTTAAACCACTTAGGCCTACGTTGTTCACTTTATTCCTTGTGTTACGGATTTGGAATTGTCATAAGCTATACCTCAGCCTGGACAGCTATTTTGCTGAAGCGGGTTTTTTTTTCACTTAGCCTCCACAGTAAAAACTGGCAAGAAAAAATATACGCATCCGCCCTCCACAGTAGTTAATGCTGGGTTTTGCGTATCATATGCACGCGAAATGGTCATTTGGCGTATGTAGGCCTACTGCACGCATGTCAAACCGTACGATCCGCATTTTGGTGAGACTGGGTTGTTTGGATCACACCATTCACTTCTGTGGAGGGGTCTATCTCGATTTCTTTTTTATAATAATCTCTTATTTGTAGGTAGGCCTACCTGTAGAATTCCTGTTTATCCTCCAAACTATATTTATCTTTCACGTTTTGGAAACTCTTCAGTGCCCCATCCTTCACTGAAGTACACCATGCCGTGACTCCCTTGCCACCCACTGCTTGAATCCTTTATTATATTCAGCTGATTTAAAATTACTGTCAAATGCCACCCATCTAAGAACTTTTCTTTCTTTCTTTATCCTATATTTTTTAATAACTCTGAACCATAGTTCAAGTGTAAATGTTGTAATTGAATCTATATTGTTTTTAATCCTTTTGTATATTTCTTGATCTCCAATAAGGCTCTGGATACTAGGATATTTTACAAACTCTATTTCCATGTCTTTCCATTTAGCCGTGTATCTGGCATACACCAGCATATAATATGCCTAAATTGGGCATCGTAAAAGTACTCTTTCAGTTTTGGGAGACCCATACCTCCTTTATCTTTTGGTAACTGGAGAGTTTCGCACCTAACCCTTGGTTTTTTGCCTCCTCCAATAAACCGAGATATTATCCTGTCCCCGGTCACAAATTGGGTTTGGGGGACCTCTACTGGTAGGGACTGGAATAAATAAAGAAGTCTTGGTTGTACATTCATTTTGATAATCTCAATTCTTGAGTTAAGATCTAGTGGTAAAGTTGACCATCTTTCCGTGTCTTTTTGTATCTCCTGACATATCTTGTTATAATTGGCTTTATAAAGTTTAGATAATCCTTTGGTGATGGTAATATTTAATTTTCTTTAGATTCCAATTTAAGTGGAATGCTTCCTAAATCTCCTTTGGTGGGGTGTAATTAAGTGTTAAATTTTGTGTTTTTTAAACGTTTACTTTATATCCCGAAAGGTGTCCGTACATTTCCAGCATTTTCATACAGGTAGGTGATTTATTCGGTTGTTCGAGGAATATATACGACGTCCATCCGCGAAAAGTCCTATTTTATGTTCCTTGCCATTTACTATAACTCCCTTAAGCTCTTCATTTTGGCGTACTGCTTGTGCCAAAGGTTCGATAAAAAGCGCAAAAAGAATGGGTGATAAGCAACAGCCATACGGAGTTGATCTCTGTATACTAAATTTGTCAGTTAGGTTATTTATTTTGATTCTAGCAGTGGGCTGGTCGTATAATGTCTTTATGCATTGTATTGACTTACTATTGAATCCAAATCGTTCTAATACTTTATATAAGTGGCGTCAGCTCTTTCCCGAACATCCTGTAGGCCCTACCAGTCTGCTGGGTGTGTTTTAAATACCTAAATATAATATATTTCAAATATACATGAAATATGTCTCAAAAACTGGGTGTAATACAATGTTAAACTGTGCTCAATTAATTCCAAATATGTCTAAATCTAGCATGTTGTTTTTTAGGTGAGTGCTGCATGCAGAGCTCAACTATTGTTCTTCATACGTTTTCTTTTTGCTTTCTTTCCTCATTATTATTCTCTACAAACTTTGGGACCCATCTCCTTCCTCAATTTTTCACCAAGAGACACGTTCAAATTTTAAAATGTTCAGAATAGCTTGGAATCGCGCGCTTCTTTTCAGATTTTTAAAATTTTTGATACTTTTTAAGATATTATACTTTTAAAATAATATTTTTTTTTATAATTTAAATTGTAGGCCTATTCAGAATCACAGTTTTAGTTTCATACCGGCGTCGTTTTCAGTTGGTCTCGTTGATTTACTTGGACGTTTAGCAGTGTTGCCAGATTGGGCTGTTTTTCCCGCTCTTTTGGGTTACTTTTAATCACGCACAGCACCGGCTCGCTATTCTCTTAAACACACACACACACACAAACACACCACACACACACACCACACACACACACACACACCCACACACACACACACACAACACCACACAACACACACACACACACACACACACACACACACACACACACACACACACACACACACACACACACACACACACACACCACACAACAAACACGCATTACACGGCACACGACACACACACAACACACCAGCAGTGTTATACATTTGACCTTTCAGATTCTTCAGTTCAATTAATTTAACATTTCAGCATTTTTAGCAATGCTTTGCGCTTTTCATTCAGCTATCACTTTATTTGATTCCAAACATTTACATTTTCTTAAATGGTGTGCATGTTAACATTGTTAACTCCATTTAGACTTTTGAACTTTTGTTCAAATCCCTTACTTGATTTAAGCCATTTAACGTTTCTTTGTGTCTTAATCTATGTGGCTTTATTAAAAAATATATTTTCAACCTCACTTAGTAGGCCTATTACAGCACATTTTCTGCAGGAAATGCATTTTCTATTTTTTATTACTATCCCTTTTAACATGGATGTAACATCCAGTTCATACATGTGTTCACAGTCTTGAATGGTGTGGCAACATTCCCTTGGGAATAAAATGATTTCCCATCATCTTCTTTTATGTTCAGTTCAGTGCCTTATAATCATTGCCCGATAATTCTCTTTAATGTCTCTTAAGCAGACACGGGGGTACTGGAAATCCTCTGCCCACATCCATTTGCAGACAGCTACGAACCACATATCTGGCCTGACATGAGCTGAAAGTAAAGAAACGATCTGACATCTACTAGTCTTCTCCTTTCTATGTTAATGTATGAATTAAAAGTTTAGATATTGATGAAGATTGGGTAGGCCTCTAATGTTGATTAATGAATAAAACATTGATAAGTGGGTAACCAATTGCCATCAAACATTGATCCTTATACTTTAGGTCGTTCGGATACATTTAATGCATGATCATGAGATCAGCAGTTTCCTGTTTTGCCTCCTTGAGGTTTTCATGAAAGACGTTGATTTCCGGATCTACCAGTTGTGGACTAGATGCACTAGTGGCTAACTGAGAGCTACTACAGATGTACCAAACTGCTCTCTGAAGTGGGGTCTTAGGTACAGCCGCCACTTGATAAAAATCGAAGGCAGAATGGTCAGTAAATGGAGGTCCCACTGGCTTGCTTTTTTCTTCATAATAGACATTCAGATCATCCCCAGATGGCTCCACCTCCTCCTAGCCTGGACGTTTTCAATTTTGGCATCTGCTGCCGCCATTCATGCTTCATTTTCCAGCTTTTCTGACCTATATTTTATAATAGTTTCCTCCAACTAAAAGGCATGTATGTCCTTTAAAGCAGCAGATTGAAACTCATGAAAAAAAACCTCTGCCTTTCAGCGGATGACATCCTATTAGTAGTTAGAGAGCCAGTGAACCTGACCCAGCTCTTCCACTCCTCAGCTGCTCATCACTCATGGATGTTTAATAATACGTTTTTGCTCAAATGTTAAGCTAGGAGGTAAGGAGCTAATGTGACCACTTGTCATAACAGAAAGAAAAGCACAAAGATGCAACGTTGTGTTTTGTTTCAGCAATTGACCCCAGTGTTTCTCTGCCAGAGAAAGGCCCGTAGTGGACCCAGCCCCTTAGGCCGTTTATTTTTTCAATGCAGGATCAAACTTTGTGATATTCTGCTGCTGTACCTCACAACCCCAGATTGCTAAAATAAAGTGTTCTCCTTTTCCTACTGTAACCCGTAGGAGTGGTGTAAACCCAACGTTTCGTCGCCACCATGCTCCTCCTTGTACTCCTCCTGCTGGAGGCCAGCGCTCCCTCCCTCGCGGCACAGCTACCGGGCAGCGACGCCGCCGGGACGCCTCCCCCGGCCGACCAAGCCTTCCCCTGGGCACGCATGAGGCTCCCCCAGACAGTGGTTCCCCTTCACTACAACCTCACCGTCCACCCCGACATGAACACTCTCCACTTTACTGGCGTGGTCCACATCGAACTGGAGGTCCTAGAAAACACCACGACCATTGTCCTCCACAGCAGAGAGCTGCTCATCTCCAAGGTGACGCTCCTGGTGCCAGGGGGACCTCCGACCCCCCTGCGCTTCCTAGAGCACCCTGCTTCTGAACAGTTAGCTCTTCTTTCCGATCGGGTCCTCTACCAAGGCGGGACGTATGACGTTCTGCTGGAGTTTTCCGCCAACTTGTCAGATAACTATCACGGCTTCTATAAGAGCAGTTACCGTGCGAAGCAGTGGGGAGATCAGGTAGGTGACTATCAGTCTATGTTGTGGATATACAACACTTTCGTGGTGATGTTGACCAAATATGTCGATTAAAGAAGGGCTTCAGCTGTACAAATGAAGTACTAACAGCTTGACCTCCGTTCCCCAGGTACGTGGCCTCCACCCAGTTCGAGGCCACCAGCGCCCGGGCAGCCTTCCCATGCTTTGACGAGCCGGCGTTCAAAGCTAACTTCACAATTCAGATCGTACGGGAGCCACGCCATATCGCCATATCAACATGCATGGCCCAAGGTACATGAGGGGTCAGACCTGCTATTGTGTCCCACTGTCCGGTTGCTGTGGTGATGTTATTGCTGTGGGCCACCGCGTGGGACGTTGGGGAAAGTGTTACTCTGGTGTTTGTTGATGTTTGTGGTGATGATGGCAGCATATCACACCGCTTTGGTGACTGTATTGTTGCTGTGATTGTGTGGTTCGACTCGAGACGTTCTCCTCCAGGTTGTACTTCTCTCACTGCTCCCCTTCCTCTCTTAAGATAAACACAGTAGAGCTGGCCGGGGGCTTGCTGAAGGACTACTTTGACACCAGTGTGAGGATGAGCACATACCTGGTCGCCTTCATCGTGTCCGACTTCCTGTCTGTCAGCAAGACCACCCAACACGGGGTCAAGGTGAGCTGGAGGGGGTTACATGATAACTGAGGAATCTTTAAATGGACATACAATTAACTCTCAACACCAAGTATTCATCCCATTGGCTATCAAACCAATGAGTCATACAATGGACGATCTGATTGGGTGGTTGAGTGTTTTAATGACGCATCTTGTCTGTTGTGATTTAGTCATACCTCCCCTTTTATTTATTGATGTGTTAACTGAAACAAAAAGGACATTGATGCACTGAAATTATTTCGGATTATAATGAATTTGATGAAACACAGTTTGCTGATGCTAAATGGACACCTTGATAACCCTTAACCTCTTCATCGCTTAGTCTGCGTCTCAGGTTTTTTCCGAATATAACCTACCCAAAGTGAACAGAGTGTGAGTGTGTGAACATTTGAAAATATGACATCCCTCAGATTTCCGTTTACGCGTCACCAGAGAAGATTAACCAGACCTCCTTCGCATTGGACGCTGCGGTCAAGCTGCTGGACTTCTACGATGACTTCTTCGACATCCCCTACCCGCTGCCGAAGCAGGGTATGTGGTCCGGTCCCTCGCCGTGATTGGTGTACAACCCTTGGCCATCATTATAAATAAATTCATAGAACTACAAATATGAACCTTGTGGTAAAAGGGCAAGATATCTTTATATGGGCATGATAACGCAATAGTAAGGTAATATGGTTGATAATATAAATAACAGCTTTGGACTATTTAAAGCTCTAAAACTTAACAAAAACTCATATCAACAAACTATATCATGTGTATTTAGAAGATGTTGGAAAATGACAATATTACAATATTTCTGTAATGGTTTAGGATTTGCTTGATGATTACTCGAGTACACCTCTGCCCGTTTAGGGAGAATCTTTTTTTTTTTTTACATGTAATCAGATAAGATGAGTTCAAGTGAGATGTTATGAAGCCCTTGACTGTATCCCACAGTATATGTGTGAACAGAAAACGAGCCTCTAAGAAAAAAAATCTTCCATCTGCAATTTAAAATGTTTATTCTGTGAGAGACTGTAAAAAGGCAATCTAGAGGCTTCTTGTGTCTCTGAATACAGAAAAGGTTCACAATGTAGCACACTATGTTCAGAAAGACCAAAATTGAAGGTTAACAATCATGCGATGTCTTTAGGAATCAAGAATCCGTTGTGAATGAAACTCCATCCATCGGACACCACCTACTCCTCAGCCATGCGTGGCTGAGTCCTTGTTGGGACTCCTTCTATTATCACTTTAAGCACGAATACTTATATTCATTGTATTGAGTGAATGCTATAATCATAGTCACATTTAGTTTTTTCCCTTTTTCCCCCTCTTCAAACAAGTTAAAGCCAGTGGTATTGTACCATAGTACCATAGTGGTATTGTCTAGAGCAGAGTAGAGGAAATGTAAATGTACTCAAATCGATCCAAATAGATGTTGTGTTGTTGATCCCTGCAGACCTGGTGGCCATCCCAGACTTCCAGGCGGGAGCGATGGAGAACTGGGGTCTGACCACCTACAGGGAGGCAGGCCTGCTCTTCCAACCCAAGTCCTCAGCCTCCGACAAGCTGGGCATCACCATGGTGATCGCTCACGAGCTGGCCCACCAGGTAACCTTTCACCTGGATCTTGCATTTCACTAGCTAGGGATTTGGAGATAAAAATGAAAAAAAAAAAACTATTTTAAATGTACAATTTGCAAGATTTGTTATTTTATGCTAGCTCCAGGCTACACTTTGATGAGGTTAGACATGAGATTCCTGTATGTTGTTGCAGAGTCAAATCAATGAACAAAGATCCCTGTAGTCTTTAAGTGAGCGTCTGCATGAAATAGTTTTCATAAATAAATATATTCCTGGCTCAGGTATGCGGAGCAGTATTATGTACAGTGTGTGTGTGTGTGTGTGTGTGTGTGTGTGTGTGTGTGTGTGTGTGTGTGTGTGTGTGTGTGTGTGTGTGTGTGGTTGTGTGTGTGTGTGTGTGTGTGTGTGTGTTGTGTGTGTGTGTGTTGTGAAGCGTGTGTGAAGCTATCCATAGGAATGGTTAGTTGTTTTATGAGCAAGAGCTTCAGGGTTTCATGTACCAAAAAGCCATGACATGACTTGGGTGCCTGCATGCTGGCATCACATGCTGACAGACACACACACACACACACACACACACACTGCACACACACAACACACACACACACACACACACACACACACACACACACACACACACACACACACACACACACACACACACACACACACACACACACACACATTAATTACCACTTCAGATGGCTGTAGATCAGTCTGATCAGGGTTTGATTTGATGGAGAGTGCATTGTCTTTACAATCCAAAACCCAATGATCCACCTACTCAGCTACAATGGTAGTCCTTCAGGTAATGATTTTAGCTGAATGTCTTCTCTTTTTACTTTTTAATTGATATTTTTACTTTAACTATTAATATCATCACATTTCTAAAGCTCTGCTGTGTAACTTCTTCACTTTTCGTTTTTACTTTTGTTCAAGTAGTATTAAAGTTACTAAATGTCTAGATTCAATGTAGTATATGAATGACTCGATCTACCCAGGGAATCTCTCAAATTGAATTTTGGTCCTTGCGGACCAATGACGATTACTAATTAATAACGAGAGGATGTGATATTAAACACATAACTGGCAAATATTTAGTAATGGGGAAAAGCAAATGTGTTTTAAATTGATTAGAATCATAGCAAATACAGTACATCTCACTACTACATGGATTATATACAAGATATATACAGTATATGACATAATTGCTTTAGTTCTTTTCATCTGTGTGTAAATTAACAATTTACCTCTTAAAGAAGATCAAAATGAGTTTGCCATATCCAGGGGGTGAGATGGCTAACTGGGTGTTCCTGTTGGTGTCTAGTGGTTTGGGAACCTGGTCACCATGGAGTGGTGGAACGACCTGTGGCTCAAAGAGGGCTTCGCCAATTTCATGGAGTTTGTCTCGGTGGACATCACCTACCCCGAGCTTCAAGTGGTGAGAGCTCCGGAGACGTGTAGTAATCAACCCTTCTACACTTTCTATACACCTGGCACCTTCTATACACCTTGGATGTTCTATACACCTGGCACCTTTTATACACCTTGTACCTTCTATACACCTGGCGCCTTCTCTACACTTGGCACCTTCTCTTCACCTGGTACTGGGTGGCAGTAGTTCAGGAGGTAGAGCAAGTTGACTGGTAATCGGAAGGTTGCTAGTTCGATCCCTGACTTCTCCTAGCTGAGTATCGAGGTGTCTCTGAGCATGGAACCTCACCCTGACTACTCCTGACGAGCTGGCTGTCGCCCTGCATGGTTGAATCCGCCGTCAATGTGTGATTGAATGGTTGAAAGTCGCTTTGGATAAAAGTGTCAGCAAAAATCCTCTCAATGTAAATCCCCTAAATGGTACCTTCCAAAAACCTGCTACACTGTCATCAGGCGGGAAACTAATTTCACTTCCCTAACCCTCCACCATTCTGACCTCTTCATTGACTTGTCCCTCCTCCCATAGGATGACTTCTTTCAGGGCAAATGCTTCAACGCCATGGAGGTTGACTCTCTCACCTCCTCCCATCCCATCTCCACCCCGGTGGAAACCCCCTCCCAGATCCAGGAGATTTTTGATGACGTCTCGTACAGCAAGGTGCCGTCCCTTTTTAACCCTTAACCCGTTGGAACACATTGAAGACGTCTGAAGGGCGACCAGGCCGAGAGGGCGGCACAGCGTGGGGGGAATTAACAACATACAACAGAATGAACCACATTTATAAAACACAACATACAGAATGTACCACATTTATAAAACACAACATACAACAGAATGTACCATTATATAATGGAATATATAATGTAAACCATTAATATAACAGAAAATACAACACAATGTATAACATTTAGATAAAAACAAGCAACAGAATTTACAACATTTATAAAACAGAACGTACAACAGAATGTACCACATTTATAGAACAACAGAATGTACAACATTTACATATCAGAACGAACAACAGAATGTTCATTCCAAATCTCCCATTTGGTTACCCATCTCCCCCGATTTGGGCTAGGAATTTGAGGCAAAGAATATCGAGTATCGAGGCTTGTGTAAAGGGATCAAATTTCCACCTTAAACTCCCAGAGAATCTGTAAATCGAAAAAGTCCCAGAAAGGAATGCCTGTAAATTAAGGACCCACCGGAACAGGAG
>OLKM01000083.1:0-25000 GCA_900291075.1 Melanogrammus aeglefinus
ATCCGATTCTAGAGAGAAAGCTAGTTCTATCTGCAGGTGTGAGCAGTGTTTCGGGAAAAGGATATAGAGCGTCTTAATGAAAGTTTTAGATTACTAAGTGCGATTCAGTAAAACCGTGGAACAGGTATCAACTCTATTTGAGTTGGGTTTCACTAGCATTGGTTTCTAAATGGGTACATTGCAACCCATTGGTTGAGTATGATACGTCAAAACACACAACTGAGGGAAATCCGTACGTTGACTAATGGAGACGATGGAGTCTAAGTGAACAAGACTAGGATGACTCCGAACAGGGAAAGGTATTCCAACTGGGAGAGGTATCCCAACCGGGACAGGTGGTCTTCACAAAGGGAGAGGGGTCTAGCCAACACCCCTATACGGGCCCGGGCGACTGCTAGGGAGAGTCTCTAGCGTCTACGCCTTACCGGCAAAGAACATGGGCGTGTTTGAGCGCAACTCCTCCATCTTCAGGGCGAAGAGGGCATTCATCTCGCGCGCACATGCGTGCTGCGGCGCGCTTGCGGCCGTGTGGACAGTGCGGGGGCGGGAAATTGGGGGGACCCCAGCTGACCAGGCTGTACAGCTGTCGGAGCTGCTGCAGTCGCTGCAGGAACAGGGGAGCTGCAGGGGGTGGCGTCGCGGCGAAGGAGGCGGACGAACAGGCCATGCCGTAGTCGGGGGGCGGGCCGCTCTCCAATGGCCGGGTCGCTGTGGCGGGGGACGGGGGCCCCTCGGTGGGGCCTGTGGGGTGGGCCGTGCGGAAGGGCGCGACAGCGTTAGGGAAGCGTCTGCGGGGGAAGCTGCAGCTGCGGGCGTTCCTCTCGGAACGGGTCCAGGGGTTCTCCGTCCGGCCGGGAGCCCAGGGTTCTCTCCGGGCGTCAGAGGGGCCCAAAGGGACAGCCCCGAACAGGGACTGGGGGGCTGAACTGAAAGCCCTGGCTCAGCTTGAGCCCTGAGGTGGGGCAGGGGTGTGTTTGGGGTCGGATCCGGGCGGTACGGACTCCGTTGTTGGGCCTCAGGATCTGGCCGAACGTGCACGGGGACAGTGTTGGGACTTTTCTCCTGCCTATCCTGCTCTGCCTGCCCGTCGCCCGACTGAAGCCTTCCGCTCTGCCTCGGGCTCTCCTGGGTGCGCGTCACGCACGTGATGCCAGTTGGACGCCCGCCCACCTCCCCGAGCGTTGAGCGCTCACGCGGGCGAACACCCCCCTGGTCAGGGGCTCCTGCAGCCGGAGCGGGCAACCCGCCTCAGGGGCTCGTCATGGGGGCAGCGGCGGCGGCGGGCGAAGCGCGGGCTCTTACCTTTACCCTCCTCCGGGCGCAAAGCCCCGTTGGTGGTGCCGGGATGGTCCCGGGCCGCCCCGTTGTGGTGTTGGTGCTGCTGCTGCTGGGTGGTGGGATCCCGGGGGTCTGCGCCGGCAGCCCCGCCGCCCTGCTCCTCCGACTCGCGGTCCTCGCTGGCGCCCTCTGAGCTGTAGTCTTTGGTGTCGATGGCGATCTCCGGCAGGCCCTTCTTGACCTTGGGCTGGCCCTTGGTGGGGGCGCTGGCAGTGCGGCGCAGGAGGTGGGCGCCAAACGGGTGCTTGCGGCTAAGCTGAGCAGCAGCATGGCTGTCCAGGGAAGACTGCTTTGGGTTTCTGTGAAAAAGCCCTTTTTATGGCGCTGGCCGCCTGGCCTGTGACGGCAAGAGAAGCAGGGGTTAGGGAGCAGTAACGAATGGACCTGAACACACGCACACCACACATGTAGAGGAAGTTAACTGGCTTTGATAACCGCATGGAACCAATAGAGACAATCTGTTGCACATGACTGGTATTTGGAGACAAATTGCTGTTTTTGCTAATGTGTATTCTGCATGCTTCAACACTTGCCAATTCATTATAGATTACACAAAAATTACATATATTGACATATTTCCCTGTATTAAGGCATTGATCAGGTAAAATATGTGTATCCCTGAGTGAATCCTATCAGGATTCGCTTGGATGAATACGCTAACATTTAATTCACATTAACAGGTTCTTTGCGTTTAAAGTGAACATTTATCATATTACCGAAAATGAGGGATATATAATCATTCCAGGGCAATTTTCAAGGGCACTTTAAATAAGTAACATGGTTCAAACCTGGACATGTTGGTCACAGCCTCATACATGACTCCAGTGTTAGCTTGTTGTGATGGACAATAATAAGTATACAATCATATTCAATTAAGGTATATGTATGAAGGTATTCAAAGTTATTCCTGAAATTATCCTGACACAGCAGCATAAGGTCACTTATAATAGTGACACTAACAATAATCCAATCAAATATTATAGCCGTCCATATACCTTTAGTTTTTCTTGCACTAAAACAGTCAATAATATGAACCCAATCATTAGAATCAGACTGCAAAGAGAGCAATCGCGGGTTACCCTTGTGGCTTAAACTGGCTGAATTTGGCATCAAGGTTTTCACTCTCATCCTTTTTGTTTGCAAGGGACATCCCATGAAACTAATGTGAGCCAATCAATTGCTGCTGTTGCAACCATCTCTCCAAGCCATTAGACTCCTAAGACTTCAATTGAACTGGCAACCATCTTTGAAAGAATATGCCGCAAGTAATAAAGATGCAGAACAAACAACAAGTGATGGCATGGGAAGGAAGTTAGTGGTGTCAGGGCCATGTGTTGCATATGGAGGCAGGGAACGGATGAGTGTCTGAGGAAGGTCGATGGTGAGGATAGTGTGGGAGACAGCACAGGAATGCAGAGAACTGTGACACTGGAGACAACCACCACGTTGGTGCAGGCAGGATGGTACTGTGCACGGACCACACTCAACAAGGACATTCCAGTACAGTACTAGGTTCCCCACCATATTCTGGCCAATAAAGACTAACTTATCCCGACTTTTTTGGTCTGCTGCCATCTAGTGGTTAAAAAATGGAGTGAAAAAGTTCAAAAATCAATCTGAATCTAAAAAGATTTCCATAGGATCCTGCCAAGCCCAAGTCTTGAGTGATTACTAACGCATGAATATTTATGTCCACCGCTTTGATGGAATCAGCCTGAGGGACCACAGCCACGATTCTTGTTATTTCCATCAGTGATGTTTACTTTGTTATCTGAATTGCAGAATACGTCACTAGGCAAGGGTAGCCATCATGTGTGATGCAGGATGGAGCTGAAGATTATACAAGCTGATCAGCACTCAGTGTGTGTGTGTTTATCTGCTGTATAATGGTGCGTGTAAGTATGAGTGTGTCAGGTTTGCAGTGAGCAATGAATGTTTCTATTGGAAGTTTGTTGTTTAACAAAAAGTTTAGAAAAAGGAGATAAAAACCGTCCTGGTCCACTTGATGCTTAATACATTGTAGGTGGATATCCTAATCAAACGTCGTTGTTCGATGATAGTTTGAAGTCATCGAGCATGCCCAAGCGCAGTTCACAGTGATCAGTTGATGGCTTCTTTTAAACGATGAGGGGTGTGCAGCCGAACTCAGAAAACGTCGTGCTGGTTTGTAGTACTCTTTAGATAAAACTACCCAATGGGCTTCACAATTACATAACCGAACGAAGTAGATCCAACTAACGCCCCAGTTCCTGACATGTGGATTTAAATGATCTGTGTATATGTCGTGGGCATGACGAAAAAGCAAAACTTAATAAGCCATGGACAAAAACAGACACAGACACACAGTAAGCGAAAATTTAGTAAGCAACTATAATAATTCCAAACTATAGTAATCATGTCGCGTGTCTCTGATCCAACTTTAAAGACATAGCACACATTAAAAATAGTTAATTTGAAAACAACGCGATTAGATAGCTGTCGTTCTCTCTCCCCAACTCTATGCTCAAGCAGTTCGCAGCGACCTAAGCAGAAACCTAATATCTTTGGGATCAGCTTTGGGTGAACCCCGTGTCAATTTCTGTTGACTTAATAATGGTGTCCATCAAGTAGGAGACATAATGACTGCCAAAGCACTGGATGTCAATCCTCTATCCGCTGAATGTGACCTCCATCCTTTCTTTTTCTCCTCTCTCCCCCTCACAACCCACAAGAAACACCCACACACATGAACCACAAACACATGAACACATATGAACTAACAAATGCACACACACACCGAACACAAACACACAAAGACGACGAACATGAGACACCACACAGACCATGCCGTGTTCCTGCGAGACCCCAGGTGTTACCGGAGCTCTCAGAAGCTTTCTCCTTCCCGCCCGCTACCATTCTATAACCCCCCAAACACACACCCACACACACACACACACACACACACACACACACACACACACACACACACACACACACACACACAGATCTTAAGCCCTTGTTATTTAGCCTAGCCTAGCCTGTCCTCTGACCCCCCCCCGGTTCTCCCAAACAGGGGGGGTGATGCTAAGTGAATGTGTCGTCTCCCGTTGCCCATCGCGACTGCAGCCGTGTGACGCACACCGGCTCCAGGACTGATGAGGGCCGGTCGGAGGAAGGTGGAGCGCGTAGGAGCCGCCACGTACACACCAGCAGAAACAAACATCGATGAAAGATGTTTCCCTGCTGTTTGAAACGGGGGGCGTGAAGCCACAACATGAGACCCCTGAAAGAGCCGTACTAGGATTTTCTAATGCAAAACGTTAAATGAGACCCCTTTAAACAGATTGTTGGGTTTTGCCTGGTGGAGGGATGGGTAATTCATGAACCTGATGCAGCAAAGCCCCTCCCTAGCGTGGAGGAACATGAATGATGCATTCATAGGGATTCTCCACCAGCTGCACTTTATTTTACCCCTCTTCGGCGAGCACAATGGTTGCTCTTTCTCAGTGTTGGTGACGGGGAAGGTGGAGGTGGGGGGGGGCGTCTGTGAGTTATTCAGCCTCCTCACTGCTAACTGTCTCGACGTTCAGATGATCCAGCAGTGTTTAGTAGCTTTGTTCAGTTTTTAATTGCCCACTACCTCCCCCCCCCACCAACACCCACCCAAATACCCCCATGTGCCGTGAAGAAGAACTAAAGAAAACAAGAGATTACTCAGAGGGAAAAGCCTGGCAGGTCCCAGCCCACCCCACCAAACCCCCCCACCACCTCCATCACCAGCACCAGCCTCGCCCACCTTTCATTCCTCTCCTCCCCCTCCCTCCTGGTGTTCCCTGACCACGCTCTTAGGCTGCATTAAGCCGACCTACGCCGCCGAACTGACCGACACACATCAAAACAGCAGCGGGCCCTGCCAAGACCGTGGAAGACGAGTGCTTTGCGATAACGTTACATGTTCTCACACCATGGCCCGCCTACTCTCCCTCCCTTCTCTCCCTTCTCTCTCTCCCTCCCTCCTCCCCCCGCCCCACTTCTCTTTCTCCTCCTCCCTCCCCCCCCTCCCCAACCCACCTTCAATCACTTCTTGGGTTGAAATGATGTGTGCTTTAATGGGCGACGATTCCATACCATCTTTGAGCCCATCAGTGGCCTGTATCCTCATAATCTCTTGAGCATTTAGATGAATGCCTTCGCTTTTATTTTTATATTTTACCGGCTCCAAATTGGTTATGATGTGTCAAGGAGTCCCCATTAATTCAATAAAGTGGCATGTCCTCTGCTCCGTTCAGATAGGAGTGGATATAAAGTCGGGCTTGTTAGTCTCGGTATATGGCGCGGCGCTGCATAGTTCCAACAACTCTCTAAACCATCCTCCTTCGGATCGATATCGGGAAACTTTCTTTCTGGCATTCAGGGCGCTTTTGTCTTCTCCTCCTCCCGGTTTCCGTTCCTGAGCGAGGGGTGAGGTCAACAGCGTCACCAGATTCACCTCCAGTCCTGTGAGAAGTTGATTAACGGGGCAGAGCTGGCAGGCATCATAACGAACGAGGTGAGGTGCGAATGAGCCGCTCTGCGCTCTACTCCTTGGTCTTAAATACACGCGCACGGCACGCACGCGCATACGTCCGTCGCCCCCCTGCCACGGCCTCATCCTTGGTGAACGTTCTCACGGTGCCGTGGTCGATTTTATTGGCTTTAAACCCAAAATACAAACAAATCACTGAGCTCCAGACGTGGAACTATTTGCATGCGTTTAAAAGGAGGAATTCAAGAAAGTGCATGTGCAAATGAATATTTTGTAGTAGCAGTATACTCTGCATTTTAACAATGCAGGTCTCTTAGGAACTGACGCATAGGGACATGGATAGAGAATGAGTTATAGGCTGGATATATCTATATATATTCCTGCTAACTAATCCAGCTCCCTGGTTCTGGCAAAGTGCTCCATTTGTAATAATGCTCTTCAGTGCGTTTCCGGTGAGTTTCTCTTCACACATTTTAATTATTCACAGTAATTGCTGGATGTTGACTGCCTGTGTGTTTCCTGCATTCATACCTAGCTCGTTTGAGATTAAATTACAGGCGGGAGTCTGTTGTTCTAATTAATGTTTTTTTGGAATCTGCAAAAGAGAAATTACTTAGTCGCAGGTTCTGTTTATTTTTTAGCTTCTGTTTTTAAGTCTGGTTTCCATTGGTGAATGTTGTCCACCCCTCCCTTTGGAACGCCTGTGGCCTTAAGTGTGCTGTTGTTAATTACTGCCAGAGGCTCTGTAGCCGTTCACAGCAGAAGAGGCGACACGCACCGGATGGATATCCACCGTCATCTGACTCTCCAGAACGCAGAGCCGCACACCTGTCTCCCTGTCCCTGATGGCACCACGTCCTCGTGGCCCTGCTTCAACGGCCTCTGGTGCACAGGAGGGGCTGTGGTTGTGCCCGGGACACGCCTGGTCCCGGGGTGGCTGGGCTCTGGTCTGTGGCCGGGGGGGAAGGCCTTTGGGTACACCGGCGTAGCTCGCTCTCTTCTCTCTCTGCCATCACATCATCAAGCATCGTCTCCTCCATTGGACCGCAGTGCAACGGATGACCTGGACCGAACCAACCAGCACAACCCACCCACCAGCACGCTCCCATCCCCTTAATCGAAGCACCGTCCCCAGGTGTAGGACAGCAGCCACGGCTGGTACCACCCGCCTACTGCTCACTTCCTGGCTGAAGCCAGAGGCATAATGATGCTAGCTAGCCAGTGCGTGGCCAGCCACATTATTCACACCTCTAGCCTCCATGCAGAGCAGCTGCTCCTACGCGAGCATGCTGGTCTCCTCTCGCTCTCTTTCCCTTTCGCTCTTTCGCTCGGCTGGACGTCAGACAAAGTCCCCCCTCCCCCTTCTTTGGACTTCCTGATTGCCTGTTAGTTTTCAATTGGGCTCTGTGTTCAGGCCCATTACTGATGTCATTCTGAATCTCGGGGCCCAGTAGAGATGTCTTTTTTTGTTCTCAATATTAGTCTTCTCTCCAGGTCGCCGTCCATCCAATCAATCAATCTCAACCCTCCCCATGGCTGCCTTCGTCTGCATCCTCCATCCTTCCCGGACTCCTCTTCCTCTTTCCTCCTCTTCAGTGTGAACGTCGCCCCAGTTCCCCCGAGTCGCCTGCCTGCCGTATCGATTTCAATGAGAGGACATGCGTTGGCATTCCATATCGATCCGAACCACACGTCTTTTCTAATTGGGTGTCATGGACCCAAAAACCGCAGCGCGACAGAGGGAAAAGTAAAAGTAAAGCAGGACGTTTGGCATCGGAGACGCCCGCCCTGTCGCTGGTTGATATTTGATTCACTCGTTGGTTTTTTTTTTTCAGTCTTTTTGTGTCTTTGTTTTTGGAAGTCCATAAAAGTCTGCCGAAATGGCGTGTTGAAACAAACCATAAATCCTCCGTGCTTGCACTTCCTGCTCCTGAAAAGTCCCCCCCCCCCGTCGTGTACTTTACTGCTCAAGGGCTTCTTCCCTCACCGGTGATTTAGGAGGACTCTCTCTGTGCACAGTAAACAACAACAGCCCCTGACGCCCTGAACACTACCCCTGCCCCTGCAGCCAGCCCCCTGCCAATATCTAGAGGTCATAAAGTCCTGCCGCTGTGGACGGCCACCACCGCCAGCCCCACCACACGCCACCACCCCACCACCTCCACCACCACCACCCCCAGCACTGCCCTTAGTGAAGCGTTCAATTATTGAATCAGATACGCAGCACAGCTTCTCAAGGTCAGCCCACCTATCGGACTAGGTTGGGGTGCGCTGATTTTTCACGGTTGCCAAAATAAACGTCCTGCATTTCCTCCACCAGCACCACCACCATCATCACCCACCCTAACCCTCACCACCACCTCACCATCACACCCCTACACCCGGCCACCACCCTAACCCTCACCACCACCACCATCACCACCCCCTACACCAGCACCACCTCCATCAACACCCATCACCTCCATCACCACCACCACCTCCATCACCCCCACCACCTCTTCACTAGCTTTCTATTTCCGTGCCGTCGTCCAGACTCGTACCTGGAGCCTCCCTCTTCACAGCGGTGGGAGCATCGTCTTCCCCCCCCCCCCCCCTTTGGGGGCTCTTGGCTCCCAGCGAAATGGGGCCCCCGGCCGCGGAAACTCCTGCCCCCAAAACGCGGCGCCGCCAGGCAGGGGATTGTGGGTATATTTGGACTCTGAGCAATCAAAACGGAGCATTAGCTGCACTTGATGAGGCTCAACGGGCTGAAAGAGAGAGAGGGGGTGGGAGGGAGAGGGAGGGAGGGAGGGGGAAGGAGGGAGGGAAGGAGGGAGGGAGGGAGAGAGAGACAGACGGAGGGAGGGAGGGAGGGAGAGAGAGGGAGGGAGGGAGACAGAGATGCCGTCTCTGTTTAGGTTTTTTTATCTCCTTTTTTTTCTTTCTCTTCCTCCCAAAATGGTTTTTCCAATTACAGAAACGGTAATTTAGTGGAATGGGCTCCAGACTGTGGAAGGGCAGAACGGTATAGGGAGCTGGTACAGGAGAGCGAGGGCGGACGAGAGACACTGCAGCGAGTGTAATCCATATTGACCGTCTGCTGCACTGGAGCACCATTAGTCAGGCTGGGGGATCATGTTTTTTATGGTCCCACCCCGTGCTCGGAGAGCGCCTGCGCTCGCCCACAAACGTCACTCAGACCCTGGACTATATCGCGGCCCATAAAGCCATCGCTCCGTCCTCCTCCGTCCTCCTCCTCCTCCCCCGTCCACCTGTCACACTGTGTATTTATTTGGTCCTTGGACAGTGGATAAATACCCATGGCTGATATGTGATCCCGCCGCGTGGCGTTTCCTCTGCGCCCTGCAGAAGGAGATGCGGCAGGTGGTGTTGAGGTGGTGTTAAGACAACAGGTGCGCTCAGGTACGATCAGCGCAGGCGGGCTTTGCGGAGCTCCCGCGGTTGCGAGCGCTGCGCGGGCGCCTTCTGGCCGTTGCTATCGAGGTATTTAATCAGAGTGTGTTTGCGGGTAAAAGGAACTGAAGGGGGAAAAAACAGATGTATATAAAATAACCACAGCTCCCCTGGCCTCCTGTTCTGTCGTATTGTGATTATTTACCCTGCTGCGGTTTAATGGCTTTCATAAACCGCCTAATAGAATTCAGCACAGCCTAGGGACGTGTAGCAAAAGGCCAAATGATTCAGTGTTTTCATTGGCTTTTCTCCTCTTCTGTTTTGTTGTTCCTCTTGTCTGTACCCCACACCCCCCGTGTGCACGCCTTGATTCAAATGTGACCCCAATCAACCCCTGAAATGGTGGGGTTTTGGCTCTCTTTTTCACCTCTCTCTCTTTCTCCCTTTCTGTCCATCTCCCTTTTTCACTCTCATTTTCTCATTCTTTTTGTTAAATTGCTCTCTAATTCTGCGGCTGGGCATTCACAATGTAATTATATATGATTTACAAACAGCTGCAGCTATAATGGTGCATAAACAAATTACAGTCTGATGGCAGAGGAGAGGGGGGAACGAGGGATGAGGCAGAGAGCAAGAGACAGGGAGAGAGAGAGAGGGAGAGGGAGAGAGAGAGGGAGGGGGGGAGGGAGCGAGAGGGGGGAGAGAGAGAGAGAGGGAGGGGAGGAGGGAGCGAGGGAGGGAGAGAGAGAGGGAGAGAGAGGGAGGGAAGGGGAGGAGGGAGAGCGAGAGAGAGGGAGGGGGGGAGGGAGGGAGGGAGGGAGGGAGGGAGGGAGAGAGAGGGAGAGGGGCCAGGTTCAGACACGGTGAGCGGTCGGTCGGGCCGTTTGTGTTCTTGGATGTGCGCTCGGCTCCGCCTTTGAACAGAAGATGGGAAGTGGAGCCGCTCGATACTTTGGCCTCGCTTGTGCGCGTGTTTTAAGTTCAGCTGTGAACTGCTCTTGGACTTGTTTCAGCGTTTTCCGTTCGATTTTTTTTGGTAACATTGTTTTCCGCAGCCGCTGGCGTGACTGGGTATGCAGCGTGTCTCTTGACCAGTCCGGGGTCGATCCAGAACGTGGACGCACGGCTGTTCTGAACTCATGACTCAGTGCTTGGTTATACTTGGCGTCCGACATGCAAACGATTTTTAATTTTCAACGATGTGTGTGTATGGTTTGCCAATTGTTCCCGGAGCGAGGTGCAGGGCAGAGGTCGCCATGGCCCTCTGGTGATTTCATTTGAAAGGTTTTATTCCTCTGTTAGCTTAAACTCAATAGTGAAGCGTTTTCACCTTTGTCTCCAACCAGCCTCATTCACGTCCACATGTTATCTGACATTTGCTTATATTTATATTCAGTGCATTTAGGATGCTTTTATCCAAACAGCTTACAAATAGTACATTTGTCGGAAGAAAGCGAACCAATAACCATCGCTGTCGGAACAGTAAAGATGTTCATAGAAATCGCTAGGTATACTAATTCCCCGTACACAAAAGACAACTAGGAGAAGACGTTACACAATGCTAAGTACTAAGTACTACTTTTTAATTGCCACTTTTACCGGTATAATGGCCCACCATTTTAGTGGAAATATTGTTCATTACACAATTGCAATGCATATTCTGGCAGCATCGGTTGTGAAAAGCGTATCCTCTTGTTAAACGTGTTCTCATAAAGGCGGTGGGGAGGACAGCTCGCCCGTACTCGGGCTGTGCCGGTCCCCGTGAACCCAGGAACCACGCAGCGTACAGCCTGGATAGCGGGAACGAGCTGATGCTCAATCAAAAGAGGCCTATACTAAGTGGTCTTTTGTGTGGTCTGCTTCACAATGCCCAGCAGCATGTGTGAAGGGAAGATTGTCGTGGGCGTTTAAAGGTGTTAGTTCACTGTTTAAACAAGATGCTGCTTTAGATGAGTAGGATGGGCGATGTGTGCCTCGTGCATGTTTGGAATAGCTGATTGAACCCTGCTAGGTGGTGTCAGTGTAGCCGTACATAGTAAGAGGTTTACGTTGGTCTTGTGCATTTGTTTTTGCAGATGCTAGCTAGCTAGCTCGATAGCTAACGAATCCTAATCAAACCACACACGCCTACCCCCCATAGGGTGCCGCAGTTGTATCTTTTCCTGATTTTCTCACGCAGCAATGTCAACCCGACTTTATCAAAGTTGGAACTGTTACTTGTCTCTCATGACGTAACATCGATCAGAAATCCTCCTAAATGTTATCAATAAAAAAAAATAAATCGCTGGAGCTCTTAACCCACAAAATCCATATAAACTTTCCCATTGACCCGGCGCTCTTCTCTCCATGTATTTATTTTACTTCCTGCCATCGTGTGGCTGTTTCGAGGGCCGTGGATTTACCGGGTGCACAGCACTGGACTTGACCCTCCAGTAATTAGGGTGAATCGAAGGGTCACAGCGGCTCATAAATTAGCCCTGTGAAACTGGCGATCCACAGCTAGTGGCCTGCTGGCCTTTGCCTTAACTACCCCCCCGAAAGAACCCACAGACACAGGCACTGCTGTCAAAACCCCTGAAAGTCTTCCCTGGTATGCTTACCCATCTGGGTACCGAATGCTATGGTCTTCTAAAATGCATTATAAAACATGCTACACAATAATAAATAGACCATATGCAATTTAAAAACAATTTCATGAAATATGAGCCGTACTGTCTTTTTAAAAGCTTACGTTAATTTACAGTGCCTAATGTCTGCTGAGCCTCACGTTGTTTATCTTTCTGTTTTTGTTCCTGCGTTCACGTCGGTCCATTTGAGTTGCTGTCGCTGACCTATAGTGTAGAGTCTGTGGTGCTCCTCCCAAAACGGCGTAGGGAAAGGGCGAAGCTCCTAACAGGAACAACACCAGCTTTAAACCACTGGCGCCATTCAAATGGCCGTGTGGGTGAGGCGCCACGTCCCCGGTCCTGACGCCGCGTGGGTTCTGCACCATCCCACTCTATTCCTCCTGACGTCGTTGAAGGGCTGCAGCAGCCACTTCAGTACGGGAGCATGTTTTCAATCAGTTGTTGGTGGCAGGTAAGACATTGGATCACCATAGGAACAAGAATCCAAGGCCTGCGACGTGGAAACTCTGCACATCAACTCTTATTCAATATTCACGCCAAGAGAAATGAAAAGTGTCGTGGGGAAGGAGGCGTCCTTTGGATCTTTGCTATCCGTCTTGGACGTCCAGAAGGAAACCGATCACGTAAGGGGGAATATAATGCTCTGGATCTGTGTAGCTGGAGATAACATTACAGGTCAACATCGCCATCACAACATTAAAGATATTGGAAAATACTCCCTGGAATGCATTGTATATGGAGGTTAGACGTTTAAGGGGGATGTGAGTGTGTCAGCGTGTACTTTACTGTCAAAACAACATCCTTTTATTGCCTGCAAGGAGCTGTGTATTGTTTTCTGGATCTCTCTGATCTGGCATTGGAGTGATGTCTTGGCAAACAAACTAAAACTCCACGTAATGTAAAGATTAGGGGTGTGCCAAAAAATGGGATTCATATAAGAACCACGATTCACATTTACTACGATTCAGAATCTATATATCTTTAGTTGTTTTTTTTTAAAAGCTACTGAGACATATTAATGTTTGGTGCAACAGTTGTGTTCCACATGATATTTTTGGTACTGCAACATTCCGGTGAAATGAAAATGCATCTTATTCAACTGTACCATTTTTATTACGTATACAGAAGCACTTTATTTTTGTTCCAACTTATTTTATAGCTAGCTTCTTAGAGTACCAGTTGTGGTCCACACACGGTGGAAAAGGCACTTTCCTTTGAATATAAAAGGCAGCATGTTTAACTGCACTGTTTTTTTTTATAGAGACTTATTTTTGTTACTTAAGCAATATGTGATATTGCTTTTATGCAACAATTCCATCTTAGCATGGATAAATGTTTAAAACTTAATGAATGCGAAAAAGACACTTTAATGTCTCAGTTTTTCATTCTGTCTTGCAAAGCAGACTGGAGCAGATCATGAGGATCCTTTGCACACCAATAGACTGAAGCAGAAACCATTATGAATCAAATCGTACTGAATCAAAAATCGAATTTGAATCGAAAATTGATTTTGAATCGAATCGTGAGATAGTAAAAGATTCCCACCCCTAGTAAAGATATTGCCTAAAATGTCCCATATATATATATACATTGAGTCATATTTCCACAGTGCTCTTCTATTCTCTGTTCTACTGTGGCCAAGTACAACTGCAGTCTCTAGTAAATAAAGCAATGAGTTTACACATGTTCCATCCAGTTATTCAGATGTTGAGTATGTATGCTGTTGGTTTAAGTAGAGCCAAGATGTAAATAAGACTGATGCAGAACACTGCATTTGGCTTAATGTTCACATGTTAAGGCTCGCCCCTAATACCTCCATCCTTCCCTGACTACTCCACTTACACCAAAAGGTCATTTTCTAATGGTTCAGAATCAAGTGGCGTGTGTGTGCGTAAGCATGTCTTTGTCCATGTGTGAATTAGAGATGCGAGATATAACCAAGCAGATAAGTCATGTTCCAAATCTCAGCGAAAACTTGTTTTTGCTATCGTGGCAAAAACTAATTTGACGCCAAAGAAAATGAAACTCCGCTAAGACCCAGACTTGAGCTCATCTGCCATCAGACTTTAGCTGACTATCTTATCAGATTTGTGCTGCTACCTGGGCAGGTATGCACGGCTGGACACATAACAGGGATCAGGTCTATGGCTCAACAGGCACGAGGCTCATGAAGAGCGTGACTATCTGTTGAGTGTTACATCTTCAAAATCTAAAATATAAAGTAAACGGCCTTCACACGGCGTAAGCTGCTCTCGGCATGTGGTGTTATTGTTGTCTGCAGCGTCATCGCAGCGCTGTGCTTCTGTACATTCGACTTTCACTTACCATGTTGCGGTATTCCCGGCGGGCAGTCGTTATCGTAAAAGTTGTCCGCCGCGTGGGGAACTCAGCCAGCGAGTAAACGTTGGCACAGAGGCCTGCTTCATACCGCCTTTCAGACCCACGCATGAGGCGACGGCCAAGGCTTTGGATTTGAGGAGTCATCCTACTCTAAAACACCAAAACACCCAACATGATCCATAGTGGATTTGTGGAATGAAAGTTCTCAGAAAATGTGTACACAATAATTTCGATGGCAATGTTGTTGTACTCACTTATGAGTTGCTTGACTTGATTTACTCTAGAACACTGGACGGTTCCACCCCTAGTGTGTGTGTGTGTGTCTGCGTGTGTTTGCATGCATGTCTTTGTACGTGTGTAACCTCCCAGACTAAATATACAAGTGTGTGTGCATGTGGGTGTGGTCATGTCGCCCAGCCTTCCTCCACCGCTTCCTCTTGTGATGTATGAGGATGATGCAAAGCAGAGCGCATCACAACACACCGGGAGTCAAACAAATGCAACCCTCCAATTACCCACAATACCCCACATAGACCACATGCCTATAAACCCATTTACACATGCACTAACACGCACACATTAACATGCGCGCATGCATATGCATGCTACCACACGCGCTACCACACGCGCTACCACACGCGCTACCACACGCGCTACCACACGCGCTACCACACGCGCTAACACACACATGCTAAAACACACACACACACACGCTTACACACACACTAACAAACCCATACACACACACCCCACATGCTAACTCCTTAGCCTGAGCAAGCAGGCCAGCAGGAAGGAAGGCATGCAGGTTTCCTTTGCTTTTTTCCGCCTAACTATAATTAGATTAATAAATCAAGGAAGGGGTGGTGCTGACAGCAGCAGCCTCACGCCATTCTACCAAGTCTGCACCACTGGGCCGGCACTGCGGTACCGCACTGTGAGCCCACGTGTGTGTGTGTGCGTGTGCATGCATGTGTGTTGATGAGGCGAGGAGTTCAGGAAGCGACATGTTTTCCTAAAACTGCTGTTTCTACAGAACACAACGCATCTGTTAGTGCAGGTCTGTTTGTGCATGCATGTGTGTGTGTGTGTTGTGTACGTAGTGTGCATCTGTTAGTGCAGGTCTGTTTGTGCATGTCAGAGTGTGTGTGTGTGTGTGTGTGTGTGTGTGTGCAAACACAAGAGCGTTGTACGACTGCATGTGTCCAAACTATGTGTATTCCCTCATTCTCCCTTTCTACATTATTTCGCGTTCTGTCCAGCATCATCCAATGAGCTAATGCTATTCTTAAGTCCCGCCTCCTTTACCTCCTCCTCCTCGCCCAACACACACACAGAAACCAACCGACGAATCAGATGGGGCTCTGACCTGCCTGGCCTTCACACCCTCCTCCTATAACGAGGCCTACTTTCTCACTGCACACATTTTTGGTCCTTCATACCCCCTGTGGATTCTCTCTCTCTTGCACTCGCTCTCTCTCCCTCTCTCTCTTTCGCCCTCTCTCTTTCTCGTCATCTCCCTCCCTCCCTCCCCCCCTCTGTCTCTCGCCCCTCTCCAAGTTTGACACCATGCTAATGAAGGTATCTCGCCCAGTGAAAGCTGGCGGGTGCCAGGCTGTTGAAGCTCAGATAAACGTCCGACGCACAGAGATAGTTTGTTTTCTTTCTGTCTTCTTTTCTTTGGGTGTTTTTTCGTTATCCCCCCCCCCCCCCCCCCTTCCCTCTGCCATCCACTAGCAGGCGAACGCTGTTATGCAAGCATAAATAATATGAGGTGCTTACAAGAACCTCTGGAGCAATGGGGGCGTCTGTTGCCTCCGGGTTGTTTGTTTGATTGTAACACACACACACACACACACACACACACACACACACACACACACACACACACACACACACACACGGTAAGCAGAGCCTGCTAATTCTACACACGCGCTGATGCACTGACGCATCGATGCACATATGCACGCACACACCCGCATTGTTAGTCTTTCACCTTTTTTCTCGTTGTCGTTGACAACGTGATTACCTTAGGCCACACGCAGCCGCTTTGAACTCTGGTTGCGTGTGTCGGGCCGCGTGTGTTTGTTTTGTGCATGTGCGATGTATGTCTGCGCATGTGTGCGCTCATGCTTTGCTAATGAGTGCCTGAGTGTAAGGGCTATAAGTGGACTGTATGTACGGGCGTCCCTCGGAGGATTGCCAGGGTAGCTGGAGCCGCGTGTTGGGGGGAGAGAGAGAGAGGGAGGGAGGGAGAAAGGGGAGAGAGAGAGAGAGACTGGTCTTCCTTGCCCGCCCAGTCCCAACCCTGGGGAATCGATGGAAACGGGCTGTCAACAAATCACCATGTAATTTAAGATTCGCCACTTTGCTAAACTAGCCGCTGCAAGTGCTTCCGTGCACGTCACGCTGGCCTCAAGACACGCACACACACACACTCAGACACACACACACAGCGAGCCACTGGGGATGCGAGCAGGCTCTCCGATTGCAACTCGATTGGTGCAAATCATGTGGTGGCGTCTGGAGCCATGGAGCACTCAGACCCCTGAGTCATGAGCTGATTCCGCCCGCCGCCTCGCTATCAACAAGCACATTGGAAATCTCCACGGTAACGCCCCCCCCTCAATGTACAGCGGGGCTGCCACTCTCAAGTCCATCGACAGAGCAGTCTTTCTCTTTATTAACTGCGGTTAGCATTGTCGCGCCGACGGGGCCATCGCCCCAGCTCACAGCGACGCGGACACGGACACTATGATTAGTGACCTTTTTGGTGACAAATCGTCCCTGGGGTTCCGGGTGGAGAAACGTCTCATTTCTTTGTGGTTGCTCTGGCCTTCGTTGCCACGACGACGTGTCAGGGGGGTGGTGGGGCCAGACGGATTATTGACAGCAAACAACGGAGGACGTCTCGCCCGGCCGCTGGAGACACGGCTTTCCGTGTTTCTGTTTTTTTGTGTTGACCTTCAGTTGGAAAACGGCGGTCCCCGGACACATGGCGTAATCCCCCCTGGGCGTTTTTGTTTGTTATTTGATTGGAATTGTGGATTATTTAAAAAGACGCAGGGGTTTGTTTGTAACATGTACAATGCATACTTCAGCTTGTGCCTACTATTCATCCTAAACGGTCAAAATCTGTTCAGAGTTCACCTAGACTCAATCCCATTTCTACCCCTCCCTTGTTTTGAAGGGCTAAGGGGTAGAAATAGGATTGGGCCTTAGCCTAAAATATAATATTTATTTTCTAAATAGTTTCCTCATCGCTAAAAGCGGGTCGTATTTCCACCAATAATAGAAAAGTATCGATAGTGGGATCCTTAAGGAGTATCAAATGGTCTCGATATCAATAAATATTAATGATCCCCATCCCTACTTATGACAAACGTACTTGTTGGAAGTGGCTGTGGATGAAAGCGCCTGCCAAGGCCCTGATGTGAGTGTCACAGCGAGCGCCCGGCCCCTCACGCGTGTCCTGTGTGTTTCAGGGGCCCAGTTGGAGAGCCTGATGGAGACGATGCGGGCCGAGATCGCCGCCCAGCCGCCCGTGGAGGGCTCCTACGCCCCCCGCCGCGGAGACTTCTGCATCGCCAAGTTCGCCGACGGAGAATGGTAGGCTCCCCCCCCCCCCCCCCCCCCCTCCTCTCCATCTCTACCTTAACTCTGCTGTGGATGAACCTCGTCCCTCGACCCCCCGTGGTGCTGTGGGTGTGGTTGGGCTCCAGGGAGGGAGGGAGGACTCTCCCTCCACCTCGCCCCCCCACCATGGGTCTAATGCTAGGAACAGGGTCTCTCCTCTGGTGCCGGAGCTGGACCTGACGGAGGGGGAGGTGGGAGGTGGGGTAGGGGGGGGTGTTCTTCAAGGACTGACGTCGTTTCGATCCGACGTTCGACGACGACGTCATGTCCTCTTGTACCGGGGCCCGCGCCGCTCCGGAGGCCGTGCCGGGGTCTGAGTCATCGTACGCTAGGCCACCCCTAACCTCCCCCCACCCGACAGACACACTTTTGTTCCTTGGGCGCCATCATCCACGCACACGCACACGCACACGACACGTCTCGGGAGATTCCCGGTGACCTTTTCCTTAAAGACTTTAAAGACCGCGGTAGCGCTCTGCGCGGCCGGATGTGCCGTCGTCGTGACAACGGCAACTCAAAGTTATTCGCCGCCGGGTACCAAAGTTGAATATGCAGCGTCCCGTATAGCGGCAGGGAGGGTGGGGGCGGGAGGCTGCGATGGGGGGGCTGTTCAATCTCCACAGCTCCAGTGTAGCGTGCCTCCCTCCGTCTGTCTCCCTCCCTCCCCCCCCTCCTCCCCAGCTCCTCTGCTGATCACAACAGACACGTCCTCTCGCACCCTCTCCCAAGGGAAATAATCCTGGAATCATTTACTCATCTCTCCTCTCCCTCTCCCCCCTTCACCTCGCTTTCTGTCTCCTTGTTTCACTTTTTATCGCTTTTTCTCTCCCCCCCCACCTTTCGGTCAACTTGTTTCACTTTGTATATCTTTCTTTCTCTCCCTCCCTCCCTCCCTCTGTCTCCCCTCTGCTCACTCCTTCTCTATCTGTCTCCTTGTTTCATCTTTCATCTATCTCTCTCCCTTCCTCCACTCTGTTTTCCTCTCCTTCTGTCTTTCTGACTGTCATGTCTCCTTCTCTAACCCCCTTCCCTTATTTCTGTCTATCTATGTATCTGTATATCTCTCTATCTCTGTCCTAATGTATATATGCCACACTATATCTCCTGGTCCATCCACCCATCTGTATCTGCCTCTCTCTCCCTCTCCCTCTCTTTCATTCTCTCTGTGTCTGTATCTCTCTGTCGATCCCTGACTCTCTCTCTCTCCCCCCCCTCTCTGTCGGTCCCTGACTCTCTCTCTCTCCCCCCCTCTCTGTCGGTCCCTGACTCTCTGTCCATCTCTCTCTCTCGGCCGTGATCTGTCTCTCCTTCTCATCCCTCTCTTCTCTCTGGTCCTTGACTCTCTGTCTCTGTCTCTCTCTCTCTCTCCCTCTCTCTCATCTCTCTCTCTCTCTGTCTCTCTCTCTCTGTCGATCCCTGACTCTCTCTCTCTCCCCCCCCTCTCTGTCGATCCCTGACTCTCTCTCCCTCTCTTTCTCTCTCTCTCGGTCCCTGACTCTCTGTCTCTCTCTCTCTCGGTCCCTCTCTCTCTCTCGGTCCTTGACTCTCTGTCTCTGTCTCTCTCTCTCTCTCTGTCGGTCCCTGACTCTCTCACTGTCTCTGTCTCTCTCTCTGTCGGCCCCTGACTCTGTCCCGTCTCTCTCCCTCCCTGCAGGTACAGAGCCAGGCTGGAGAAGGTGGAGTCCCCGTCGAAGGTCCATGTGTTCTACATCGACTACGGAAACGTGAGTGTGTTCGACTACCGTCCGTGCCCAGCGTGCACTACACCAACGTTTCTGCACCTCTGTGAAAAGAATGAAACGGAGGGGTAAAAACTGATTGTGCATTGTCATCATTTAATGACTTCCCTGTTGTTTTAAAGCCCAGTAGAGACAAATAAAAGAAGATTGTGCGCACACAAACACAGACTAATCCGTAACGTTGTAGCTTCTGATCTAGCAGAACGCCGCACCACAGATGTCGAGACCCCGGTTGTGTGTCTGTTGTGATGGGAGTCCTTCTTTCCCTATTCCCGCGCCAGTTCATCCATTAAACTGTGATGTCAGGTTGTTTTATACGCTGCTCCTGTACGACCACAGCAGAACGATGACACGAGCCGTCCAATCTCTGGTTGACATGTGGGTTCATTTGGTTAACCCGGGCATAACAACGGTCTCCTGTCTAGTCAGCCCCTAGCCCCCCTTTGGGAGATTACCCATGATGCAGTGCGTGGTGGCATCGGTACGCATGTGCCAGGTGCTAATGACCCCACGCGAGGGGGGGGGGGGGTGGTGGTTTACAGACGGATACAATGCATCCTGGCATGTTGCTGAACGTGTGATTCTCCCAGGCAGAGCATGCACACGATGCACACGTATGTGCACGTGTATACACACACGATTGTATTATCTGTGGGGTGGGTTTGGTGGCAAAATGTCCCCAGCCTCCAGCGATGCAACTTTCTATTTTTAAAATCAGTGATTTTCTGAACGTTTGCGCCAATATCGCAAGCCTACGTCAGAACCTCAAAATATCGCTTTGTTCGACCTCCACCGTGGAAAGACGCCCGGACTGCCAGTGCCTTAGCTCATGGATTTTGCCTGAGCCCAAATTTCCTTCCTTCTCTCTTTCTGTACGGCCATTCAAATCTATTTTGGATAAGATGAATCGGCCGTCTTCATCCCTAATAAATGTTTTAAGGTCTACCCCTGACGCGCCGGTATAGACCAAATAATGCATTAACCTCAGATACAGGGGCCGTTCAATTTATTCCACATCCATAATGGTCTCCGACCGGGATCTACCTGAGGTCATTCTCGCTGTGCCCGGTAATGATGTTTATAGTTGGAATACAGTGCAGGTTGTCTCTCCCATCAGATGCATCAGGAAAACATTGGCAGGCTTCCGCCTCAAGGTTGCCCACTATCAATACAGACTATTAGTGAATGTTGCTTATTAAATGAAGTCTGTTTTCCGTAACCCGTTTGGAAGCAGAGGCTGCCAGGTCAGGCTGCGTTCAGCCGGTAGTACCTCACCACTTCAGAAGGTGTTCTGTACCATGAGTGAATACCAGGTTGGCTTTTCAACACGTCGAGCTCAGGGGTTTTATACCAAGCTCCTCTGATATAAGAAGTCAGTCTGATGTGACGTATTTAGCTTCTTCCTCCTGCCCAGCGACGGCTAGCCTTGACCATGAAGCTCTACTCGACCACGATTGGTGTAGCTCGAGTTTTCTATGGGTGGGCTCAGATCTTGACTAAGATGTGAATGTTGACAACGACGTGATACTTCTTCTCTTTAGATTAGATTAGGTACAACTTTATTAATCCCCCGTAGGAGAATTTGGTCTTACTAAGTACTAATGCAAACAAAAAAAATGCGCTAAGGTAAATGCTAAACTAAATGTTAAAATAAGGACAGAACAAAACAGACGGTATAAACAATATCAATTATAAGTTTAGATTTGAATCTCTTACGACTTCGCGCGTCTGATCGGTTTTAGCTCATGACGCAGACGTTCGGTTGGTCGTGTCTTCCGATCCGTCGTCGGGGTCGGCCCCGGGTCTCGGGGTGGGTCCTCCGCCCTTCTTGCGATCGCTGGCAGTTGCATATGTTAAAAAAAACACTGAGCAAAACGCCAGCAGATGGCCCCGGGTACGGCGGCGTGCCGCATCGCGCTCGCCGCGGAGAAACAGCTGCGGTACAATCGCTAAGGTGACATGTACATAAGCCTCCCGCTCACAACGGCACCTGCTCCGATTACCCCAAACTGTAAACTACAGTTTTATCCAGATATTGAGATTTTAAGAGCTGTGGTAGCTGCATCACCGTGTGGTGTCACAGCGTGCATGCATGTCTGCGTGTCTCCATGGAGCCTTACGTCAAAGACGTCAATCATGAATGCGGAACGCGGCACCCAAGACTCTTTGAAAAGCGGTCTGGCGTCGCTGATACGGCTCACACGCGCACGCCGCAATCTATCAAAACATCTCAATCACATCTCGGCTCTCTCTCTCCTCTGTCTTCAACCTGCCGTGCCAAATGCTATTAAGCCAAATGTTTCTCCGCAGCCTTTTATCTCTTTTATCTCTGTTAAAGTGTCAGAGGGATTGATTGGGCCTTTAGAGTCGGTCGACACTGACACGAGCCCCTTGACCCCCGCGACCTTAGACCAGTGCTCTTTTTCCCACCCGTGAGCCTGTTCCCACCTCGGAAAATGTTGTGTGTTCTCTATGCAGCTACAACTTTTGTGTATCCGTGTCCAAACATCATTTTTTACCCGGTCAATGTTCTGCCATCGCTGCCTTTGAGACACACTAATGCCGCGTTTCCACTGCAGGGTGCGGTACGGTTCGGTTCGCCTCAGTCCGGTAGGGAGGGGGGGTATAGCCCAGCTCAGGTCCGAGGTCGCGTTTCCACCGCCGACAGTACCCTTTATGGTAGGCTGGATGTCGATCGCCGCGGCAGCTACGTAAACATCGTGACATCATAGCAGCGCAGAGGAGAATGCAGAGGAACGTCTCCACCTCCTTGTTCGCCCAAGCAAGCGTTTTACGCGACATGTTCTCAGCGTTCAACCGTCAAACTCAGTGCAGGGCAGTCCGGGGTGAACTGCAGCACGGAGGAGAAAGTGATTGTTGCCGTTTGCGATTCCCGGAGCTCTATATATAATAGTATATAATATAATTGTATATATAATATCACGGCCAAAAGCTCTGTGCTCCTCCGGATGGCCGTAGCGCGGGGAGCTCTCATAGGGGTTGGGCTTCTCGGGGTTTGTTTACCGGCGTTGCTATGGTGTCCGGTCTTGTGTGTTCCAACGGTTTATTAGGTAGTAGGCCCATAATAAATCTCTGTCTAATCCATACTTCATTCACTGCCTCTTCCGTGGTCATTACAATATTATGAATAGGCTGCGTCGGGTCCTCCGACGTCTCTCCCTCTTCCACAAAAGGTAAAGACAAGGCAATGGTGGTTATCGTGTTGTGGCGCGACAAATTCGACAAAACTTGCACAGCGACAGATTATGATTTGTGGCACGACAAAACTTCGGCGACAACGCGAACGGGCGACAAATTTCGCGTTTGGTGTGAACGCAGGCTAGGTCACCCGGAAGTGACGACTCTGTCGACCAATCAACGTAGGGGGTGTGTGGCTCGAATTTTCCGGCACCCTATCAGGCGTGTCAGTACCCCAACGGAGGAGTACTGAGGACGAGGGCAAAACGAGTACGGCTCAGTCCGGGTCACGCCCACTTTTGGCAGTGGAAACGCAAGCCTTACCGCACTTTTGCGAACCGAACCGTACCGCACCCTGCAGTGGAAACACGGCATGAGGGACTTGGTCAATGGCTATGAATCAAAAGGCGCTCTCTATGTTCGTACTGCACATCTTTTGATGTACATCTTTTTTTGAGACCTTTTGAAAACGGCTGATCAGATATACGATACGATACGATAAACTTTATTGTCCCGTTCAGGGAAATTTGTCTTGGACACTGTAGCTGCGCCATAAATGCCTTAACGGCCACAATGACAAAAACAAACAACAAAAGATCAGATATCTACTGCTTCCATATGCATGTCGGGGCCCCAGGGTTGGTAATCACGGCCTTAGAGTGGTCAACTTGGAGAATAGAGGGATACATTGGGGGGTACATGCTGCCGTTCATCATTCTGTCTGATTGTTCGATGCATATGAGCCTAGAATGATCAAACCAACTACATCTACATTTGGGGCATTTAGCAGATGCTTCTTTCCAAAGCGACGTACAACCATCAGTACACACATTCACCCACCGAAGCAGGGCGACAGGCAGCCCTTCAGGAGCAGTCAGGGTTTAGTGTCCTGCTCAGAGACACCTCTCGACACTCAGCCAAGAGGACCTGGGGATGGAACAAGTAACCTCCCAGCTAGAAGTCGATGCGCTCTCCCTCCTGAGCTACTGCTTAGCCACTGAAGTTAATTATATAGAACAGCGGTTCGCTAACGTTTAGTTCCAGTGTGCCACTCAATGGTCATCAAGACCTTTAGTAAGAAAATGGATAAATACACATGAGCATTGAGTGCCAGTACCAGAGGAAGGAAACAATGCATCAATGCTGCTTATGCCCCCAGTCTGATTATTAAGCAAATACAAATGAACACAAAACACATGACGGAACGCACAAAGCAACACTTGTTTGAATTATTAATTATTAATTAAGTCATAATACTAATTTTACTGAACGACATTCATAATGCATATATAAAAAATAAATTTAAAAAGTATGAAACATTGTTTGGCACCAAACGCTGTCTAAAATCTTTTTCACCCAACATCCCCATTCAGTATCATAAGTCATCCCCTTTTATGTTGAATGATAGAACACGACTGAAGGGTTAACTGTTGAAACCACCAATCCCCCACAATATTGTAGTAGTATTAGTGAGGTGATTATCCCGAAACGCAACCCGGCTGTTTATCTAATGTTTCCTCTTCCCAGGCCGATTGTTGCTTTAAAATTGTGTGTGTGTGTGTGTGTGTGTGTGTGTGTGTGTGTGTGTGTGTGTGTGTGTGTGTGTGTGTGTGTGTGTGTGTGTGTGTGTGTGTGTGTGTGTGTGTGTGTGTGTGTGTGTGTGTGTGTGTGTGTGTGTGTGTGCGCTTGCGCAGCATACTTTTGACACCCTCCGTAAACCCATTGTTTCCCCTTCAAGGTTCCTTTGTCGATGCGGGAAAACAAGTGTTTCTGCTTAATTAGAAATGTTCCATTCAATACTTTCTCAGTGGAATAATGAGTTGTGCGCCCATTGTGTTGTGTGTCGCTCAACCCCCCAAAAAGATCTCATGAGTAAGTTGTCCTTTTCTTATGCCGGTTAATCATTCAGTCCATGTGTCTCTCTCTCTGTCTCTGTCTCTGTCTCTGTCTCTCTCTCTCTCTCTCTATCTCTGTCTCTCTGTCTCTCTCTCTCTCTGTGTTTCTCTTCCTCTCTCCAGAGAGAGGTTGTCTCCGCGGTCCGTCTGGCCGCCATGCCCCCCGCCTTCAGCACCAGAATCTTGCCGGCGCAGGCTACAGAATACACCTTCGCCTTCATCCAGGTCCCCCAGGATGTAAGTGTGCTCACTCCCTCACTCCCTCACTCCCTCACTCAACGGTCTAGGGGATTTATTGAAACGAAAAACAAACGTTTAAATCGCCAAAGCACC
>OLKM01000083.1:27500-55113 GCA_900291075.1 Melanogrammus aeglefinus
TCTCTGTCTCTCTCTCTCCCTCTCTCTCCCCCCCCCCCATGTCTGTTACTCTCCCCCTGCTCTCACATGTTCTGTAGAGCGGGGTGAAGGGGGGGGGGGCAATAACCTATTCTGACCGAATGGAATTAGAATGGGGGGGGGGGGGGGGTCTTTGGGTCTGTGTGTGTGTGTGTTGGAAAGGAGATATTTGTGGCTTGCTATCTTGACCCTGTTGTGTGTGTGTCTGTGTGTGTGTGTGTGTGTGTGTGTGTGTGTGTGTGTGTGTGTGATTATGCGTGTCACACACCGTAGCAGGTGGGCTTTCGGTTGTGTATTGTTTTTTAACTTTCTGCCGCGCTCCGTCCCGTTCGGATGCACCTGTGTTCATTCACCGCCCGGTGCAGCTTAGCCGCGCGTATGCAAGTCTACACAGGTGCTCCGGTTTGAGCGGGAAAACCTGTCTGCATACTAATCTCCCCCCTCTCCTTCACCCTTGACCCCACCCCCCAGGAGGGGGGAGGGGTGGACCAGCCTTGACCCCACCCCCCAGGGGGGGGGGAGGGGTGGACCAGCCATGCACAGATTAATCGTGGGCTTAGCCAAACAGATTGAGAGGACTTTATATCCGTTTTCCTTTGAGTCTTTTAGTGATGCTAAAGTTTGTAAATTATTCATCGGCTATCGACGGCGGTAATCCATAGACACGTTTGATTATTGCTTCTAAAGATTTGATGCGGCTGAAATTGCAGAATGCTCAACTCTTATAGTTCCCGGACTGTTCTTCCATAGATTCTGGAGATAATTACGAGGCAATTATAAAGTAACAGCAGATTACCCTTCTGAGATTGCATATTTATACAATTCACAATCACTTGGTAATTGTAAGGTAATGAAATGTGTTATCTCTCTCCTCCTCCCTACCTCTCTCTCTCCCTCTCACCCCTTCCTCTCTCTCCTCTCTCACTCATTAACCATCTCCCCCTCCCCTCCTCTCTCCCTCCCCTATCTCTTTCTCCTTACCTGTGACTCTCAACCCTCTCCCTCCTACTCTCTCTCTCTCCTCTCTCCCAAATGATCCACCCCCCTCCCCCCCCCTCCGTGTCTCTCTCCCCTTCTCTTTCTACCCCTTCTATCCTCATCAAACTCCCCTCCCCTCTTTCTCAAAACCTCACCCCTCTTATCATTCACTCTCTGTCTCCCTCATGCTTCCCTCAACCTCTCCCCTCCCTCTCTCCCCCTCTCTCTCTCTCTCTCTCTCTCTCTCTCTCTCTCTCTCTCTCTCTCTCTCTCTCCTCTCTCCCTCTCCCCCCTCTCTCTCTCCCCCTCTCTCTCTCCTCTCTCTCTCTCCTCCCTCCCTCTCTCTCTCTCCCTCCCTCTCCCTCTCCCTCCCCTCCCCCCCTCTCTCCCTCTCCCCTCTCTCCTCTCTCCCCCCCTCTCTCTCTCTCTCCCCCCCTCTCTCTCTCTCTCTCTCCCCTCCTCTCTCTCTCTCTACTCTCTTCTTCTCTCTCTCGCCTCTCTTCTCCCTCTCCCCCCCTCTCTCTCCCCCCCCTCTCTCCTCTCTCTCTCTCTCCTCCTCTCGCCCCCCTCTCTCCTCTCTCTCTCCCTCTCCCTCTCCCTCCCCCTCTCCCCCTCTCTCTCCCTCAGGACGACATCCGGGCGGAGGTGGTGGACAGCCTGGTGCGTGACATCCAGAACACGCAGTGCCTGCTGAACGTTGAGTACGCGGGCTCCAGCTGCCCCCACGTCAGCCTGCAGTTCGGGGACACCAAGGAGGACGTGGGCCTGGGCCTGGTCAAGGAGGGCATGGTCATGGTGGACGTGCGCAAGGAGAAGCACCTGGCCAAGATGGTACGTACGTGGGGGGGCTCGGCCAGGATGCTGGCTGTCGCTTGCATGCGCCGCCGCCGCCGCCGCCGCCGGTGTGTGATGGTGTGTATGAATGGGTGCTGGTTCTATTGTGCTATGTGGTAGATGCAGTCCATGTAGCGTCCACCACCCTCATTGGATCTGTCTGCTCTCTTGTGTTGATCAGCGGTGAAGCTCTCTTGCGCTCGTGTTTAAAAGCGTCTAAAGCGCCTTAGTGATAACATAGGGCAATACCTGTCTCTATTTAGAAGATGCTTTATCCAACGCTACCTCTAGTTGGATCATGTCATTGAAGTGCCAGCCTCTGGGTGGGTAAACCAGCACCTATCGACTCGGAGTGCCACATTAGCCATGCCTCTTGAAACAGGTTTCTTTTCTAGGTCCGGTGGTCAAATGTTGTGTTTGGTCGGGTGCACCTATTTGCAAAAACCTTGGGTTGAGAGATGTGAGCGATTGTGTGTATTTTTCGTTGCACATTGCCATTATCATTGGTTTTTTGTGTTGACATCCTACAGCAGTGTCTGTGTAGCCCCCCCCATCCCCCCGCTGTTCTAATAATGTCGTGGAACGCATCGTGTTTTATAGCGCAACTTAATTTTTAAGGAGCCGGATGGCGACGCAGCGTTTCAACAAACTCTGTAACCGCCTCTTTGGCAGCGGTGGCGTTCAGTCTCCCCCCCCCCCCCCCCCTCCAGCACACTGTAGCTGAGACATCGCTTTCACCGCTATTTCCGCTGATGTACTCGAGCGGCCGCTCACCTTGTTCACCCCCACGGGGGGGCGGGCTCACAAACAACATGCACACAAGCAATCACAAACAACGCACGCAAACAACATGGCCGACGCAGCGGGGGACCTCCTGAAACGCCATGGCGCTCGTTAGCTTCCCGATCGTTATGCGTCATGTGACCCGGCAGTCGATCCCGCTCTGAAACGTGATGATGTAGGACTGCAGTTATCTCCTTCAGACGTCGATGACCACTCACACACCACTAACCTCCGTCGGGGGGGGGGGGGTAGTCCCTTCCATCGCGGCACACTCACACACAAACACACACACACACACACACACTCACACACTCACTCACACACACACACACACACACACAGGGAAACACACTCAAGGCGCCCACATGGTGTCCACATGGATGAGTGTTTTTTTAACGTGGTTGAGGCCGGTAGAGATGAGTGTCCTCTTTAATCCCGCTGATTGTAGTGTCCCTCCCTACTCCCTGGGCCCTCGAGCAAATGGGCGCCACCACGGGGATATACAGTCTGTGTTTACCGCTGCATCACGGAGGACGCATCGGACACATGTCCGACCAGGGTCGGCCAGGCAATCTCTCTAAGTACTCACTCACACACACACACACACACACACACACACACACACACACACACACACACACACACACACACACACACACACACACACACACACACACACACACACACACACCCCCTAAACATGCGCATACACGCATAGCGATGCATGGGCCATAAAAAGGCAGGGGTTTGTTGGGGCAGTTAGTCAATAATGCGGTGTGCATCAGTGTGGTTTTACTGTAGTGACCTCTGTGCTGCAGCTGGTAGCAGGGATCATAATGCAGCCGGCGGTTAATGGTGCCTATAGAGGGTCAGTGATTAAGCCCTCCCAGCCGCAAGGCTAATAGGCTTATAGACTATGCAGATTTCAGACGGGCGTGGGCCAGAGCAAATGGCTTCTCTGTGATCGTTGGGCTGTGGGCTTAAGCATCGGCTCTTAAGGCATTGTCTGTCCGCTGATCTTATTGGGAAACCCTTCTTGTTCTCTTTGTTGTCCCCCCCCCCCTTGAAGGTCTACCCGAGTGCACCAACGCTTGTTTTCACATATCACACTTTAGAGAGCAAATATAATGAATGGCTGCGTCCCGCCGGGTCGACAACAAAGACACGGCGAAGAAAATGGAGGTTTTGTTCTCCGGCTGATTCATGCCAGCACCTGCTCTTGGGCTTCACACCCGGGTGATGTTTGTTCTTCTTTGGATGGTGTTGCTCACTTTGTCAACACTCCTCTCTCCCTCTTGCTCTGGTCGTCTCTCTCTACCTCTGCGGACCTCCGGCAGCCTCCTGAAACGAACGCCCCCCCCCGCCGCCGCCGCCCCATTGGTTCCAGTCCGTCTATATCCTCCTCTCTTTATCCGCCCCTGGGGATGCGAGCGGGGCCTTTTGTTATCGGAGGTCTGCTGTTAAGCATCGCAGAGCAGATGGGCCGTAATGTACACCGGCACATCGCTGCCACGTCAATAGACCGCCGCAAGATCCCTGAAGGTGAGAGCCAGCGTCGGCGTCGCCGCTCAGGCTGTACGGCCGGGGGAGGAGCCGTTTTCTTCTTTTTTTTTATCGCTGAGTTATATAGTTCTTTTTTTTCTTTCTTTCTTTTTTTAACACTTCAAGTTTTTTATAGCCATCTCTCTGGATCTCTGCCCGGCCCCCTCCAGATATTCCACACTGCGGTTTCCTAATGCAGCAGAGACGTATGGCTTGCCACTATTGTCCTAATGGTTGAATAAGGAAAGTGAAACGGGGTTACGGAGTGAAGGGGTGCAGGTAAGAGGATCAGAGTGGCCACCCTGCATGGGGAAAATCTTTAGAAATGTATATCTGAGAGGCCTGAAATGGGGCTGGAGATATCATACCATAACTAATGGATCTCCCATTGGAGTTTCAAAAGAACAGCACTCTGTAAATGTTCTCTCAGCTAAACGCTCAGGGCGCTACATCCATACTCTATAAGCCTGTTGGTATGTGCCGTCTATAGCCGTATGCTAGCCCCCCTTAGCATCGCGCCAGCCCGGCTACACCTGTGAGGGGTACGCACGCGGGCCAAAGTGTACCGCGATGCAGAGGACGCGGCGAGAGGGATGAGACGGCGCAAACGGAGACGGGAGGTCGGAGACCGAGGACAAACGTGAAGGAAAAAACGTTGAGCCGCGCTGGAGTCGGAAGTCCTGAGTGTTGGGACGGATTGAGCGAAGGCATTAAAGTATTAAACATAACCCCAGCAGATGCAGGAGTGACCCAAAAATGTACATTTAAATTAAGCCATGGTCACTTGGGTCGCGTGCGTCCTACGGTGCCCGCATTCAGAGTGCAGCCTTCACACTTCTCTTTCCTTTTTTTATTATTATTAAAGAACATTCCCAATAGCAGTAATCTCAGAGTGGGGATTCCCATCTTATATTCATCTGTCGTACCGTATATATCCCAGTGGTTTTAACACGGAGATAATTCCCTCAGAGTGATACCATTGCCTCATCCGTCATGGAGTCGACGCAGACACGGCAGAGACCGCGGAGAGGATAAACACCGGGAACGCCGTGGCTCGTTTCCGGGGCGTCGTCGCACGCTCTCGTGCCGTATAATGGGAATGGCGTTAAAGACATTCAGTCCAAAGTATAAAGCCCCTCTCTGATCTATGGAGCGCTGGCCGTCGGCTTTAGTGGCCTCCTGCTCAGCCTCTTCCCTCGCAGCGGGTCCACGTTGATCGCGCCTTCCGCTCTCAGCCCTATAGGGTTTGGAGCGTCGGGAAGCCCGCTACCCGGGAATGGGATGCCTACGTCTGTATGGTGCGGTTCGGTGGGCTGCGGGGGCGGGGGGGGGGGGTCTCCACACTCAAGAGGTTAGGGGCTTAGTGATCGCTGTCAGCCCCAGACTGCATTAACATAGGTCCCAGACATTCCTCCTACATAGTCATTAATGAGCTAGGTAAAAAAGAATTGAAGACTCCATTTAATTATCCCGTGTGTCAAGATGGATTTTAATTATACAGCGAGAATCACGGGAGTCCTTTTTTTAAAAAAGATCTTTCGGGGGGTGCCTCACGTTACATTTTATAAAGCTTATATTTAAACTCTGTGTGACACATGCACATCCCTTTAGGGCCACACGTCCTTCCCTCGCTTATCCAAGATCTGGGCGGGAACCAAATCAGTTTTGGAAGGAACCCTCCCACCTGACTCGACCACCCCTGGCTTTTTTCCCTTCCTCGCCAACGGCCGGGAGCATAGCCTCCTCCTCCTCTTGGCTGGGGCAGCCTGAGGCCTTCCCAAACAGCCTCCTGGCACGGCCCGGCCGCACAACAGTGGCCCAGAGCCGCCGCTGGCGCCTGGCCACCCTACCTATTCGCACTCTCCCTCTTCCCCTTAACCTCCCTAATATCTCTCCATCGCACGGCGCCGTCCTGCCTCTCCTCCTCTCCTCTCCCCTCTCCTCTCTCCTCATTTCTCCTCTCCTCTTCTCCCCTCTCTCCTCATTTCTCCTCTCCTCTTCTCCCCTCTCTCCTCATTCCTCCTCTCCTCCTCTCTCCTCTCCCCTCTCTCCTCATTCCTCGTCTCTTCCTCTCTCTTCTCCTCCTCTGTCCTCATTCCTCCTCTCTCCTCATTCCTCCTCTCCTCTCCTCCTCCTCTCTCCTCATTCCTCCTCTTCTCTCCTCCTCCTCTGTCCTCATTCCTCCTCTCTCCTCTCCCCTCTCCCCCTCATTCCTTCTCTCCTCCTCTCCTCCTCTCTCCTCTCCGCTCTCCCCCTCATTCCTCCTCTCCTCCTCTCTCCACTCGCTCTGAGCCGTCTCCTGGCGTCGCCCTCCCCTCCTCCTCACGTCTCCCTCCCCGGGACTCTTTGTCTCCCAGCTCCCTCTCTGAACTCGGGGACTCGAGCCCCGTAACGTTCCGGCGTTTGCCGGCGTTTCCTTCCTAATTCCCTTCGGATGGTCGTGTTTCATTTATTCTCATTTAGTTTTATTAATCTCCAGGAAATAAAGCATTGCAGTAATTTGAAGCAGACCTAGCTCTCGGTTCCCCAGGAGGAGAGCTATGATTCAAAACGCCATTAATGATTATTTGTGCCTTGCTCAGCGTGTTGTGCCCGGTAATGCCTGCGTGTCATATTAGTTTTTTAAGAGGTGGCATGAGAGAGAGGTATGCGAGCGGTGTGTGTGTAGCCGATTCGTCGGTGCGCGGGCGTCCACGGCGTGGCCAAGTGTTTCAACGTTGCGTCGCGCCCTCGGAAGACAACTTGACACGTTGTGTTCGCCGGAGGGTGCAAAGTCATTAGCGGTACAAGCTAATCTTTGCCATTTTCCAATTACAAGTCAATCGGAAACAGGGAAGTGTCTGTCTCCCTCGATTTCACCAGCACAATTATTATCAATCACTAGCAGCAATGTGGCATGAAGATCTCATATCGACCCCTGCTTGAAAAAGGTTTCAAATATCCGTCCCGTCATTAGAGCTGTGACTATAGAACCGGCGTTCTGACGTCGTTAACGATGGACGGCTGGATTACCACCTCTTTATTCGTTCACATTAAGGCCTGTTCCTATTCTGCGGCTGACATTAGGGCGGGCGTATTGTGAAGGTTCCTTAAAATGTCTTTAATAAGGAGCGACCTGAACGTGCCGGTTCACGATGGCAGTCTGCTCTATGCCTCTGCACACTGCTGGGATGTTGGGTTCTCTGTTCTGCGAGCAGGGCCCTGAGCGCAGCTATGAGCCCTCTCTGGTGCCGGAATTGGGATGGCCAGTGGAACCCCGATTTGCCGTTTTTTTTCCGAATCACCGATGGCTTACAAAAAACTCAGGAAATTAGGAAAAAATGCCTGTACTGATTATGACTCCTGGGAGTTGTAGTTCTGTTTATCACCGTGTAATTGTGCTGTTGGGCACAGGTGTGAAGGCACATGGGCATCCCTGTTTTCCCGCCGCTGTGCTGGGGGGGGGGGGGGCTGATGACGGCCCCCCCTGGAGTTGCTGCTTGGTGAGGAGGCGGAGGTGCGGCGGCTTCTCCTTTCATTTCCCCGGGTGTTGGGCTCGAGGGTCGCAGGCAGCAGGGGGACCCCGACTGTGGAGGGTCTCCTCACGGCCTCCAGCAACACAACCACCAGCCAACGCCACGCAAACACACTTAGTGTGTGTTCACCGCCGTCCCCCAGTGAGTGGTCTCATGCAGCAGACGGCTTATCCCAGACTCTTTACTCTGTCTCTCTCTCTCTCTCTCTGTCTCTCTCTCTCTGTCTCTGTCTCTCTCTCTCTCTCTCTCTCTCTCTCTCTCTCTCTCTCTCTCTCTCTCTCTCTCTCTCTCTCTCTCTCTCTCTCTCTCTCTCTCTCTGTCTCTCTCTTCTCTCTCTCTTTCTCTCTCTCTCTCTCTCTCTCTCTCTCTCTCTCTCTCTCTCTCTCTGTCTCTGCTCTGTCTCTGTCTCTCTGTTCTCTTCTGTCTCTCCCTCCTCTCTCGCTCTCTCTCTGTCTCCTCTCCTCTCCTCTCTCTCTCTCTCTCTCTGCTCTCTCTCTCTCTCTCTCCCTCCTCTCTCTCTCTCCTCTCCCTTCTCCCTCTCTCTCCTCTCTCTCTCTCTCTCATCGTGCTGTCTCTCTTGGTGCTCTCTGTTCTCTCTCTCTCTCTCTCTCTCTGGGACCTTTTACCGTGTGGTAAAGCGTGACCAATGGCTCAATATCTCATTTGAGAGAGTAAAGTTGGAGATGGAACATTTTAATGGACGCTTTTTCTGCTCCTGTGTTATTGACTGTTGGGGTGTGCAGGGGCACGTGCACGCACTCACACACGCACCCACGCACACGCACAAACAGCCGGTTGCCACGGCGCCTGCCTAGGCGGTCCCTTTGATGGGGCCCTAGCCGACACGCGCCGCTACCCAAACTCTATTCCTACCTCCACAGATGGATACACACACACACACACACACACACACACACACACACACACACACACACACACACACACACACACACACACACACACACAGACACACACACACACACACACACACACACACACACACACACACACAGGGACACATAAAAACAGACAGGGACATACAAACATGGGCACACTGTAATTTTCCCTTCATCCCCGCGTTGGGGAGTCTGCATCGAGGGCCAACTCTGTGCCAAGTCGAGGGCCCGCTAAGACTCCCCTCGGGCTCCCCTTACCCAGCTCTGAGTCCTCCTTAACCTCGAGTGCGGTGCTGGAGCCCTCTCTACTTGCCACTCTGTACTTTGCGTGTACTTAGTCATGCACACACACACACACACAAGAGAGGAAGGTCTGGGATCCTGAACGCACACACACATGCACACACGCACACACACATACACTAACGTATACACATACACATAGACTTTTCTCACACAGACACACACACATGAACACAGATACACACACATTAACACACATACGCACACGTATATACACATAAAGTGTTGGACACAAGCTTTCACATGCTTTTTTATATTTTTCCAATGATATAATATGTTATACCGGCACATTGATTGTCCCTCCCAGAGGGTGGCCTTCCCCGACGTGGCCCGCCCACACTGCAGGCAGCCGTCCCTCCGCTCAGCACGCATCATCTAAACACGAGCCTCCTCGCTGGATCCATCTCGCGGTTTGTTTCGCTCGTGTAGATTGATGCGGGGGATTATGCTTTGGGATTAAGTGCTCCCACTTCCCCAAATACTCTGCCATTGTACTGGTGCATCCTGGGTAGTTGGCTCAACTCCACGGTGGCCTCAGACTACTCTCATAAGAGAGACAAGCGCACAGAGATCCATCCACTTATCTTTTCTGATTCATCATCATTCAGCGCTGTACACTGCTGGTGCGCTCCGCACCTTGTTGTTTTACTTCATAGCGTTTTAAGCGTTTGGGTCGTGACCCGTTTACAGGGGCCCGAATAACACTGCTCCAGAAGCACCCAGGCCCAGGCCTCTGGGTTCAACTGGTGGTGTCTGGAGACCGTGCGTACGGTCCTGCTCGTTGTGAATGCGCGGTGTACATGGTCCATTGTTCCCCGTCAGCAAGGCTGGCGTTCACATGGCTTCACATCTCATCGGCAGAGAGAGAACAGTGCTGAAACCATGACTACATACTCCCGGTCCTCTCATGCTCTCTCTCTCTGTCCTCGCATTGTTTTTCTCAATCCTCACATTCTCTCTCTCTTTAGCTCTCTCCCTCTCCGTCTCTGTCTCTGCTCTCTCTGTCTCTCTCCGTCTTTTTTCCTCTGTCTCTCTCTGTATCTGTCTCTCTGTCTCTCTCTTGGTCTCTGTCTCTCTAACCGTCTCTCTGTCTCTGTCTCTATTCTCACTGTCTCTGTTATAACTGTCACTCTCTCTGTCTCTGTCTCACTCTGTCTCTTGTCTCTCTCTGTCTCTCTCTCTCTCTGTATCTGTCTCTCTGTCTCTCTCTTGGCCTCTGTCTCTCTAACCGTCTCTCTGTCTCTGTCTCTATTCTCACTGTCTCTGTTATAACTGTCACTCTCTCTCTCTGTCTCACTCTGTCTCTTGTCTCTCTCTGTCTCGCTCTCGTGTCTGTCTCCGTCTCTCTCCATCTCTGTCTCTCTCTCACAGTCTCTCTTGGTCCTTCCACTGCTCTCTCCCCACGATGCTTGCTGTCCCCCACAGTCCCAGCTTGTAGCTTGTTTGCGTCTGTATTTATTTATTTGATTTAATTCCGTCTGTGAAATGAGACGAGGGCAGCTCACCTACGCACCAGACGAGCACATGCCCCGTCGCGAGGCTGCCATCAGATCCATCACTCCTCTCACCGCGCTCCACCAGAACACCACCTGGGCACCGCGCGCCCGCCCGCCGGGCTAGCCGCTGAGCAACACACACGCACGCACGCACACACTGGGATACACACACTAAGACACACACACAAGCTTGGATACACAGACATAGGCGCACACAAACACACCCTCAGAGACATACTGCAACACAAAGAACCACACACAAATGTGGATACATACACACACACACATTCAGATACAGAGACACACACATACTGTCACACAATGACACACACAAATATGAATACATACACACACACACACACTCACCTTTTTTTTCCAAGATGCATAAACACCCACAAGCACAGAAATTCTCTCAGATACACACACACACACACTCGGATACGTACTCTCTCAAACTCACACACACACACATACACACACACACACACACACACACACACACACACACACACACACACACACACACACACACACACACACACACACCCACATACACACCCACACACACACACACACAGTCTTGGGTAGATACACTCACTCAGACAGACATGCACAGACACTGGAAAGCAGACACCCGCTCCGAGTCGATCAAACGCACGCCTCCTCCTGCCAGAACACCAGACTGCACCACCTGTCACTGAAGGCGCCTTCATGTGAGAATCACACGTTCACTGCGACCCTCGTCCGCGGCCGCATGAAAAAGAAACAGACACCGGACCGAGCTGTACTCGCAAATGTAATTTCCATATTTTCGTCTGTGCGCACGCGCGCACTTAACACGTTAAGGCAAAGTACGCGATGCACTTGTGTTAATGCTGGTCCACCGTGGCAAACGGCCGTCCCAGGCGGCCCGGCCACTGCTCTGACCTTCCAAGCTTTTAAAAAAGGACATACTTTACATGGTAACAACCACAGTACCATGGAAAGGTCACACTGACACACACACACGCACGCACACACACGGAGAGCATCTGTCCCCCACACTGAAGGGCACCTGCTCACACACTGCTCTGCCATCTTCCTGATCAAAAGCAACATATTCATGTGTGTGTGTGAGGGCCGAATCACACACTCAAGACACACACACACTTGTGTGGCGGGGACTCATGCTGTCCACCAGTCAGAATGAAGGGACATCTGCCCGCCATATGGGGACTTGTATGGGGTCAACACACACTTTTGCCACGTTGCTGATATTTTATTTTGTGTCGATTTGCGTGCAACCGGGAGGCCCGCCTTTAAGGGATGTACCCGGACAGGGGAATGTCCATGGACCTCATGGTGAGAGCGAGTAAACACCGTACTACACCGAGGCATTGGGGTTCTCCCCGTTTATGCTCTGATTGTGTTCACCTTCACTCAGGCGCTGTCAGATCGCTGATCTCCCCCTAACTGATTTGTGTTTGTCTTCCTGTTCTGGGTCTGAATGATGTGTGTGTGCGTTTCCGTTCTTCCGTTCTGAAGTGGCGCTCACAAGGACCTATTCACGCTCCCCCCCCGCCCCCCCGTCAGCCGGCCTCCTGATTGGTGCTTGTGCTCTGCGGTGTGAGCCGGTGCTCCCGTTCCGTTGGTCGTGGGGGGATAATGGAGGAGGAAAAGGAATTATGGAATCGCAATGCCACGCACACTGCGTGCATTGGGCCAAGTCGTAGTTCTTTGACAAATGCTCCGTTCCGTGCAATCTCGCCGTGTTGTTCCCGAGCGCACTTGAATGAAGTATCGCAACTTTCACTCGCCGTGTTTTCTGAGCAGTCGAGGAACTTTGCCTTCACGAGTTCTGCGGGAAGAGAGCGGAACATTTCTCCACCTGCTCTCATGTGGACGGATCACCTGCTGGTGAGGGACGGCCACCCGATGTTTTGGACAATGTGCCGGTCCAGCATTCCAAGGACACTCACACTCACACACACACAAACACTCACACTCACACTCACACACACACACACACACACACACGCACACACAGCCTCAAACAAACAAATAGCACACACACTTACACAAACACACACAGCTACATACACACATGCACACAGCCACAAAACACACACACACAGACGTGAACCTACACACGTGCACGCACGCACACACTCCCACTCTCTCTCAGCCTTCCTCGCTGGAAACAGGAAGGAAGTGGGAGCTGGTTGCATCAGCGTGTCTTTGTAATACCGTCAGCAGCGCGTCGCCACATGGAGACATCTGTCTGATGGCCTCAGACGCCCCCCCCCCAACTCGTCCCCCTGTCCCCAAAATATATCTCCTTCCCCTTGCTTTGATGGATGACTTATGCAACCACAGCAACTTCTCTTGTCCTCGCACACCTCAGACACGCGCGCGCACGCACACACACGCACACGTGGTCGCGCAGGGCAGCTGTAGCATCCAGCTGTACCTCTCGTGTTCTGGCGGTGATGTGTGCAGTGCAGCCATCACATCAACCTACATACACCGGCTAGCTAAGCAATTAAACTGCTGCACCTCATCTCCTTCATGCACTCAGAACATCTGGACGCCTTCTGTGTGTGTGTCCCTGTGTGTGTGTGTGTTTGTCCATCCATCTACTTGTGTGTGTGTGTGTGTGTGTGTGTGTGTGTGTGTGTGTGTGTGTGTGTGTGTGTGTCTTAATCTTTTCCTTGAATTGGCTTGGTTCATAGGCTTATCCTGCAGACTCATCGCTCACCTTGTGTGTGTGTTTGTGTGTGCGTTTAGACACTGCAAAGTAGATTCTGTTGTTGTTGTTCTAGCATTCCAAAGCTGCTATACACACACCACTTTCGGCGGTTGCTCCTTCTCCTTCCTCAGTTAATTTATCCTGCTGTGAATCATCGCCGCTTCAGTCGATGACGCTAAATGGCTCCTCTAGCAGGGGTGGTCAATATGTTCAACTTTCTCATTGGCCTCAATCGCTATCCCTCTCTCGCTCTCCCTCGCTCGCCTGCTCTGTCTCTCTTCTTATCTCTCACTGCTACCCTTTGAAATCAATTTCTGTGTGTGTGTGTGTGTCCACAGTGTCCATTACTCTGCAGGTTCCACACCACTGTCAGCGTTCACTACAGTATCTCGTCCTGTAATGAATTCATTGCAGAATATGAATGCTGTCCGCGCTTCAGCCGCCTTCTGTACATTTGTTGACGATGCAGCTGCTATCTCTCCAGCGGAGCTTTGGAGAAAGTCCAGCTTCTGATTGGACGCTCACATCGTCCTCAAACACCCCCTCATCGCCCCCCCCCCGACCACCACTGTTAGCGAAGCCCCGCGGCAGCTAGCCGTCCTGCTAGCAGCGGCGGCGGGCTAGCTCTGCGGAGGCCTAGCTCGTAGTTCGCTGAGGGGCACACTGTTAGCACAGGCTCCATCAAGGAGCAACGGGGAACGCTGCCTGGGTCTTCATACACCACTTTGCCCTACATTTCTTGTGTGTGTGTGTGTGTGTGTTTGTGTGTGTGTGTGTGTGTTTGTATCTGTAGGTGTGCGTTCTGTATTTGTCTGTGTGTTCCTGCTGAGGCCTTATAAACAACAAAGCGTGTCTGTGTGCTGGTGTGCGTCCCCGTGCCCCTGAACTCGTTTCCTGGGATCGCGGCTCCGTCCCCCGCTATGGCGGGGCTGGAGCCTGTCCACACATTCACCACTTCTGCTCTGTATTCTGCCGGAGGCGGGAGAGGGAGTGGAAAGGCGTTTCCTGTGTCAATGGGGTTGTTGAAGGAAGACCGTGTGTGCGTGTGTTAGAACACTGTATCCTAAACTCGCACACAAAAGCTTTAATTGCGGTGATGCTACGTGCTAATCCCCTCCTTCTCTCCCGGTTGTTCTGCAGGTCAACGAGTACCTGACTGGCCAGGAGGCTGCCAAGAGTGCCAGGGTAAGTCGTCAGCCCTCCGTCTTATCGCGGGGGAAGCCGCAGTGTACAGTCATGCAGAAAGTAGTAATTTTGACACCAAAGGAGAATGAAACTGGACCGGAGGCACAGGGGGCTGTGCTGCTGGCGCCCCCTCTGCGCTCGCGCTCCTACAGGCTCTCACCGAGGTTCACGGGAGCTTTATTGGCACGGAAATGTTCATCTGCATTGTTACAACAATAGTTGGCGAGTGTTGAAGATGAATTGTTACATCTTTAAATGAAACTATGTAAAAAAACAACTATACAATGCACCAAAAAAAATGATATCCAGTGAAAAAAGAGACTGAGATTTGGATACTTATTATTGGTTTTGGATATTGATAAGTGAAGTCAATCGATAACCTGGTGCTCGCCTGTAGAATGACTCCCCTGTCACCCGCGCGCCGTCTCCATGTGTACGTCCGCCGCGCTGTGCCATGCTGTCCCAGTATGAGGGAGCGGACCCCACGCGCTGCTGGGAGACATGGAGGCAGTGCTAAGTGGGGCTAATGGACCACATGGGAAATGCACTTTCTCCTCGTACAATCTGCTGAGACGAGGCCCGCGCTACGAATCGAATCACTCTGCGTTCCACTCACTTCCTGTCCGCCGCCAACGCCAGCCGTCCTTTTTCCTGCTGCTGGCGTATTGCTCGGCGGTCTCCCAGCGACGCGTCGTATAGCCGTCTCGCTGTACCGTCCCCCGACGGGCCGCAGCCTCTCATTGGCTCAATGCACCCCCCATCGGGATAACACTCGCTGGTGGGGGGGGGGGGGGGGGGGGGGGGGGGGGGGGAGGGCGACCATGTGCGCCCGTTGGTTCCAACAACCAGTGCTAATGAGTGGACGTGCTAATTAGTTGTGAATCATGCTGTTAACAGCTGAGCACGCATGCTGATGAGAACAAAAAGGACACTTTTGCTGAGAAACACACAAACATGTACACACAGACACATGCATACACACACACACACACTATCTTCACTAAAGTGGACGTATACAAAGCCAGCTCTGTCACGTATGGTTGTTGCCGCCACACGACCAATTCTGAAGCGCGCACACATGCACACGGACACACACGTGCACACGGACACACACATGCACACGGACACACACATGCACACTGACACACACATGCACACGGACACACAGAGACACATGCACACATGTAAAGAGCGTCTTTGCTGGAAGGCATCACTGTAGCTCAACGGGGCGATTCCCGACCAGGTTGAAGGTAATGCAATCAGGGGCCCTAATAGACTGAATCAGGGGCCCTAATAGACTGGGCCGGCTCCAAGGCACAGGGGCCCCAGCAGCAGGACTGTGTGTGATTAAACACACACACGCACACACTCGCTCTGCACTGTCAAGATGGAGGTCGCTCGACACACAGGTATAGGCACACAGACATGCACAACAACACACACTACACTCGGTCAAGATGACTGTTACACACACACACACTCGTTTCCTTCCCGGTTTTGACCATTGAACACGTAATGTGCCAGAGGTGGTTATTAGAGTCTCCTACTAGCAGTTGGGGATTTTTCCCCGATTTCATGGTTGTTTGTTTCATTGCAAGATATTAACTTGCTCTCGCTCTCTGTCTCCGTCTATGTCTCTCTCTCTCTGTCTCTCTGTCTCTCTGTCTCTCTCTCTGTCTCTGTCTCTCTGTCTCTGTCTCTGTCTCTCTCTGCAGTTGAACATTTGGCGCTACGGAGACTTCCGCGCCGACGACGCTGACGAGTTCGGCTACCGTCGCTAAAACATCGGAACAAAAGACGGGAACGAAAACGCAACACGCCATCCATCCCAACACCATTCCAAAGACCACCCGCGGAAGACAAGAGGCGCGTCAGGAAGACCCCCTTTGATCACCTAAAATCAACTAAACCACAAGCATTGACGTTCAGCTTCCATTTTATTTCCACATGTCATTATTTTTCCAATTTTTTTTAACGCTTAATTTTTATTTTATTTTTCCCCGTTATGTTTCTTTTTTTTTTAAATAACTGCGCCCGTCTTATCTTCGTATCTCACTGAACATGAAATCCAGACTCGTTTTGATGTTCTAAACACCAATCATGTATCACTCGACCTCAGCGGGCCAATTTGCCAGTTCCTCTGCACTATTGCCAATCTGTGTTAATTGCCATGCTTCGTTTTATTTTTGTTTGCTTCGTAAAATGACCCCCCCCCTCCGCTGTCCAATGCCCTGCAGCCAATCCACGTCGTCGTTCACCCGAGAAAGGTCCTTGAGCTCTGGTTCCTCTCGTCGATGGCGGCGGATTCTCTTCATTTTCCCGATCGATTCTGCCATGTAAATGTGAGCCTATGTTGAAACGTGTGAATTTGGTTTATTCCCTGAGGGACTGGGCAGGGGGAAAGGCCACACTGGGACGGAACCAAGAAAATCAAAGTTGTATGTCGGGGTTCCTTTCGGTTGTAAATCTGTGTGATAAGGACTGCTCCCAGAGTTTTTGTGAGGAGTGTTTTTTAGCGGTTCGGTCGCTACATGGCTGCCTCTTCGCGCTCCGACGTCGCGCACTTCCTTGATATTACAGCATTAATCACGGTCATCTCTCACTCTCTATCTCTCTCTCTCTTTCGGTAATGTTTACATTCTGTTGCAACGGTAATGATCTCGTCTTTGGCAGTCTCTTCTCCTGTCTCTGTGTATCACGGCAGAAACAGTGTATGAATTTTGTTTTCCTTATAATAGACCTTGTCATTATATTAAAAGAAAAAAAGATCTGCTAAATAAAAATATGCAAATGATTTTGGGTTGTCTTCATTGAAACTTCAGGAAAATGCCAGTCGGCCCCAAATTATGCAGTCCTGAACTGTGCTTATAATTCCAGACAGGAGTGTTGCAAACAATGACTCAATAAAAATGGTGAATGCATGATCGTGATTGACAGTGCGTTGTACAAGAGCTGACAATGATCAGGGAAACAGAGACCTACGTTTAGATGCAACGCCTCACTGGTCACTCATGTGTAAAATGCTTTGTTATGTTGGTTACACGCAAATATAAATACCATTCACCACATTTAAATGTAAATTAGCTTATTCATAAACAATTAACGTAAGTGATGAGCTCGGAAATTCGATGAACGCTAATGTATTATATATTATTTTGTTGCCTCCTTTAAATGAGGTCGCCATAAACATGGGTTATAGCCTGCATTATAAAATTAAAGCCCTCTTGCACAAATCAAGCTAGTGGAGCCGAGCCGTAGTACTCTGCCAACTCACACATGGAGCACTTGATCTCTCGTTATCACCTTATTGTAGATATTGCTAATACACCATTTACCAAATGCCTTCATCACAAAAAGGATTGAGACCGTTTATCAAAGCAACATGCAGTGACTGGGCAGACTTTATGACTGCCCCGGTATGAGACAGACCGACCAATCACAACTGCTCATCGCACATGAGGCGGGATAAAAATGATGACCGTGCAGAGGAGCGCCGTGGAGGTATTTCAACAACGATGGCTGCTGCCGATGTAGAACGGTATGTTGATTCCGTTATCGAGTATTAAACAGACTGCGCTGTATATTTTCAATTAAATTAGTACAAACTACTACAATTAAAGCTCTTGTTGAGTAAGCACGGCGTCTATTTAAAAGTTCGTCGCTCCATGTTGAGTCTCCTGTTCGTGGCTCTGATTGGCCGGGGCCTGTCCAATAGCGTACAGAGGCTGCCTGTTGGTCACGCCCCTTTTACATCGAAAATGGACGCAGAGGTTCCAGAATAATGGGTCCAGCCGGTTCTCAAATCGTCGGGCTTTGCCAGGCTCGTTTTGATCTAAGCTTGCTTCCAGGAATTTCCTGTAGGGAATAAAGTTTCTTAAATTGAATTGGACACCAAAGCGTCTATTGCACCATCACGCTGTCCTCCAGCCAGACGAAAGAGTCTAGAAGGGGATGCTATGAGAATGGCTAATGGCAGCCTAAATTAACACCCCACTCCGTATGTTTGACTCGATGATTAGCATCTTCAATGCTCCCCTGGGCGTTCCATAAGAGTCATTCACATTCATCACAAACAGCATCAACTCCACATGCAGGTGCCCAGGGTCGGACTGTGTTGTGGGGGATATTAAGCGAGAGCCAGGGAATCGTTCATATGTCTCGTTTTAACGTTCAGAGCCGTGGCGCAGAGCGGCTAATGAATAGCAGACATGCATTAGCTGATGAGTGTTTTGAGCAACAACGTGAGTGGGGCCTTGCGGGAGGGGGGGGGACATGGACCCTATAGATCCATGGCCCCCGATACGTGCCACTGCCAATGCAGCGGTGGAGGGCCCCGCCCCCTCCAAAACCACCCTTCAGATACCATTACTATCAGGCGCTTGGCAGGTGTGTGTGTGTGTGTGTGTGTGTGTGTGTGTGTGTGTGTGTGTGTGTGTGTGTGTGTGTGTGTGTGTGTGTGTGTGTGTGTGTGTGTGTGTGTGTGTGTGTGTGTGTGTGTGTGTGTCATTCAGTACTGTAATACTACATAGTACAAGTATTTCCACTTCTTTCAAGTGAAAACTGCTCCCCCAAGCAAACTTCTGCTAATAGTGTAGGCTAACCTCTTCAGAAACTTTAGTATCAGCATACGGTTCTTCCATATAAACGCTGGTAATCAGCATTGTCTCTGACCTCAAGTCCCTTACAGTGAAAATGAATTGTTACCACCAAACCAGAGATACAGCGTTCCACCGTTAGTAGTTTGACCAAAGTACTCTTTTGTTTACCAGTTAATCCCCTAAAAAGCGATGGTGCAATATGATTCAAGGCTTTGAATATTGTATTCTGCTTTTATTAATGTCAGGTTAAATATACGCATCTATGTGTTTGGTGGTCTTTATTTTTATCGTTGTGTGATGTTGCAAATGGAGTTGCTGTAATGCAAAATAAATGTCTGACTTGTCTGACACAAAGCATTATAGTACCGTAGCAGAAGATTGTAGAAGAAAGTTGTTGATGACATTACAAAGACAGATAAGATAGGTTGATGCATACTTTATTGATTCCCAGGGGAAATTCAAAGTACAAGTCCGAGTACAGATGGACAAGAAAGCGAACCAGTCTCACCAATTGGCTACGGAACTCTGTTCCCGGTGAAACCCACCAATCAGAAACTATCTGAATTAAAGGCGTCCTCCTATGCAATTGATCACCAGTGTTCGTGTCCAATTTGTGCCAGCACGTAATACGTTCTCTATTCAATCAGGTCTCCTGTCTCACTGGCCGCAGAGATGGAGACGATTGATCAACGCTTCAATGTTTTTCTCCCCTTTCCGCATTAGTTGTACATCTGTTCTCCTGCTCCTTGTTCTCTGTCTGTCTGTCTGTCTGTCTCTGTCTCTGTCTCTGTCTCTGTCTCTGTCTCTGTCTGTGTCTGTGTCTCTGTCTCTGTCTCTGTCTCTGTTCTCTGTCTTTCTGTTCTCTGTCTGTCTCTCTGTCTGTTTCTGTCTCTGTCTCTGTCTCTGTCTGTGTCTGTGTCTGTGTCTGTGTCTCTGTCTCTCTCTCTCTCCCTCTGTTCCTGTCACTCTGTTCGTCTGCCCGCCCCAGTCATTGTATCTCTCGCTCCCCTTCATTTGGTGTCTTCTCTGTGTCGATGGGAACCCATTAGGAGTCCTCTGATGGAAGGAGAGGAGGAGGAGGACGGGGTGGAGGAGGACGAAGAGGACGGGGGTGGAGGAGGAGGTGATGATAGACCGAAGGGAGAGAGAAAGAAAGGTACTTCTATTGAGAGATAAGCTTTCCAGCTTCATCTTCTGTATGTCTCATCGGCCTATGTCTGTCTCTCTCTCAATTAAATTCGATCCATTGGCTTTATTAGCCGTACATATAATCAATACGTGCTGCTGAAGCAAAGCAATAAATTAACAAAAACACTAATAATATGTTATTGTGCGTTTCTCTCTCTCGCGCTCTCTTTGTGGGCTTCAAGATTCAAAGGGCTTTTTTGGTAAAGAAAACATATTAATGTCGCGAGAGAGAGAGAGAGAGAGAGAGAGAGAGAGAGAGAGAGAGAGAGAGAGAGAGAGAGAGAGAGAGAGAGAGAGAGAGAGAGAGAGAGAGAGAGAGAGAGAGAGAGAGAGAGAGAGAGAGAGAGAGAGAGAGAACAGCAGCAATGAGAATCCAGTCGACTCTAAACCCACTACAATTACAGACCGCATTTGTTGACTCTCAAGTAGGTTTTCAATCAGGGAAATTGTGTGTTGATGTTTTGAGTTTTAGCCCACAAATGATATTTTATTTTTCATTCATCGTTGTTCAATAGCCTTCAAAGCAGAGGAGAACCCAGAGAAAATTATATTACAAACTTTCAAGTTCATAGTTTATTTTGGGAAGTACACTCATGTTTTGTTGTAATCCTCTCATATGGGTTTTGTGTCGGCCATGCACCTGTTTGGGGGATGTAAGTATTGACACACACACAGACAGACACACAAACACACTCACACTCACAGACACAGACACACACACACACACAGACAGACACACACTCACCATTAACTCTCCAACATTTATCATTCCTTTTACTTACGGCATGATTAAAAATAAACCCATCTCCTAGCAACTATGGTTTACCCACCCGCCTCTGGACACACACACACACACACACACACACACACACACACACACACACACACACACACACACACACACACACACACACACACACACACACACACACACACACACACACACACACACACACACCACGTTTTACCTGGGAATGAGGTTCATAACAAGGTAAACCGAAGGTATTTAAAGACAGCTCGGCTGTTTTTAACGTGGTTATAACGGTCCATAGATAGAAACCGTAATGCCCCTTTGAGTGTCCTGTAATGTGTCCTAACAGATGGTGTTTATGAGAGGAATCGATATTTGTAGATGTATGTAACGGCATGGCAATGAAACGAAAGCCTGGCACGAGCAATTACAGAGAATTATGTACGTCGGGAAAAACAAGTCAGTGGCTCTAGTGTTTCCCCATCAAGATTTAAACAAATAATATCAACTGCTGCTGATTGAATCTCTGGAATGAGCCAGGAGACGCCAGATGTTATTTAAAACACTCTCTATGCCCTCAGCAAAGTATGGAGATAGTGAGATTATGTCTGACGTTAGATTAAGGCCTACTGTTTTACATTTAATAAAAGCACATTACCTCACCTAGTGACTCTCAGAAGACGGTCTGCATCAGAATGCCCCCCCGACAGGTCTCAGACGCTCCTTCTTGACTTTTATGGTGATTTTAATCTTTAATTTCCTTGTTCTGTTTAAGATTGCTGCATATCAAGTCAGTATTCAGCCAGTGTGAACTGCTGGCTGCTGTTTGTGTTGCGTATGGATGTTTGATGAATCTTTCGGTGTTACCTCGGGGTCTGGTTTAAATAATGCTGTGTTTGATCATCTAAGGTTTGCATTTTACAGCAGACTTCAAATGGAACAATGTTACCCGGTAATTTCCTGTAGCCTTGGCGACCCTAATTGCTTTTTATTGTTATAGACACCACAGATCAACAGATTCAAATAAAGTTAGAATTTTACGACTTGGGACTGATGTTGTTGTTCGCATAGCTTTGTCTAGGCTTTGTCTCCTCTTCTTCATCATCATCATCGTCGCCATCACCTTCATTGTCATCCTCCTCATCGCCATTGTTGTAACCATCAGATATTTTGAGATAATATTCTTTTTTTTTTAAGTGAACAACACAGAATCTCTCAGACTAATGGAGGGTCGATTACACCATCGCTACTTGAGCGATGGTGTTGCTGTGAACCAACGTTCACAGTAGCCCTAATGAACACTTCCATCGAGCTAACCCTGTCGTCGTTTTAGGTCACGCGTGACACAAATCTGTTCTCAGTGTCCTCTTTCAGAGAAAAAGGCACCAGCAGGGCAAAGTGCCATACGGGGCGACAACAGCTTGTCAAGATGGCTCAGCTATAAGGTTAGTGTCCACAGAACTCACAGGTACAATGGTGGTCGACACAAACTGCGCTGAATGTACTCGTCACTTCTCCCAAGGCCAACATACTGCACTGGTGATCCTGAGAGAACAGCTGAGGCAGTGCCTATAGAGACGTCTCCACAGAATAAAAGTTCCTGCACTTGATACCAGTATATTGTCGTGTGTGTGTGTGTGTGTGTGTGTGTGTGTGTGTGTGTGTGTGTGTGTGTGTGTGTGTGTGTGTGTGTGTGTGTGTGTGTGTGTGTGTGTGTGTGTGTGTGTGTGTGTGTGTGTGTGTGTGTGTGTGTGTGTGCCATGCGTGCGTGGTTGAATGTGCTCCAGAAGGCGGTCTTTAAACGGCGTCTAATTTCTTCAAATTCCTTCTTTGCCTATTAGCTCAAACCCGAGCCTTGCTCACCACCTCGGGGCTGCAGCATTAATACAAAATAGTGCTACGTCTAAACAGATGTAGCTGTGTTGCTACATCTGGTGCTTTAACTTTTCTCATGTCGCTTTCACAGCTTTGGAAAACGTTTGGTAATTGGAAATTTTGTGTCAGATGTGCTCCAGCGTTAAACTTCCTACATTGTGTTTAGAAATGTTACGGTGCAGTTTAACTGCTTTTCACCGCTGCCTTGGTCACAGAGCCGTGCCCACGTTTGAGTTTGCTCTTCATTTTTGTCTCAGCGATTGTCGCAATATGTACGGAGAAAAGCGACTTTCGTTTTCGTTCCGTTGTGTTGTTACAGTTAAGCGCACACATCTGCTGTTCTAATCATGTCACTGTAATGATTTAAATATGTTTATTCACTGTGTTACAATTTGGGCATTTGGCAGACGCTTTTATCTAAAGCGACTTACATCGGTTAATATACACATTGACGGCAGAGTCAACCAGGAGCAGTAGGGTTAAGTGTCTTGCTCAGGGACACATTAACGAGGGGATGGGGATCGAACCAGCAACCTTTCGGTTACAAGGTAACTGCTCTACCTCCTGAGCTAAGCAGACACTGTGTTGACACATTGTGATATCCACGTATAATTCTGTTCTGGTTTACGGCGTACTTTGACTAAATAGCTGTGATCTTTAAGTCACAATTATGAAATAATAAGCCAAACATTACCTTGTTGTCCTATCAAAGAGAGTTGAATCACCCAGAATATGATTTGTCACCCTTGTCTAGACTTATACCTGCTCTTTTCCTTAAAGATGCAATTTGTAACATAACTAGCGTATAACTAAAAAGTCCTGAACATACAGTATCTGTAGTTATTTCTGAATGATAGTGATTTGAATAATGTTATCAATTAAATCTGATCCTATAACTTCTTAAATAATAAATGCTGGCCAGCCAGCAAATTCTGTGTTTGTTTACAAGAATCATAATTTTGGATTCTGAAAGCCTAAATGGGAATTTTATGTACAAGTGTGCTTTCGGAGAGTGCTAGGACGCATTATCCATGTCGATGTTTGGTTTTAAGACGGCCTCTCTGTGTATCCCCACTTAGGGAAAAATGAAGGTGACTTCTTTCAACAGAACATGCTCAGTTGAGTTATTTCCTCTTTCATCGAAGAGAAATCTTAAAAAAGTGTTTGCGGGCCCTTATTGTGCGCATCTATGAATGATTGATGCGGAAGCTTACACAAGGCTTTGCAGTGTCTCCTTCTGTAGCGCTGTCCTTCACCAAGAACCCATAACATAGCGTCCATGACGCTGGGGGACCGACATCGGAGAGGTATTTGAACGCCATGTGCCACTGCTGCATTTATTGACGCGTGAATGTCGCTGTGGTACATCCAGGTCTCATCCGATCCCCTGTGTGTACGGTTACCATTCAACCCGGTTCAATGTCTTGAGTCCTTCCGCACATACTTCACCTTGTCTTTTGTGTCGAGAAGGTTGCTCTGTGTGCTCTTCAGAAAGGCTTGATTCCGGTTGACAAATGACTCAGACCTCAGTGGTGAAATGTTGCATTCTACTGCTGATGGATACAAAACCAATTGGACTGCACTTTGGAAAAACAAGTTTATTGATAAGGGGGTGGGGGGGAAGATATACAGCAACAGATATTTTTGTGGTTATATTGGCCTTGTGAAGAAATGCTGGCTTGCTTTGTTCCTGCCTCTATTTCCCCTTCTTATTCTCTTTTAGTCACTCTCTATTTTCCGTCAAACCGGCTGCTGATCACAGTGTATATGTGATGACAATGTGAATCAATCCCATTGTTTTGGCGCATTGTAAAAGCATGCAACTATGTGTACGTGCAGATGTTTGCACTTGCTTGTGTGCGTATGATTGTGTGTGTGTTTGTGATATTATATCTGTGTGTTCAACCATGCTTTGTGTGTGTGTGTATGTGATATTGTGTGTGTGTGTGTGTGTGTGTGTGTGTGTGTGTGTGTGTGTGTGTGTGTGTGTGTGTGTGTGTGTGTGTGTGTGTGTGTGTGTGTGTGTGTCTCTGTCTGTGTGTGTGTGTTTACCTGCATGGCTTTGTGTCATGACTTTGACCACCTGGAAGTGACCCCGTGTTGCACGATCGATTGGCCATGAAGATGTGCTGGTTGACACATCTCTCTCTTTACATCTCTCTCTCTCTCTCTCTCTCTCTCTCTCTCTCTCTCTCTCTCTCTCTCTCTCTCTCTCTCTCTCTCTCTCTCTCTCTCTCTCTCTCTCTCTCTCTCTCTCTCTCTCTCTCTCTCTCTCTCTCTCTCTCTCTCTCTCTCTCTCCCCCTCTCTCTGTGTGTATCCATCATTTTCCTTCGATTCCACTTACTGTCTAGCTCTTTGCAAAGTAATTTGTGTTGTTGTGTTCTCGACAAATTACCCAAGTTGTGTTTTATAGTGACAGTGAGATACCCATGCATTCTCTGGCCACTGAGGAACAGGAGTATGACTCATCCAGATGAATCATGTAAGCCCATGTTTCATTTGCGCTGCAGATATGGTCTGGCTCCCCTCCAACACTAACAAACCAATCACAGCCGTTTATCTTATATGAGACAAATACAGTTATGGTGCAGAGAGTGCCAAAGAGGCAATTTCAACAAAAAACAAAGATGGCTGCAGCTGATGTAGAACTATCGGTTGTTTACGCTAATGAGACAGTATTAAATGGACTGGACGGTGTACTTTCACTAAAAGAAGAACAAACGACTGCACCTAAAGCTTTTGTGGAGAAGAAAGAGGATCTTTGGTTGCTCAGTGCTGCCTCCCCGTTCCGTAGCTCTGATTGGTTGCAGGCCCCTCCAAACGCGTCCAAAGGCATTCTGGTCTGCGTTTGTTGGTGACGCCCTTTGGTAATCGAAAAAGAACGGTGTCTATTTGAATCGCCGCTTGCATTGTATGGCGATGCCACGCTATAAGACACCTTCTATTGTTGGAAGGACAATCTTCAATAATGCCTCAGGCATGTGCAAACATACTGCATATACCTAGTTTGTGGTTGCACTAGACGAGTATTGATGTACCTCATTGTGTTTGTCCGAGCTGCCCCGACTCCCACTAGTATGAACACTAGATGTGCAAACAAGGTCGCGTTTTCCCAAAGCACAGAATTGCGATGAGCAAAGCCGCTTACAAACATCTTCCTAATGATGATTTGAGCAATTCATTTCGCACCAATGGAGTGTGTTGTGTGCTGTTGGGAATGACATGTAGCGCAGGGATTACGCGTCTGAATCAAACGCAGTCGCTCTCAAATGGGAAATGGACTGCTTTTATTTTGCACATTTCAGACAAGTGGCCACTCAAAGTGATTTACAATTATCCTCCTCATCATACACACATTCTTACACAGACAGTCGCGTCCGCAAACAGATTGTTGGAGCGGTAAGGGCTGTTGAGAGACAGGGACGTCTCGCCCCTGAGCTAGGAGGAGCCGGGGATTGAACCAGCAACCTCCCGGATGCCAGGTGACCAGCTCAACATGTGTCGCTAGCATGGTTAGTGTCCTAGCGTGTTCATCCACCAGAAGTTCCCCAAGGTGGTGGATCAGACGGTGATATACTGTAAGGTCGTTGGTCACTGTGAAGGTCGGGTCAGACCTTCACTGCACTCACACTGAAAACCCGAGATTGATGGGCCGACCTTGTCGTTGCCTCTTTAACGAGTCTTGGACTGTAGTTGATTTTTATTGACGGCGAGAAATCACTCTATTCTAGAATGTCACTTAAAAGCTAAAAATGTGACACAACTCTGTGTTGACGTGAGGGCTTTAAAGGAAGAACAGAACTTTTAGCGAGGGAGGATTTGTGTTGAGTGTTGGGGCGGAACCACTTGTGATTTTTATGCGTCATGAAAAAAACTGCAATAAACCACCGATTTAGCTGTAACTTGCTAAAGGGTAACTTGGCAACGGTAAAAATAGCTCTGCATTTTTGCTCTGTACACTCTGAGAAATTCAGCAAAAAACCGAGAACTCTTGTTTCCCTCTGTGCCTCAGAAGACAGCTTACACCCCGATGATGTCCCCGTCGGAGCCGTAACTGTATCCCCCCCAAAAACAACGACATCAAATGCAGACAGACGCATTGCAGCGTGGCCCATCTGAGGAAGGTCGAACCGCGAGCCTGTCCTAAAAACGTCACACCTTGTCAGCAGTTTGCACCGCCGGTACACAGAGTGCAAATGAACTGGTGGGTGCGGACAGAGAGCGCTCTGTGCCGTTTAACAGCAACACACAACGCGCAAACTCCCACACCACGGACACCTCACAGGAAGTGGGTGAGGGGGGGGGAGGGATGGGGGGCGGGGGGCACAAGGTTGATTCTTGAGGGGGTGAAAACACACAAATACACAAGGGAGCGAGAGGCAAAGAGAGAGAGAAAAAAAACCAGTGGCGCTTTCATCCTCCTGTCCTCTCCTCTTGCATCAGGCGCACGGAGGCCCCTCCATCGAAGTGACAGCGCACACACCAGAGGCTGGTAACCTTCGTCACTGCATGCACACCGGCCTCCCCTCCACACCCCCCCCCACGCCGTCGGGCCAAGCAGGGTGCCAGGGTGGCACACCCTCGCTCCAGCGCTACATGTATGAACACGTGGACGCAGGCGTGCAGGAGAAGCACACGCCCGCTGAACATGCATGTGTGGGCACACAATCCACCCCCCCACCCCTCTGCCTTCCTCGCACTAACCCTTCTGGCTTAGTGTCGCATCTCTCGTTCGAGTTCCTGTCCACGCGCATCAAGCTAGGTACCTACGCTACCGGCACGTGAACGACGGTGTGCGAACGTATGCGTACGCATACGTCACGCACACTATAACATGCGTACATGCGTGAATGAACACTGCGTCACACACATGCGCACACACTATAATTATTATATGACTCACGTCTTATAATGTTTGCCAG
>OLKM01000083.1:55138-67638 GCA_900291075.1 Melanogrammus aeglefinus
CCCTCCACCCCCACCCCCCCCCACGCCGTCGGCCAAGGCAGGGTGCCAGGGTGGCACACCCTCGCTCCAGCGCTACATGTATGAACACGTGGACGCAGGCGTGCAGGAGAAGCACACGCCCGCTGAACATGCATGTGTGGGCACACAATCCACCCCCCCACCCCTCTGCCTTCCTCGCACTAACCCTTCTGGCTTAGTGTCGCATCTCTCGTTCGAGTTCCTGTCCACGCGCATCAAGCTAGGTACCTACGCTACCGGCACGTGAACGACGGTGTGCGAACGTATGCGTACGCATACGTCACGCACACTATAACATGCGTACATGCGTGCATGAACACTGCGTCACACACATGCGCACACACTATAATATATATGACTCACGTCTTATAATGTTGCAGCTTCAGATACAAATCCCCGTGCTTCAAGAGTCCCCTCTCCTCCTCCTCCTCCTCCTCCTCCTCCTCCTCCTCCTCCTCCTCCCTCCTACCCTCTCCTCCTCCTCCCCACTCCAGGCGGAGCTCCTCCACCACTCCAGAACGCTCCCTGACGCGCTGCTCACCGAAACGTGTCCAACTCCTCTGCTCTCACTTCCTTCTCCCGTCAACATCACATCTCACTCCTCTGCTTTCTCCTCTCCCACGTCTTATAACGTTGCAGCTTCAGATACAAATCCCCGTGCTTCAAGAGTCCCCTCTCCTCCTCCTCCTCCTCCTCCTCCTCCCCCTCTCCTTCCCTCCTCCCCCTCCTCCTCCCTCCTCCCTCCTCCTCCTCCTCCTCCTCTCCCTCCCTCCTCCTCCTTCCTCCTCCTCCTCCTTCCTCTCACCCTGTCGTTCCCGGTTCACCATGTCCACATCGACCACGCCCCAGAGTAGTCCCCCCCACACCCCAAGGCCAGACACACTCCTCTGTCCCAGGAGTGTGTCTGCGGAGGCCCTGAGGCATGCCGCCCCCCCTCCCCCAGCCCCCAACACACACACACTCTGCTCCCTGTGGATTACATGTCCTCTGCAGTACCCAGCATTAAGCATGTGTATGGGGGAGTTGATCCCCGTGCAGGCCCAGGGGAGTCTCTCACACCTGATGGATCACACACACACACACACACACACACACACACACACACACACACACACACACACACACACACACACACACACACACACACACACACACACACACACACACCTCCCAGCTCTTCACCCCACCCAGCCTCTTGTCTCTGCCAGAGCCGACACACACCTTGGCATGTCTTGCTTGAAGATGGTGAGTCATGTTTCCATGCCAACGCTCCTCCCCCCTGCACCCCCCCCGCCCCTCCCCAGGTCTGTCCTAATGACACATTTATTTTGCATGGTTGAAGCGTCAGAGGCAAGTCCATGTTTTTGATTGACTCGTATAAAAAACACCACTGACAGACTGCAAACTATCTGGTGTCTGACTGGCCGTGGCACTAACTCACTAGCACTGGTGTGTCAGTCAGGCAGACAGCTCTGACCCGGCAGACTCACCCCCGCGCCGGGCCAGTCATCATCACTCACGCTGTCGGGACGTTAATGTGAGGACAAGCGCCTCGTTTGTTTGAAATAGGAAGTTGTTGTTTATCGCGCAAACTTCTGCTTCACCATTAAAGGACAGTGCGGCTGACAGAGAACCCATTTGCCTTATTTATTTAGCTCGTTATGCGTTCACGTGGAGGTCGGCTCGCCGTCGTAGCCGCGGCTCGGTTGCACCGGGTGCTAATGAGGCTAGCCTCGTGCTACATGCTGCGTCACCACCATGAGGCTTTAAGCCTACACTGTTAGCTCGTAGCCGCTAGCCAACAGGATATTGGTCCTGCGTTGTTTATGAACCCATGGCCATGCGGTAATTCGACTCCCACTTGCAGTCTGGGTTTAATATATTTGAGAAAAGTATGATTTCTCCACTGATTTACTTTTAACTGCGCGATCTCTTTGCAAATCTCAATTACCTCGCCCCGCTCCTCTTCCATGCCTCTAGATAAATCTAATTGGAAGGTGGATTTATCAGCGGTCTCCATACAGCCCTCCATACGGCGCTGCTCTCTGTGATGAACACCACCTACCCATGGTTCATCTCAAATTTACATAAATAGCCATCCTGTTTGTTGCTACGGTAACGCCAGGTGATTCTCCAAGGCAACCTTCTGCCGAGAAGAGGCAGGTTTCCTTAACCCCTTCATTCCTCTGCTCTGGATAAATATGTGCACACGCGCACGCACGCACGCACGCACACACACACAGGACGTTCAAAGAGTCATAAAGAATAGGCTTCATATTATATACATGGAGCCTCAGTGTATATACCTTAATACCATAAGGTAATAAACCCGAGCACCATAGGTAGGAAAAGGCGAAGCCATTCACCTCGCTCACTAAGAGAAATGTATTTAAATGATATCAGAGCGTGTGGCGCCTGAGAGGTTTGGTGGCTTCCTGCCAGGGTCCTATAGCTCCAGCGGAGTAGCAACTAGCAATCCAATACTCAGCGCTAACAAATAGAATAACAGTGGTTCTGTCTGCTTGCACCACGGCTAATAGCCTTAGCACGTGTCATGTATTTTATTATTGCAGCAACCCGGACAAAGACAGCGTCGCGGGCCCCAAACACGCGCTCGCCGAGTTTAAATTAGCTAACCGTTCTCCCCCGCTCTCGCTCTCTCTTGTCGCTGACCTTTTTTAAGTATGTTTTTTTTTTTGTCGTGTTGTGTGCTTAAGGCGTGCGCACAAAAAACAAGCCTGTTCGTCTACCACTTACACCGCCCCAGACTACACTTATACGGACAGGCAATTACAGCGGACAGTGTTGGGAGCTGAAGGCCCCCAAACCGCGACCACCGCCTCAACATAACTCTTAAAGTGGAGCATTTGTTGCGTCGTCCTTTTTTTTTGCGATGAACAAAGAAAGCGCTATTACCACGGCCTTGGCTCTGGGACTGAATACACGCTGCCCGTCTCAGTTAAAGATAAACCGCCTCCCCCCTCTTCCTCCATTTCTGACATTAAGACCAACCCCCTGCCATTTACAGTGCATATATTAGCCTTTACATGATTGATTGAATTCATTCATCATTTTGTTGTCTCCTAATCTGTTACAGAAAGAAAATAGAGCTGCCTGCAGTTTTGAGGTTGAATGAGAATTACCCTACGGAGCATGGCTAATTAGAGAGCATTAGCATATGCAAATGTGGGGCCGTTATCTTGTGTACAGAATGTTGCTTATGGTAAACATTGGCTAATGTCTCTAATGACTTTAGCTGTTAAAATACTGGTACCGTCGGATTGTTTAAACAGATGGATTCTGATTAAAGGGAATAAAAAGCAGGGATTGTAGGGAGTGAGAGGTCCATCTCATCCCTCGTTCCTCCTCCTCCTCCTCCTTCCTCCTCCTCCTCCTCCTCCTCCTCCTCCTCCTCCTCCTCCTCCTCCTCTCCTCCTCCTCCTTCCTCCTCCTCCTCCTCCTCCTCCTCCTCCTCATCTCTTTCTCCTTGACTAAGTGCTCCGGCTCCTTTTGAAAAAGAAGAACAACAACACACCAAAGCGATGCGCCTGACTTCCTGTCTTTTGTCCAATGAGTCAGCGGTAGGTAGCGGCTCAAGTTGAAGTTGCGTTGACGTTTGTCAGACGGGCGTCTGGAGCGAGGCCGCGGTGAAAGGCTCTGCGTCCTCGCCATGGATGCGTCACGAACCGGCAGTCAGAATGCAGGCTCCATTGAGCAGAGGATAAACCCTCGGCTTCACCTCTGCATGTTGTTATGAAAACACGGTGTACCGAATGAGACACACAGACGCATTCAGAGTTCGTACAACAGTCTATGTCTAGCTGTGGCACGCCGACGTAGGCATTGGTTTATTTTCTATGGCTCAACGGGACGAGTTACACTGACAGCACTGTTTAACATGCAACGTGATTTCCGGGGAAACGTCAGAGGATTGAGGAGAGGAAGCGCAGACGCATGTGGAGAGGGAGACGTTCAGGGGACGATTACTTCAACAGCCACAGTGTGCACTGACCCGTGTGTGTGTGTGTGTGTGTGTGTGTGTGTGTGTGTGTGTGTGTGTGTGTGTGTGTGTGTGTGTGTGTGTGTGTGTGTGTGTGTGTGTGTGTGTGTGTGTGTGTGTGTGTGTGTGTGTGTGTGTGTGCGCGAGTGTTACATCAGCGCACGCACACTGTCCTTTACTGGAAAGGGTTGGTGAAGGGACTTTTTCACTGTTTCACTCTTACACACACACACACACTCTCACACACACACACACACACACACACACACACACACACACACACACACACACACACACACACACACACACACACACACACACACACACACACACACACACAGGACAGATGAAGAAAGCTTATACAGCAAAGCGGAGGAAGGTGTGTGTGTGTGTGGGTGTGTGTGTGTGTGTGTGTGTGTAGTGTGTAGTGTGTCTTTGTCTGAGCCACTGGCTCGTCCCCCCTGCTCCTCTTACAGAGGAGATACGATCATTTCATCATGTCGGCGCGAGGACAGCCACCGTATCGTTTCTCCCGCCGTGCGCGCAGACCGCGGAGGCCATTTTGCTCCATAAACGCTCTTATTTTGACGTTGCGGAGAATCCACCGTGTGTGGGAGTCACACTTCAACCACAGAGCGGGTGCAAGTGGCACGCCGCTGTTGTTGAGTGATAAGTAACTGGAATGCAGCCATTCTCTCCGCCCCCCCCCCCAACCCCAACCCCCCCCTTCATCTCTCCTGAAGAGCACAGCTGGTCGGGGTCTAAATTGGCAAGCATGTCATTTCTGTTGGATCGTTACGGACATAAATTCGCATATTTCCGATTTTGGCCAAATAAATACATAATTATGAGGTTCATTATCGCTGCGCTGTCAGAAATGTGTCCCTGGAAAATACAGACAGAAGTATAGAACAGCCTCCCTACTTGACAAAGTGACAATTGACTCTGTGTCAAAACTAGCGCAGTGTGCACTGAAAGTGTATAAAGCAATCGTTGTTGTGTAAAGAGTGAATCGGATTGCAGTTTCCCCAATGGACTTACCTTTGGTGACTAAGACGACATCATTTCCTGTTCAGCCTCCTGTTCCTGTGATGTACAACATGTCCGTACATCCATTAAAATTGTTTGACTATCCTCTCTTTCTTCCTACATCTTCCCATATTTCCTTTCCTTCTTTTTTCCCTTCCTTCTTTATCTATTTTTTTGATTTATTTTTACTAACTCTAGCCCTAACCCTTTACGTCTTACTCCCTCTTTTCTCCCTTCCCTCCCCCCTTGGCCCCTCTCCTTCCTCTCCTCCTTCTCCTCCTCCACCCCCTCCTGCCGAATCCATTTAATTCCTTTCTTCCTCTCTCCTTCCTTCCCCCTCCCTGCTCCTATGTTTCTTAACTTCCTGTGCTTGCAGTGAAGTTCCTGTCTGTATGTCTGTATGTCCTGTATCTGGGGGGAGAGGGGAGGGAGACAGAGGTTGACGTCTCCCCCACGAGGAAGCCCCTCTCTGTACCTGAGGCGATGAGCCGTGTCAGGTGTGGGCCCATGTACGGAATGTCCAATGTTCCGGTCTGGAAGTCTCCTTCTCCAGGGAGACGTCAGCATCTTCCCCTTCCAGAAGGGCTCGTTCCCCTTTTCTTCCATCCTCCATCATGTACCTCCTCACTCTCCAGATCCTCCCACCGCCAAAATAAATGTTCGCCCAATTTTGCTTCACCGGGTTTGTTGTCCAAAGCCTGGTGTGCAATGTTTTAATATCTCAGTGGGAGCTCTGGACATCTGTTCTGATTCTCCCTCCACCTCCTTCTCTCTGTTCCAAGGAACCCCAGTTCTTTGTGATGATTGAAAAAAAATAAAATAAAATAAACTGCTCTGTGTTCGCAGATCATGCTTGGAGGAACGTTGTCGCACAGCTATGACCGCTGTGCAGCGGAAACCACCGTGAAGGAACGCTCACGCGGAGATATGAATCCGAAAGGCCGCCCGTTAAATATAGATGAGGTACAGTGGTGATTGCTGAAGACATGAAGGGAAATGGCTGTGTGTGTCGGTGTACGTTTGTCCACGTTTTCTTTTTGTTTAGAGCTGCTGAACAATTATGATTTTAGAGTCGTGAAGAGGGTGAGGGGAAAAGAGCGGAGCCAAACCACAAAAACACACCCATTGATAAGTTTTGCATTCACGCACCTGTCATTGACAGGCATGATGGGTTCCCTGATCAATCAGGGGCGAGATGCACCGATTGGTCAGAATGAGCTGGGAGAGGTAGACTCATCATATGCAGACAATGTCAACTAAGAGCAGATATTCTTGCAAGCATTTCAATCACTAATAGTTGACGAATAGCTATGCCATTTTTCGCAAATTGCCCTCAAATTATACCTCTTATAAACCATCCCCATGGCATCTTTTCATCAGTGTTATAGTGACTCATTGGTCAGTGTCAGTGCAGCTCTTTTATGTGTTTACCAGACTCTAAAAAAGCAAGAACCTTCCGGTTGGTTGGTCTCCTTCAAGATGAGATCAGGGCACTCTTTGATATGAAACACTGATTAAACTCTCATTGAAATGTGAAGCTCTTTCAAACCATTGAACTTATTTTCCTGAACATTAGCGCAAACATATCCGTGGGGTTCTGATAAACATAAGACCTTCAGTCCTGCCTCAATCCCAAAGTACAGTAGTTAGTCTTCTGACCTGTGCTATAATCTATTTATTGAGATAGTAAAAAACTTTTAAAAGGGATGCTGCCCCAGTAGCCATTTGTTTTTGTTTGTTGATGTCTAAATGTTACATAGGGAATCAAAGTTGAATCGTTGTTGTCTCCTGTAGAATAAAGTGTCCTGTCGAACCTGGAGTCCACCTCTGTGCTACTGTGACTATATAATTACACATTGAAACTTTGACCTTGAACCTCTTTCTCACCACCCTGCTAAAGATTCCCTTACTCGTGTAAGTGGGGTTTTAACGGCAGGTCTTCTAGCATTGAACCTTCAGTTTTAGAAGAAATGTCAATTTCCGGCACTGTGAATGGATCACAACATTATCCTGCCAGGGTCATTTTTGTTATGTCCTACTGTTCCAGTCTTTGAGTGCACTTTTTCTAGTTTTCAGTTAACTCAAGGTAGAAAAGTAAAGAAAAGAGATCCAATAATTTGTCAAATATGAGAATAATTTGCGTCACACCATCTCTCAATGGAATAGACTGTGAATGCTGGAAAAGCTGTGTTCCCTTCCAAGGACAAATCCCCCTAACTGTCCAGCTCTACATGTGCAGCAACGGTGGACAATTGGAAAAGGGAACAGTAAATTACCGGGCAGCTGATGGATACTAGTTTTTTGCAAGGTTCCCTGAGGGCCAAGAAGGCTATTTGACACATGCCGTTGCCATGGTAAATGGCAGCTTCAACCAGACGAGGCTGTAGGAGGCTGGCGGTTCAGTTTAAAGGTTAAGATGGTTAGCGATTGGCCCAAATGGATCCTGAAAGCAGGACGGAGTGGAGGCAGTGGGAGGGGGTAGGGTGTATTATTCGATCCGGTTGGCTGAGCGACGTGGTCTTGGATCCTGGACACAAATACGGTGTTTGCGTCTGCTGCTGCTAATGAGCTGGTTTGACTGGGAGACCGTGGCGTCGCCCACCATCCCCATTAGACAACCAACTCTCGCCGCTATCCCAAATGCCTCACATTCACAAACGTTCACGCGTGTCCGTCTCCATTCACACCCAGCTCATGCCCATGGAAAGAGCGTTTTTTGACTTAAAGGTTGTATCAGCGATTCTAGGCCGAAACATAAATCATCACATTCATCTGATCATTCCTCACGGCCCGCTAGCTGCCCGCGCCATAAGCCGGCCGTCAAAAGAACCTGTCTCTGTAGGCAGCCTACGCTCCGAGATCGCACACAAAAACAAATGGTACTACCAACCACTCAAAACCAAAATAAATAGACTTCCAACCAATCACCGACAAGAGGTGGGTGTTGTGGGATTTAGAAGGGAGGGGTGAGCTGGCTCTGTTTGTTTGGGGTCTCGCTTCGATACCAACAGAAGTGACGTCACCCAACATCGCTGATACAACCTTTAAACCAAGAAGAACAAAGGGCCCATTTTGTGACAGCTGATGCTAAGATTAGAGTGTGCATTCGGTGTAAACGGACAAAATACAGAGCACAAAGACACTCAGTGCGTCTCTTCCCCGCCTCTCCATTCTGCTCCAGCTGCATAACGAGCCATCAGCTACAGCTGACAACCTAACATCAGCTGGCCAATTAATGGCCATGCTGCCTCTTTTAATCAGGCGCGTCTGCAGACGCCTCAGTCCAACAATGTCTGGGCACTGGCGCACACCCTCTCCCTTTTGATTCCTTTCTTTATTTATTGAATCGTTTTCGTTGAATTTTGTGTGACGCATCTTTCAACGGTTTCCTCCGGTGAAGGAGAAGATTCACTCCTTGCCAGATGATGACCGCTCGATGGAGGCATCTTGGACCCCAGCCTGAAGGTAGTTATGAGTGTCCAGAGCCCAAATAAGCAGAGTAATTAGGGGCAAGGCGAGAGTGGGACTCCACAGAGAGGGGCCGTCCAAGACCCGGCCATTTTGTGGGAGGATGCGGTCGAGGATATTGTTCTTCGGGGGGTGGGAGGGATTTGGAGGGGCCTGAGATAACGAGCAGCTCTATCTGTGAAGGGGAGGACAGGATTAGCCACAGATGTTTCCTAGACGCAGGAAAAAACCCAAGCCTGAATAGAGAACCTATATAAAGAGACTCTCCAATCCCGTCTCTAAGAATTCAACACAACCCTGCCTGCTTGCAATTCAAAACAATTGAAGAAGCTGAGAGAGAGAGAGAGAGAGAGAGAGAGAGAGAGAGAGAGAGAGAGAGAGAGAGAGAGAGAGAGAGAGAGAGAGAGAGAGAGAGAGAGAGAGAGAGAGAGAGAGAGAGAGAGAGAGAGAGAGAGAGAGAGAGAGAGAGAGAGAGAGAGAGAGAGAGAGAGAGAGAGTCTAGAAGATGAGACAAAGTATTTGGCGCTGAGACTGTTGATTCGAGGCTGTTGCCATCGGAGCTCCTCAGTGTTTGGTTGACCAACGCCAGTCGCTTGGCAAACTTCCTCCGAGCAGACACTGACGTACCCAGATCCCATCCTGAGCGTACCCCCCGTCCCTACTCTGGTCTTCATGTAGTCGTTGTGGAACGCGCCGAGTGCTGAGTGGTAAACTGCATTAAGGTGGCGGTTCCGGAGGGTTCGACCAGTGCACAGCTCTGAACCTCACCCTGCATTACGTCTCTCTCCTTCCCTGCGCCCTAACCTTTACCCTTTATTTAAAACACCTGCATTAATCTATATGGTAATTACATCCCTGAGTCGATCCATGTGAGATATATATATATATATATATATATATATATATATATATATATATATATATATATATATATATATATATATATATCTCCATACATTCATCATATAGGGTCTTGCATACCGCTCTTGCGGCCAGAATCCCTCGGCCAACACAGGTGATCCAAAGATAACAGATGTCAGTTAATATGGTCCTTGTGGTCAGAGGTAGCGTTGGTGTTTTTGGTGTTGGGGGTTTTGGTTATGATCGAATGAGCTAAAGGCTAATGTAGAGTTGCGCCAATGGTAATCTTCTCTCCTCTGTCACCCCCACCGCCTCCTGGGATACTGACGTCAGCGGGTCCCTGTTGCGAGAGTGAAACCAAAGGCAGCGTCTCTTCTATCTCTGCTATTTTGTTACCAGCCAGGCAATTCAGCCAGACAACAAGGTCACCATGATGTGAGTTCTTTGAACAATATATGGGCGGCCATATTTGCAGACCAGCTATGGCTGGACTGAGATTCATTGCAAAATGCAAACTTGAATATCAGGATGGTCTCATGAGGCTGTGTTCCCTAACAGCTGTCTCTCTGGGGATATCCAACAACGGTTGATGGATTGTAATTGAGACACTTCCAGTTTTCTTCCAGCCTATTCTGAATAATCAAAGCAGTAACACGTTTGAAGTCTTCCTCGTTCAAATTATTTTTTTCCTTTGGTGAAGCTGATGTGATCCCAACAGGAGACCTTAACAACTGTCGGTGGGAGATGTGGACACTAGTCTCATTTGGCTCCTTAATGGAGAGGAGAAGTCGCCTGTAGTGAGCGCACAGTCTGCATGTGTAAGCACTAATCAAAGGGCAGATAGCTTCCGGCTAGTGCCACACACATACACACACACACGCGCACACACATGCACACACACGTACACACACACACACACACACACACACACACACACACACACACACACACACACACACACACACACACACACACACACACACACACACACACACACACACACACACACACACACACACACACACACACACACACACACACACACACACACACACACTTCAGAGCCTCTGTCCGAGCTGCTGATTGGATGCCATGCAAATCCAGGGAAATGGAATTACCCCTATTTGAATCCCCGCTAATGAAAGCATAGTGTTACACACACAGACCCCTACAGGCACATACATACATACATGAACACACACACACACACACACACTAGAACACACACACACACACACACATGCTAGATACCGTAACATGGAAACAAGGTGTTCAAACATAATAACACATGCTGGCAGACACATACAAACACACACACACACACACACACACACACATGCACACACACGCGCGCGCACACACACACACACACACACACACACACGGGCACACAGACATTCTTAGCTTTCAGCCTTGGCCGCTGATGGGGACTTTGGATGAGGAGCAGGATCTGCTCATTTGGTATGCTTTTTGCATCTCAGCCTATCCCCTTATCTCTCCCATGACGGCAGGACCCTGTAATTAAATCTGACTTCTGTCATCTTTCTAACTCAAACAAACGAAACGTCGACACATACACCCAGGGGGGAAGACGTGTGTGTGTGTGTGTGTGTGTGTGTGTGTGTGTGTGTGTGTGTGTGTGTGTGTGTGTGTGTGTGTGTGTGTGTGTGTGTGTGTGTGTGTGTGTGTGTGTGTGTGTGTGTGTGTGTGTGTGTGTGTGTGTGTGTGTTTGGGGAGAGGGAGCGGTCTCTGCCAACTGGATTTGTGTCACACATTAGCCCAAATGGAGAGGGGCCTTTAAAGAGATTTGAGATAAAAGCGTGTTTATACTTTTATCTTGATAGCACTATGACATTCCACTGTGGTGTTTGATCTGCACTATCATTTTCCCTCACATTCAGGATTATGGTTATAACGGTCAGGGTAAATAATTGTTCTCATTGTGTGGGTCTGTTATTAGCTCACACACACACATCGATGTCACAAGCCAGCTGTGGTAACGGTTTCCTCAATGTTTCAGTTGGAAACCCCGGCCCCACATAAAACTGAGTAGCTGTGCGGTACGAACCATGTACACTATTTTTGAAACCAATGTGTATCAGGCGTTAGGCTCTAGGGGTCTTCCGGATTAAATGAACTTCACAGCTTGCTGGAGGAGCTTGGCGGGGCCTGTAAGAGAAAGCTGCTGAAGCAGCTGTCTGAGTTGAATTGTTGCTTTGTTTTGAGCTTCATTAATATTATATTTACTGCTCCTTGAGGCTTGATTGACCTGCGGTGGATGTGGATGAGGGAGGTTCCTGTCCACAGTTCTGTCTCCTAATAGGTTGCTGAGGGGTGGTGATCGTGGTGACACCAGGGAGATCCAACCAAGAGGAGGATCATGATTGGCTGGGGCTTTGTTTTAAATGCTAGGACCAATCAGAGCCCGGGGGAGGGCTTTGGTTCGGCAAACTAAAAAATCGAATCCAAAATGTTAAAATCCAATTTAGCCAGCACGTACTGAGTCTTGGTATTTCATTTGCTTTGCATTTCCTTCCTGCAACAGGTGTTTTATCTCTTCTTCAGTTTTTTTTGGGGGAAAACCAGATTTTATTTCAGATAACACAATTTATTTACCCAGTCTCCATGATCCAACAGGATGATAAACAGGCCGCGAGCCTCAGTTGGCAGACTGTACGTCTGTCACACCTGCTGCTCATCATATATGCAGATATGATTAAACACACACTAATCAGGCCAAATCTGCACCACCCACCACTGTTTCACTCAGTGACCCATTACCAAATGGGGGACGTCACAGCCGCCCCACCGTCCTCTAACCCTCCACTCTCATTATGTAAGCCAGGGTAACGTTCCCTGATGCAACACATTCTCCTATAAAATGGATGCCAAGGAACAGATGGAAGAGAAGGAAGACCAGAAAAAAGCACAGAAGTATTGCTTGCGTTGCGTGAATGTGACATGTCTGGATATCAAGCTAGCACTTACACTTTAAGATAGCAGGGCGCTAGCACTTATTAACTGCGGAGGCACCGTTTAGGCATACTTTTGTTGGAAGTATAAACATAAAGGGTGGTGGTGGGTACTTCAGTTCTGTCTGTAGCTAGGAGGTATGTCTACTGAG
>OLKM01000083.1:75138-78206 GCA_900291075.1 Melanogrammus aeglefinus
AGGGCATTCAGGGCGCGCTAAGGGGTGATCAGGGAACACCGGCAACGTCCGTCTTCTGATCAATCAGGGAGTGCGGTGGAAGGCCCATCCGTCACCCACTCTGATATCGGAGACTGATCTGGTTTGAAACACTCCCCACACTGTTGGCCCTTGTGAAGACTGTGCAGGGCTCGCAGTCGTTCCTGCTCCATCTTTAATGTTCCCGTTCATTTGTTCTCATTAATTAGCCAAACGAGCCTGACGACGCGAGCGGTAAGGACGGGGTGTGTGTGCGTTTGGGGGTGCATGCCTGGGCGTGTTCTGTGTTGTATCACATCTCTGTGAATACCAGGCTTCCATGGACGAAATAGTTTGGCCATGATAAACTTTTAGAAAGAATGACTCTTCTTCCTTTCAAATAAACACATTGGCTTTGAATTAAAATACTGTCAAGGTTGGAAGACCGGACCAGAATATAATATAGATGTTAATATAGATGCCACAGACTCAGATTCTATTAACCTGCTAGTTTAAAATCTTTTATAACAAAACTTTGGAGTGGATGTAAAGATGGAGAAAGATTTCTCCAAATTCAATTGTGAATCGGGAAGGCTTCTGCGATGGAGATGACTCCCAGCATGGCAGCTGCAATATCTACGGAGGCCTATTGTTCTCAGTAATGGACCTCAGGAAATGATTCTGCATCACACTAGCAGAGCCACGGAGCCCAGGGTCCTGTCTCTCTGTCTCTCTCTGTCTCTGTCTCTCTCCCTCTGTCTCTGTCTCTCTTCTGTCTCTGTCTCTGTCTCTCTCTCTGTCTCTCTCGCTCTCCCTCTCTCCCTCTCTCCCTCTCTGTCTCGGTCTCTCTCGTTCTCTGTCTTTCTTCTTCATTGTGACATGATGTATTTCCCATTTTCTGCCTTTATTTCCTGGGAAATGTTGTTGACTGTTTGTGTAGCTTTATTTTACCGGTTTGATCGAGTTGTGTCCCCTTGAGATCTCTCTTTCCATCTTTGTGCTTTAAGGGGGAACCTTATTATGGGATGATTTATGGGTTATGGGGCAATTGGAAGTGCAAATAGGCTCTGGGTATCAGAGGCATCCATACATATTGAATTATCGTGTGTGTGTGTGTGTGTGTGTGTGTGTGTGTGTGTGTGTGTGTGTGTGTGTGTGTGTGTGTGTGTCTTCTAAAAACAATTTCTGATAATTCTCAACCTTCCGGTCCTCATCTGAAGAGATTGTTACGTGCCGTTGCCAACGATAACCAAGCGAGTCGTCCGACCCGATGCTGATTGATCGGCCGGTCCTCTGAGGTCGCGCCCGTCAAGGAAGTGGCCTTTTGCCCGGGCCATTGACAATCGGGAATACATTCGGATGGACTGAATTGGCTATTGATCGGAACCCGCTCGGCGATCGATCGTCCTGTCAGGAGGCGGTGTCATCGCAGGGAATACCAACGTTTGACATTTTGAGGTTTTTCCGAAGTTTGACGAGTCCATCGCAAACGTCACATCAGGGGGGGTTTGACGTGACGACCGTGTGGGACTTCTCGTTGTGTGTGTGTGTGTGTGTGTGTGTGTGTGTGTGTGTGTGTGTGTGTGTGTGTGTGTGAGACCCCTCTAGATATCCCCCCCCTCCCACCACACCACACCACACCCCTCTCTGCTCTTTATCTCACCACCGTCGCTGGGTTTGTTTCCCCTCGCTTGCTGCCATGGCAACAGATTCACTGACCTCAGCAGCAGCAGCAGCAGCCGTAGCAGGACTGGTGGTGTGAGTGCTCCAGGGTCCAAGGCACCTTCTAACAATTATATAACGCAGCTGGGACATGAATCTCCCCTCCCGCGCCGCCAGCCCCCTCCCTGATCAATACGTTGGTACAGAAAACAGAACAGTGCGTTTCCACCACCCTTTCATCTCAATCACGACCAATAGCAGCAGCCCGGAGCGGTTTTTACCGCAGTAGGCTTCAATCATTCAAACTGCAAACGACCCCCCCCCCCGCCCGCCCGCCCTATCTCTCCAGATCCGTGATCTGTGATATGAACGGTTCTCTTTAAACAAAGCTGTCGATAATGGAGGCTGGTGATTTATGGACGGTTCGCGGGTGGATGGAGCCGGTCTCGCAGAGAGCAGCGTTTTGTTGGGTTAAGTACGATAACAACCCTTTGTTAGGGTAATAAATGAAGGGGTCAGAGTGCAGTTATTGGTGTTTTTCTTTTTCTTCCTTTGCCTGTTGACAGATCAGCACCATCTTACCGTCCTGCTGTATATTGTGTTTAACATCATTCGAGTGCTGGTTAACAAACACGGGAAAAAAAAGCGGTGAAGTCCCCGGCGGGGAATGTATCTTCACTCTCTCGCCCTGTTTAGTTAATTTCTTCCGTTTTCCTTCTTCCTGATTGGACACAACGCGATCCGTTACCGTGTGTTAATCACACCGCTGAGTAATTAACGAAAAAAACAATTAACGACCTGCCTATTAAGGGCCAAATCCCCAGGACCGCACGCTGCACACAAACAAACGGGTGGTAATCACCGTGAAGGAGTTGGTGGGGCGGCCACGACGGTGAGGACAATAATCCACTGATCCGACACCGTGCGTCGTCTCTGGATGTAAACGTAATGAAAAGATAAACGCGCCGCGCTAAGCCTGGCCGCAGCGGCGAAGGCTTTGAGCGCCCGCCACATGCCCCCGTCAATCTGTGACGGCGGACGTAGGGGGGGTCACCTTGGAAGAATTAAGGGTTTAATATGATTTACCGCGTGGTCTTAGCCGAGGATTACCTTTTTCTCGCGGAGCCGGTCGTGCGAGAGACGGCAGCGGTCGACGCGACTTCGGCGCCCGTATTTATCGAACCGATCAAAAAAATAACAGAGAAATGATGGACGATAAAATTCGATGATGCCAGATGTGATGCTGGCTGTGTGTGTGTGTGTGTGTGTGTGTGTGTTGTTGTGTGTGTTGTTTGTGTGTGTCGTGTGTGTGTGTGTGTGTGTGTGTTGTGTGTGTGTGTGTGTGTGTGTGTGTGTGTGTGTGTGTGTGGGGGGGTCCACTCTTCGTGATGCTGAAGGTGCCTAGCGGC
>OLKM01000083.1:78817-113817 GCA_900291075.1 Melanogrammus aeglefinus
GACGGCGGTGGTAACGGCCAAGAGGGGGGCTGGGGCGAAGGGGGGGGGGTTACGAAGGAAGAGAGAAAGAAACCCCAAAAAACAGGGTCTCAGATAGTCCCAATCAATGGGACGGGGTCACCTGAGGTGGGTGATATGACGCCGGGGATAATGAAAGGTGTTTGTTGTACTCTAATGCCGACAGCGAATACCTCCAGTATCAAGCGGCTTCTATTACCTCACCTTGAACTCTTAACTTTTCATTAAGTCTTCATCCCCCCCCGGTTAGGATTTACGATTCTAGGTCAAACGCCGCCGTGTTATTATATGAAGCGGTCTTTCTTTTTAATCACTTGTCATTCCTCTTCATTTAAATCCCATTATAATACGTTAATTTCAATTATGGGACCTAATGGAAACCCACCCAGTCATCTCCCCCTGCAATCCGACATTTACCCTTTCTTCGTAGCATCTCACCTGATTATCAATTCCGATGTCACTGATTAGGAGTGGTCACCTTCCCGCGGCAACCACTCAATACGTCACGGACCAAGACTTCCTCCAACTGTTCCTTTCATTTCCGCGGCGCCGTCGCAAAAAACTGCTTTACATTAAAATAGCACAAAACTAGTGTCTGCCCTTCACCCCGAGTCCCAGTCACGCTCAGCAGGGGGGGATGGCGTTCGTTTTGACGGTCCGTGGGCATCCTCGCCACCATCGTCCACAAACCCCTGTTCTCACGGCAACCTCTGCACCTGGTGATGTCATCATCATCATCATCATCATCATCATCATCATCGCCAGGAGAGGGGGAGAGTTGAAGTAGGTGGGGATGACGTCACTCGGTGCATGAGTAGGTGAGTGGGTGGGGGGCGGGGAGCAAACAGATAACGCGTTACTTAGCCACAAGTGAGTCAGACGTATCCCTTAATGACTCCTCCTTGTATAACGTCCAGTGGACACACGGGGGCGGGTCAAGGAGCCTAGACGGGGGGACGAGGGGACTTGGCATCCGCTTGAGGTGACACTGATTAGTGGGGGAGAGGGGGAGGAGGGTGGGAGAGAGGAGGTGGGAGGGTGGCGATGTTTGTGACCCTCATTACACCGAGGGACCAGGCTGTGTGACAGAGCGATACCGTTCGACGGACTCCCCCCAAAGTCAGAGGAGGACTTTTGGTTTAATTTAGGCTTGGTTCAAATGTGGTAATCGACTTTAAGTTGGGGGCAGGAAGTTGGTGGGCAGGCAACGGGATAAGGGAGGGTTTTCGGAGAGGGGGCAGGCCTCATTCTTGACATTCAGAAGCTCGGGGAACGCCGGGAAGGACAGGCGGGATGGTGACGTGAGATGACAGAGGAGCAGCGTTTAGTGGCACACTCACCGGGGTCACTCTACCTGCGTATTACTAATTCAGTTATGTCTGAGCGCTGTCCTCAGATGACGTGAGTGGAATCTTCCTATTAAACCTCGCCATCTTGTGTCAGCCTCTCTAACAGAGACGCCGTCGTTGAGCATGTCGAAGACACACAGACGCAGTAAGTCATAGTAATCGTCAATTAGTCATGGCTGTTTGACCGGTGTTGGTGTGTTTTTGAATCTGATTAAGTTAAAACACTAATCCACTGAAGACAATTGCCCAATTTTCTCTCCCTTTCCACAAAGACCTTTTGTACCGTGCAATTACACCGTGGCTATTTGCATAATACAAATACACTTTGAATATCAGTTATACTATCTAAGAACAGAGATCCAGCGCAAGTATGTCTTTGTTTACATTTAACTCTTCAAGTGTGCGATTGTGTCTCCCCACTCTGCACTTGTGTGTGCACTATACATTATGTGTATCAGTGTTAACGGCCGTCGCCTGTGTCTGTCTGGTGCTGGTGATAGGCCTGGCAGCTGGCCTGTGTGGGCGGGCGGGCGGGCGGGTGGGTGGTTGGTAGTTGAGGGATAAAACTTCCGCTGCCAATAGTATTGGTTAAAAAAATAAGTTTGTTGGTCAATTCTGCCGAAGGGCATAATGAGCACACAAACAAGGGAGATAGCAGCAGCACTCTGGTCTTTGATGGGACATTTTGTAGAATGTTTTTGCGGTGATTCATTGTTGTTTCCACCAAATCAACCAGATATGCGATATAAGAGTCTCGGACTAAATGCTGGGTGTCAGAATCGGTACAGAGTAGTAATTTAGATGGAATGAATCGGTAATGGCTGTTTTGTTATGAACAGAAAAGAAATCCTCCAAGCAAAACTGTTTGCTTCAAGTCAACTCAAACTCGAATTCTATTCCCTAAAAGTTTCATGGACAAGACATCTTAGGTTCCTGCCGTTTCATCAAAATGTCCTCTCTACTGCCGCTTCCGGTTGACTTTTGCACGCGTTGCGGCAGAAGAACACGCCAGGAGAGACGTTATAACGTCGGCGTGGTCCCCCAGACCGCCGCCGCTGTCCCTCTGAGGCGGGCCGTGTGTCTCAACATCCCATAATGTCTCCTGCTCCGGCGTCATCCTGCCTGAGTCGCAGTGACCCCCACCCCCCCCTCCTGCACCGTCGCTGGATCAGCAGAGTCATGGTGGAGGGAGGGGGAGGTGGAGGGGAGGTGGTGGCGGGACGTTAAAGATGACAGTCGGCTCCGTTTGGGCCTCGTTCTCCTCCACCGACCCGCGGCACAAGGGCGGGTGACGCGCTGCACACGGCCGGCGTCAGCTCAGCTCGCCGCCGCCGTTGTTGTTGCCGTAGCGATGCGTGGCGAGGGTGAAGCCCGCCGACTGTGGAACCAGACACCGCTGCAACGCTCACTGCCTGAATAGTGACAAAGCAGGTCTATTGTTATGTCTGCCCGTCTGTCTGGCTGCTGGCTGTCTGTGCATGCATGGACGCGCACGCACACACACACACACACACACAGAGAGAGGTCTGGGGAGTCTGTGCTGAGTATCAAAAAGCAGCCTTTTGCAGAGTCTTCTGTGGCCTATTGTGAGTTTTTGAAACCATCAATGTGCTTAGCGTAGCATTGAACGCGCCGCGTAGCTTACTTTAGCACTTAGCTCAGCGCAAGCAAGGAAGCACTCTGGAAATAGAACTGCAGCTACTGCAGATGTTCAAACAGTGTTGCGGAAAAAGGCCCGGTTGCCATATTTGTGTTTTCATGTCTTCCGATGATTACCCCAATAAGCTGATGGAGCGTTCTGCACAACGGGGGGATCTCAGCAGATGCTACATGCCTGAATACGCACTCACACACACACGTACACACATACGCACACACGCACGTGCACGCATTCAGGTTTTTGGGGTGTTTTTAAATTTTATTTTGCAAGTCGACAAATTGAGTCATCACTCGCGATGCTTGTTCCTGACTCTCGCTCTTCTCTTTGCTGATGTGAAAGCCTCCGTCTGTAAAATATTCATCCTGCTCCCCCTCCTTTTGAGCCCTCTTACTTTTCATCCAAACTTTGTAGTGAGAACATCTTTTCTAGGTTTTCCCTCCTCCCGCCCTCTCTCCCTACTTCCGCCAGACTGGAGCTAGCTGTTGACGTTAACTGGGTCAGTTTACGAGTTCCGGGGAGTTTTTCCTCTTTTTTGTTTAATTATTTCCCATCAAAACAAAGGGAGTCTATTCTCAGTGCAGGACCAGTTGCTAGGGATGTCCTCCTTTCCATGTTCTGGGCTGGGATGAATATTGCAGAGCCAGGTGCCGTACGCTCACCGTATCAGGGGTGCAAATGAGTCGGACGTAGGGATGGGTATTGATAAGATTTTTGCGATTCCGATTCCATTTTCGATTCTGCTAAACGATTCGGTTCTTTATCGATTCTCTTATCGATTCTCATTTGGAAAAAAGGAGAACAAACGGGTCAATTAGAATCAACTTTAGTTCAGTTAGAAGTAACATGATGACTTTACAAACTGTCTTGAGGTATAATAATAATAAAATAAATATTCTTGTATGTAGAAATTAACAACATACAATACAAGATAAGTTATTCTGTGGCAAATACAAGAATAGGCAGTAACATCCAGTAACATTTTTAATAGCCAGTGACGAATTCAGTCAAACTCAATGGAACTGTGCATTACTACAGCTATGACGTATTAACAATTCTTCTGCAGAAAAATGATTTAATGTTAACTGTTAGTAATAGCAGGTTTTACAATGAGGCAAATGGCGCTAACATGATAGGCACAGTGTTGTTACCTACGGTATTAACAGCAGAGGAGGACATGCTAACGTTGCTGCTGCGGCTGCTGCTGGGTTGAGAATCACTCCGGAATCGTATCGAAAACGCGACATTCATTCAAAGTTATCGCATGCTGTGTGAGCAAATGTTTCTGCATATTGATAGTATTTCCTCCCGTTGATGAAATATCCACTTTGCAAATATTGAAAGTTACCCCGTTGTCACCCTTTCTCGTGAAATGTAACCACACTTTCGAGTGTTTGTACCGCTTGGGTGCCATGTTGCCGGCTGCACTGCACTGGACGTCGCTACGCACGTTGCGTACCTATCTTGCGTAAGCTACGCAACGTGCGTGGTGACGTCATTCTTGCCCGCTCGGAATCGATAAGGGAATCGTTGCAAGGAATCGAAACAGTCGGAACCGGTTCTCAGCAAGAACCGGTTTTCGATACCCATCCGACTCGGACGTCACTCTTTGTTACGCAGGTGTACCTGATCTCTCCCACACACACACACACACACACACACACACACACACACACACACACACACACACACACACACACACACACACACACACACACACACACACACACACACACACACACACACACACACACACACACACACACACACACACACACCCCGTTCCTCCCCTGGTTGCTGTGCACATAAGGCTCCGTTGGAGGTATAGGCAGAAGGCAGGAGGCTGGCCTGGTGACATTCCCGCGGGCCAGGGAGAGGGGACCGGAGCGTGGCGGAGTCAGATTAACGTCTAACTGTTTTTACATTATTCCACAAACACGCCTCGAAGGACGGAATATTCAGGGCAAGGTCACACCGTGTGTGTGTGTGTGTGTGTGTGTGTGTGTGTGTGTGTGTGTGTGTGTGTGTGTGTGTGTGTGTGTGTGTGTGTGTGGTGTGTGTGTGTGTGTTTACACACAGCCGTGGTAGAGGCTCATGGAGTGTTTTCAGAGGCCTCCATAAAGCACTGTGGTTGCCCTTTACCTTTGCGGGGGGGTTATATACATCAATTGACCTGCCTTGCTTTTGCCCCGAAGAAATATGATGGCACACTGAAATACTGTACTGTAATATTCTTTACCAAGCCCTACCGTGCTGTTCGAATATCAATACTATGCTATGCCATTCCATCACATTCTATAAGATAAGATAAGATGAGATAAGATAAGTCCTTTATTAATCCCGCTTGGGAGAAATTCTCAGGTGACCCGCAGTGCAGTCTGAAAAGAGAAGTACGACTCAACACGAGGCCTTGCGATGCTCTACCACGGTAGTGTACACAATCTCTACATGCTGCATGCTCTAATCTCTTATTTATCTCTATCTCTCTATTTAAAATTGGTGCATATTTCAACCAGTTCCTACTTTCATGTTAAATGGTCAATGGACTGCGTTTATACAACGCTTTTCTAAGCATTGGCCACTCAGAGTGCTTTACAATACTGACTAACATTCACCCATTCATACAAACAATCGCACAGCGACTACGTAGTAGTCGCTGTGCGATTGTTTGTATGAATGGGTGAATGTGCTTTACAATACTGACGAACATTCACCCATTCATACAAACAATCGCACTGTAGTCGCGACTACTACGTAGTCGCTGTGCGATTGTTTGTATGAATGGGTGAATGTTCGTCAGTATTGTAAAGCACTCTGAGTGGCCACTGTGGCGACAGCCAGCTGGTCCGGAGCAGTCGGGTGAGGCCTCTGCCTCGGGGACCCCTCGGCACTCAGCCAGGAGGGGCCCGAGGATCGAACTAGCAACCCTCCGGTTAACAGCCAAGCCGTTCTACCTCCTGAGCCGCGTGCCCGCCCAGGTAAACGAAACACGTAACACACACACACATCATGATCTGAAGATCTGCCAACTGTGATAACGCAACCCTCGGATGACCCACACGCTATTTAAAAAGAGGGCGCCAATTAGCTGTTAACGAAGCAGAAGATGCATCTCATTTTCACCAATATGTATGACCGATTGGCCTTAATTGATTCCAATTGACCTCTTCTTCGTGGGTTAAAGCAGCGTGCCACTGATCCCTTTTGTACAGGGACCAGGGTGTAAGCACTTGGTGGGTTTGTGTGTCTGTCGCCCAAGCATAAACTCATTTACCAACGATGTCAGTGGCAGTTATCGCGTAAACACGGTTAGCCTAAGCAGATCCACGTGAAATACATAACCTGATTGTTTTCTCCCAATTGAGCCCATTAATCCTGGGGGTGAGGGGGAGGGGAAGGGGTGAGGGGAAGGGGAAGGGTGAGGGGAAGGGTGAGGGGGAGGACACAACAAAATAGTGCTATTCCTGGCTCTGTGCGTCACTGCAAAGGCAGAGAGGACTGAGAGAGACAGAACGGGGACTGTGTGTGTGTGTGTGTGTGTGTGTGTGTGTGTGTGTGTGTGTGTGTGTGTGTGTGTGGTGTGTGTGTGTGTTGTGTGTGTGTGTGTGTGTGTGTGTGTGTGTGTGTGTGAGAATCCAGAACCATGACCTACAGGGAGTTGGAACCTGCTGGCTGCAAACGGGAACACCCATGTTCAGTGACATGAATAGAGCATGATGGAAACACATACAGACACACAAGAGTGCAGCGACACACCAACAAACACACACACATACAGTGAGGAATACAGAAAGAAACACGCACGCACATACATACACACAGGCAGAGGAACACGTATACAGAGAGGACCACAGGCCCACACATATTATGCACACACTTCAATGACGACATCTGCGTCGTTGCACAAGACACACATGACTAAGACAAAAATACAAATCTGAATGAAAATATGGCCGACCTCTATAATGGTGACGCTACCGATAAAAATAGGGCACAGAATCAGCTGCGAGAAAACAAGCACCAAAAGCAACACTTGAACAGCAGACTACTGTGTCTGTTCTGAGGGTCGCATATTTTAAATCTGCTTCAGACAGACCCGCTCATGCGATCATGAGGAGCAGAACTACGCACACACAAACACACACGCACACGCGCACATGGAGGCCGACCCCCAAAAAAGCAACAACTACACAGTTCCCCCTCCCTTTGCATGTGTTTGCCAGATTGCATGGCAGAGCACCCCTCTTATCTCATGAGATCACGGCCTTGATCACAGAACAGGAGGTGAAAGAACAAACGCACGGAGCCCCCGCACCCACCCCCCCCCCTCCACCAGCTGGGTGCTGCTCCGCCTGCTGTATCGGTCTGTACAGTCCTGAAGCCCTCAGCCCCTCCAGATCCACCACGCACGGTCTAACAGGGCTGCACCTAAGGCTTAATAGCTATGATGTGAGTGTCGTTTGCTATAAATACCATAGTGGCCGGTCAGCTGTCAGCGGTCGAAATGCTCGGTGTGTACGTATATCTGTTTCGAGTTGGCTCCTCTGTTCTGATTGGTTTGGGGAATCCGTTTTGCCTGTCAATCACAAGGGAATGACGCACTGTAGAGATGGAGGGAGCAAAGGGGAACGGCGCTTTTTAATGTTGTTTAAAATCTAAATCTAGTTCTCCTCTCTTCACCACGCATGAATCGTACCCACGGCAGCTTTACGTCGCAGCTACAGAATGTAGCGACCCACTGGAGCTCCGCCTCTCACGACCAACTCTCGGTGCGCTAAACTACCCGACAAAGTTGCTCTTTCTTTCACCAACGAGGCCTTGATAATTGAAAGCAGTTCCTACTTTGCGTCTCATCCTCTCTTTGACCCAATGCATACACTGCTTGCGCACTGTCCCTCCCAAGCCCCAAATGAATGCACCCAGAATGCAATGCATTTCTAAAAAAAAACTATTTTCACATACAATTTCCTGTATGTAACCGATAGGAAACAAGTCTGTTTTGTAATATACAGTTGATTGATTATTCGTTAATGCAGGAGAAACTCGATGTATAAGAAGAATGAAAGGGAGGCAGGAAGTAGAAGAGGAGGAAAAATGAGAGTGGAGGATGAGGGAGGGGGGGACGTGACGTGAGGTTCGGGGATTTAATAAGTGTGTGTGTGTGTGTGTGTGTGTGTGTGTGTGTGTGTGTGTGTGTGTGTGTGTGTGTGTGTGTGTGTGTGTGTGTGTGTGTGTGTGTGTGTGTGTTTCTTTATATATGTGTGTGTGTGTGTGTGTGTGTGTGTGTGTGTGTGTGTGTGTGTGTGTGTGTGTGTGTGTGTGTTGTTTGTGTGTTGTGTGTGTGTGTGTGTGTTTCTTTATATCCGTGTGTGTGTGGTGGCGAAGAGGGTGAGAAAATAAACACAGGGCTCATAAAGATTGACGGATCATAATTCGTTGGCTGTCAGAGCGGGGGGTCGGGGGGGTGGGGGGCCGGATATCGCTCCCTTCCCTTCCGATAAGGTACAGGCGACACGCAGCACGCAGCTTATTAAATGTTCTCATAAAGCCTGCGATGGCGGAAGGGAAGCAGCTTTCCTAACGCTCCAGCCTTTATGCACTGAAGGCCGTGCGGCTTTCTGCTGCTTTGTTCCTGTGCCGACTCCTCGCTCAGCGGGAGGGTGGGGGGGCTGGGGGGGGCTTCCTCTGCGTCATCCATGTTCCTTTTGTATTGGCACCTGATTGGCACCGGCGACGGCGGTTTTAATTTCCGGGGTCTTCCGCGAGAGCCGTGGGGAAAGGGAAGCGTTTTAGGATTTCAGGAGGCATTGCGGATGATTGAGGCATAAGCATACAAACCCAAACCCTAAGGGTGAAGGGGTGCCCGTGGTCTGGGGGGGGGGGGGATGTGAAGGGGACAGTGGGGGGGGGGGAGTGCTGTGGTGGTGGTGCGCATGAAGCAGCGGGCGGTTCTCCACCCCAGCCCCTGCCGCCCGTCAGGGCTCTGATTGGACGGCCACCGGGGTCCCCCCACCCCCACACCCCTACCTGTCACCGCCGCGGAGGGTCTAATCAATCAGGACAGGGGCCCGGGTTGTACTGGCTCTGTGGCAGGAACACGGAGGGATGAGGACAACAACAACAACAACAACAACAACAACAACAACAACAAGAGGAATCCTCCACAACAATAACGGCAGTCAAACTAAAAGGACAAATCCTAATAAATTATCGTTTTGAAAGAAGGGATTTCTGAAAGGAAAGTAAAATATTATATCTGCAAATGAAGGTTATGTTAGTAGGCAAATACCCTCTGCTGTATAGTATGGCATATACTAATGGGGGGCACACACACACACACACACACACACACACACACACACACACACACACACACACACACACACACACACACACACACACACACACACACACACACACACACACACACACACACACACCAAAGAGCTTCCACTCCCCCTCCCACCATCTTTAATGGCGTGCTTTGCGTTACGATACTCCGCATGCATACTTATTAATTTTGGGAGAACACGCGAAGCACGCTTGTAGCAGATGCAAGGAAACCCAGCCCGCCAGCCACCGGGCGGAGCAGTCGGTGATTATAAACCTGGCTCACGTTCTCTGGCTGGCAGGGAGTTGAGTTGTGTCGTATCTCCTGACTGATGCCGCATATGTTCTGTTGCCTTCAACTCCCTTCGCCTCTCTCTCTCTTCCTCCTCTCTCTGTTTCTGTCACCCCTTCTTTTGTTCCCTCGCTCATACCTCGTCTTCAGACGCCGTCTGCGTCCTGGAATAGTGCGTCCATTATCTCGATAAGACGTCCCCTTCATCCTCCTCGCGTGTCGCCGTGCGTCGGCTATTAGAGCGTCTGCGCGCCGTCTGATACAGGAATGCACTTGATCTGCGAAGTTGAGGGGAAAAAAACGTTTTCCCCTCCGCCTCCGCCGGCCTCTCCTCACTGAACTCCCTCCTACAGATCCACAGTCTGGACGAGTTCATCAGAAATGTTCCCACACGTTACTGATCACTTGGCTAATCGCTGAGCGCGACCTTACATGGTGCCACTAACGAGCTGCGCATCTCATTAAGTCTGGTTCGGAAACACGGCGGGACCGGCCAGCCGGGAGTCGAGTCAACGCGCTGTCTCGCAGCCGACTTCCAAAAAAGAAAAAGAAAAAGAGACGGCGTAAGCAGCGTCTTTCACAGAGGAAGGTGTGAGGGGGTGAGGGCCTGGGAGGGATGGGGAGAACAAGCACTACAGGGCCTCTGTTTACCTGTCATGCTGGCGTGAGGAATTGCTCTGCCCTTTTAAGAGACTTACACTTCTGACCGGTGAGATCCACAGTATAATGTCACAAACCACCTAAGATAATGAATCAATGGTTTCCTTTTATTTTTGCTGTAGTGCAAGCTTCTCTCTCTCTCTCGCTCTCACTGTCTTTATGTCTCTCTCGCTGTCTTTATGTCTCTCTCGCTCTCGCTCTCGCTCTCGCTCTCGCTCTCGCTCTCGCTCTCGCTCTCGCTCTTCGCTCTCGCTGTCTTTATGTCTCTCTCGCTGTCTTTTTGTCTCTCTCTCTCTCTCTCTCTCTCTCTCTCTCTCTCTCTCTCTCTCTCTCTCTCTCTCTCTCTCTCTCTCTCTCTCTCTCTCTCTCTCTCTCTCTCTCTCTCTCTCTCTCTCTCTCTCTCTCTCTCTCTCTCTCTCTCTCTCTCTCTCTCTCTCTCTCTCTCTCTCTCTCTCTCTCTCTCTCTCTCTCTCTACCATGTTGACATTTAGCTCAAAGTATATTGATTCACGCTGAGAAGCAGAGCATCTATAGTAGGAAGTCTTAAGGTGGGAGGTGTGCACAGGCCAGTTGGATGTGTGTGTGTGTTTGCTTCCGTGCAATGCATTGCTCTTCCTATCATCTCAATTGGATGTCCATATGACTCAGAGGCAACACGTATAAATGTTCTCATTAATAAATAACTCACCACGGAACAAAACATAGCTTCATTGAGAGCATTTACACCTAAACGATGGCGTCCAATCAGTGAACACGACTTATAGAAGGCGGGATAAAGGAGTAATGTGTTTTTGTTAATCCTGGAAATTATGATTTAAGCACGTCTTGACTATGAGCTTGTTTTTTTGAATCTGTGAATAATAAACTGGACCCAGCTGTTATGTAAAAAGGGAAAGAATAAAGAAACATAATTAACCCACACACACACACGCACAAACGCACAAACGCACTCAGATCAGGCCAATGGACCACTTGGGTATAATGACCCCAGGAGGGAGAATATATTCCTTCTTCCTTCCCTCACTTACTATCCCTCAGTTTTTCAAATACATTTTATTTTAATTTGCATTGAATCCTGTTGACGTGATCTGACCGACTGCTCAGACTGCTAATGCTGCAACAAAACATACATACACACATACACACATACATACATACATACATACATACATACACACACACATACATACATACATACATACATACATACATACATACATACATACATACATACATACATACATACATACATACATACATACATACATACATACATACATACATACATACATACATACATACATACATACATACATACATACATACATACTGTACATACACACATACATACATACATACATACATACATACATACATACATATATACATACTGTACATACATACATACAGTACATACATACATATATACATACATACATGTATATATATATACATACACACATACACACATACACACATACACATATACATATATACATGCATACATACATACATACATACATACATACATACATACATACATACATACATACATACATACATACATACATACATACATACATACATACATACATACACACACACTACATACATACACACATACATATAAACATATATACATATAGTACCAACCCGGTCTCACGACAATATGTGACACTGTCACGTTATTTTAATCTATTGTTCGTGATCAGGGACACGTATTTTCAAAATTTTTGTGTCAAAAAGCACAATTTTCAAACTGTCATGGCAACGTCCGCTCGGACACTGGACTTGCGAGGCATCGACGCGGACTTTTATTCACATAGCCAAGAACAAGATAATAGATGGGTAGGTACAATAAACATCAAGACATACCATTCTAAAAAGAACAGATGAAGCAGCTACCCTTGTTTCCTTGCGCGGTTTGCCTACAGAGCAGCGCACCTGCATTTTAATATATCCGTGAATTGTTACAATTCCTCAGAAATCAAAGGCAAAAGTAGAAAACGGGGTGGCCAAAAGCTGTCGTATTGTTAGTTATCACACAGACTAATTTTAAGTAGAAAACGGGTGGCCAAAAGCTGTCATATTGTTAGCTATCACAGACAATGCCTCGCAAGTCCAGTGTCCGAGCGGACGTTGCCATGACAGTTTGAAAATTGTGCTTTTTGACACGAAATTTTTGAAAATACGTGTCCCTGATCACGAACAATAGATTAAAATAACGTGACAGTGTCACGTATTTTCGTGAGACCGGGTTGACAGTACATACATACATACATACATACATACACGTACGTACGTACATACATACATACATACATACATGCATACATACATGTACGTACGCACGCATGCACGTACGTACGTACATACATACATACATACATACATACACGTACGTACGTACGTACGTACATACATACATACATACATACATACATACATACATACATACATACATACATACACATACGCACGTACGTTGGTACATACATACATACATACATACATACATACATACATACATACATACATACATACATACATACATACATACATACATACATACATACATACATACATACATACATACATACATACATACATACATACATACATACATACATACATACACACATACTTACAAACTGTACATACCAATACATACATACTAACATACACATGCAGGCACAAAAACCAATTGTAAAAATAAATGAACACAGTGCGGTTGTATACTGCATATATTTCTATATATCTCTCTATATTGATAAAATGAAATCCCTTATACTGACATGCATATGTGGCGTTGAATAATGTATTGGAATCAGATACGTTTCCACTGCGCCAAAGCTCTGCTGTCAATCAACGCCGTGAGCCATCCTTTCATGTGTGTGAGCCTGACACGCACGCACGCACGCACGCATGCACGCACGCACGCACGCACGCACACACACACAGTCCCATACACACCTCTGCATGGAGACCTTCTCAGACAGCCTTAAAGTCAGAGATACATGATTACATACATAATTACATACATTACATAATATGTGTGTGTGGTTTGGACACCACAACCCCCCCCCCCCACACACCCACCCCCACACACAACACCACACACACCACACACACACACACACACACACACACACACACACACACACACACACACACACACACACACACACACACACACACACACACACACACACACACTCACACACACTATTGTAACCTGTGTGAGTCGAGTTCTCACCACCAGGCGAGCTCATATGAGAATTAACCCTGGTTTATTTCAAAGCCGTGAGGGGCAGATGGAGCAGGTTCTAAAACCAAACAGAATAGCTCCTTTCCACCAGAGTCCACCTCCAGGTTTTACATTAGCCGCCGCGAGAGCCGCTCAGCATACGGAGACGAATACTGAGCTGTCCATGGTCCTGAAGCCTCGCCCTCTGGATGAAGCGTGTCTAATAACTACAGTGGCTCCAGAACCGGGACTCAAACGCACACGAGTACGGCAACACTGCAGGGAAGGTGTTCTGACCCTTCGACACAATGCCAACCCTGTTTGCATCGGCGTGCGCTCCTTGTTATGTGCATCACTACAAAGCAATGCAAATGACAGGGCTGCCGGCTCCCGCCCTGCACATGGGTACGCCTTCACATCACAGCAGTCGCTCTCCCATTGATCTCCGCGGTGCGTTTCGCTCGGTTTATTCTTACGTTTCCCAACATATCTTCTGTCTATCAACCTGGCCGATGTTTTTTTATCCCGCTTTATGCTCGTAGGCTCAGGAAAGTCAAGCTCTGAAGTTGTCTTGGGGAAACGGCACGCACACGCACACGCACACATAAACACACGAACGCACGCACGCAAGCACACACTCACGCAGTGTGGGCTGTCACTGTGGTGTTTCCACTTAAGCACACATGCGACACACACATGCAAACGCACAGCAGATTAACTTGGAACATTACTTTTTCGATTAAAATGGATTCTGCTCAGAAATACTCTTCTTTGATGAATCACTTTTTAAACGGGCTCGGGTGCAAACTCAGTAGATAACGATTCCATTAACCCGGTTGTGAAACAAAACAAACCGATTAGCTCTAAACATTAAGATGACAACGAGAAATAAGAATTTGTTTCTTGTACATTTCCAGTAGGCCTACGCATGAATCATTCCATTTTTACGTTTAGATTTTATTTACTCTACCTCACTCTTTTCATAGGCAAGTTAAAGTAGAGTCACACCGTTAAGTGTAAACAACTTTTGTAAAGGTTGTTATGGGTACAATTAAAACCAACTTTAGGGTGAGGGGGAAAAAAAAATAAAAGCCATCTATAAATCACTCGGTTATCCGTTTTCACATCTTTGCCTCATGAATATTCAACTTCCTGAGTGGGACTTGCACCCTTATGAACAGAAAATCATCAGTCAATTTAAAAAAAAAAACCAAACAGAAAATTAAAATTCTGCACCTGTTCGAGGTGGGGGGAGGGGGAGGGGGAGGTGCGTGGGGGAGGGGGAGAGGCGTGGGGAGAGGGTGTGGAGGGTGTGGGAGGGGTGTGGGGCCGATGAGGGCGGAGATAATAATTCATTCACGGTGAAATGTGCCTTCCACGAAGCATTGTAAACAGGTCCCGCCGTGGCAGCGGCACACTGCAACCACTCAGAAACTTCATCAGATACGCTTAATTACTAGCAACTACCCGCCACTTTTGAACACCTGCCAAAAAAGGAATTGACTAGATTACTGTAAGAATACGTGTTTCTCACACACACACACACACACACACACACACACACACACACACACACACACACACACACACACACACACACACACACACACACACACACACACACACACACACACACACACACACACACACACACACACGTGCATGTGCACGCACCTGCGGGTTAAAACATCTCAATGAGTTAGTCACAATGGAGGTGTTTTATTTAGATGGAAGTCACCGAACGCCAAGAAGTCCCTGTATGTGGATTATGTAATTATTGTTTGTGTGTGTGTGTGTGTGTGTGTGTGTGTGTGTGTGTGTGTGTGTGTGTGTGTGTGTGTGTGTGTGTGTGTGTGTTAGGATGTGTCTCAGTTGATTGTGTGTGTGTGTGTGAAGATGCACCTCCGTGGGTTGTGTGTGTGTGTGTGTGTGTGTGTGTGTGTGTGTGTGTGTGTGTGTGTGTGTGTGTGTGTGTGTGTGTGTGTGTGTGTGTGTGTGTGTGTGTGTGTGTGTGTGTTAGGATGTGTCTCAGTGGGTTGAATGTCTGTGTGTATGTGTGTGTTAGGATGTGTCTCAGTGGGTTGTATGTTGTGTTGTGTGTGTGTGTGTGTGTTAGGATGTGTCTCGTGTGTTGTGTGTGTGTGTGTGTGTGTGTGTGTGTGTGTGTGTGTGTGTGTGTGTGTGTGTGTGTCTGTGTGTTAGGATGTGTCTCAGTGGGTTGTTGAATGCCATCTCTTGTTGCTGAGCTCTGCCAAGGTTCACCGGAGGCTTCGCTGATCACAAACAAATGTTTGCCTTGCAGTTTGTCAGTTTGTTTTGTTTGCCGCTGCCTCCCTCCACTATATGATCACGTTTTCCAATGTATTGAACTAAGAAGAGTCATAAGAGAGGGAGGGAGGGAGGAGAGGGGAGAGCAAATATATTTTCAAAAGGTATTTTACGGTTTACCAATCAAATCAACAGTTCACTTTCTGTTTTCTGCTAATCGTAAACAACAATTAAAATGCAAAGAACAACAGAACACTTAAACTCCCACTTAAAACCTCCACCATCGTATCCTCCCACAACAGCCCCAGACAGACTCGGGGAGGTGTGTGTGTGTGTGTGTGTGTGTGTGTGTGTGTGTGTGTGTGTGTGTGTGTGTGTGTGTGTGTGTGTGTGTGTGTGTGTGTGTGTGTGTGTGTGTGTGTGAGTGTGTGATGTGTGTGTGTGTGGACGTGTGTGTGTGACGTGTGTTAGATCGCTCTGGCCCCCCCACCCCTCAGGACCTGCTAGTCTTCCTTTAGTGGTTGTGTGGCCCGGAGGCTAATGGCCGGAGGGGACTGCCACTGCCGGGGCAGAGAGCCAGACATGCTGGTGTGGTTGAAAGACAGGCGGGGTCCCCCCCAAACCAGTGGCCCCACCGGGGGGCCTAGAGCAGTGCAGTGGGGGTCCAGAACGTCTGGCGCTGGGGAACCACAGCGGCGTGCCAACAGGTGTGCCTGTCTCTTCACAGTGCCTGCAGGACGTGGCCAGAACCACTGACCTAACCCTTCGGCTTTCTCTTTCCTCTCATCAACCAGGCGGATCGATATGCCTCGCCGTCCGCCTGTCTGTCTGTCCGTCGTCTGTTTCTGTTTTAGATACTTGGTGCAGGACGCGTGCAGAATAACTGACTGTACGAGGTAGTTTTCTGTTTATCGACCTAGACCGTCTATCAGTCCATCCATCCAGCCTGACGTCTCTATCGAGCTATCCAGCCGCCTGCTATTTATTCATTAATTCATTTAGTTGTGTATCATCCTTCGCTCTTTTGCACTGATGGGGCATTGTACGTTGAAGTATGCTGTGTTAATGAGTTCACGGTTTGTCTGCTTGGGATTGTGGACCCTGATTAGAATTAGATTACAATGAGTTTGAACAAGTGCTTTACTGGCAAGTTGACACCTCTTTTCCTGCAGACAAAACGCTCTCATGGTCTATAGAAGTGTAAACATTATTAAACAAGTCCCTGTTTATTCTTGTCTACTCACATCAAGACAGTGGACGTAATTACACTTCTCAATGGCACTCAAATGAAGACTGCGGTGTCAAAGCTAACAGAAATGATCCTCAAAACAGGGAAGTTTCAACAAATTATCAAATTAATCACCCAGAAAACGTGAACAAAGACATGCACCAAACTATTTTGCGGAGTGCCACGAAACCCCTTCCCTGAGCTCTAGAAAGGGGAAAAAAACATTCAACAAAAGAACAAATGCTTCGGTTAAATGTAGCTGTTGGCGAAGAAAAATGTGTTAGCAAAGCAGGGAAGAGAAATTGACTCTGGGAGGAATATAAAAATACGCTTTGGCATGCCGGTTGGACCACATGTGGGGGTCTGCTGAATCGCACAGAGAACAGGTTTTCTTTCATTTTTTTTATTTTCAAAGCTCGTGAGAGGCAGGTAAGAGACCTTGCCGAATGCTGATCTCAACATCTGGTGTTAAAGGAGTTTGGCACGGTGTGCAATTTAAAAAAAAAAAACGAATCAAGATGGCTTCTGTTTCCGTCAGCCGTACGCTAGTAAATCTGTGAAGTGCCAGGGCATGAGTGCGTCAAAGGATACAATTGTGTGCTTGTGAGTGTGAGGTGACATTTACCTGCTTGGGGGTGTGAGTGCTTATTAAGTCCCTCGGGTTCAACTCGCTATACGTTCTCACAGACAGACAGACCCAGACACACACACACACACACACACACACTACCGATCTAAAATGCATTTACAATGCCCATCAGGCAGTAACTTATGGTTGTTGTATGTTTTATGAGGTAACCTGAGCCAAATGCGGTTGCAAGGTGATGCTTGTCAGCAACAGCAACCAGACAATGATTCAATCTGGCCTGCGCATCTTTTCTGATTTTCAGGAGCCAATGTGGTTGTGGACAGTGTGAGTTTTTACATTTCACCGACACTGAGCGGAAAAGCCCGGATCGCTGTCCCACATGGGGGCACGTCTCACTAGCAGCCAATGATGACCTTATCCATCACAACGATGTTGATCATCTGATATAAATCTGCTCCCATATTAGGTAGAGTATGGGTGATTGATCCGCCCATCCCAAATGTGATCAGATCTGAGCCTCCTAAATGATTCCTGCCTTAGAGGACGCGCTCAACGGCAGTCTGCGCCCGATTTCATCTGATTAGACTTTAGTAGACATGATCACAGAACAAAGGGTACCACTGGATGAGTACCTTCTTACCGCTCAATTGCATCATTCAGGGTGTCCGTTTTGTGTCATTTTAAATTGCAGGGTGATTATATGCCAAGTATGTGTCTCAGTGTTGACTGCTGCTTACCCCCGAGCAGGGAAAGCCATGTTGTTGATGTCACAGAGCCTAAGTCCGTACACAAAAGAAACTGTCATTGATTTTCTCTATTATCTGCAGATGACAATTTCCATTATTCCAATTGCTTGGTTCACGGAGCAGAGCCAAGGAAAAACAGGTTTCTCTACAGAAAAACGGGGATGTACTCCTAGGCACCGCGTGTGTCACCCACTGAATAAGGAAGGCAGCATTGTGTCCAGGGAACTGGGGATTCAGCTCACACTGTGGCGCCTTCCAAAGCACAAAGGAGAGGACAGAAGAGGTTGCAGAGTAGAAATAGGAGTACAGGAAGTTATTCACCGCTGTGTGGTGCGCAGAGGGCAGAGATGCCCAGAGTGTGTCAGATTTGTCGAGAAGTTAAAACCCCTTTGCCTGCAACCCCACACTACATTCATGTTGACGCTCTCTCTCTCTCTCTCTCGTCCTGTCTCTCTCTCGCTCTCTCATCCTGTCTCTCTCTCTCTCTCTCTCTCTCTCTCTCTCTCTCTCTCTCTCTCTCTCTCTCTCTCTCTCTCTCTCTCTCTCTCTTCTCTCTCTCTCTCTCTCTCTCTCTCTCTCTCTCTCTCTCTCTCTCTCTCTCTCTCTCTCTCTCTCTCTCTCTCTCTCTCTCTCTCTCTCTCTCTCTCTCTCTCTCTCTCTCTCTCTCTCTCTCTCTCTCTCTCTCTCTCTCTCTCTCTCTCTCTCTCTCTCTCTCTCTCTCTCTCTCTCTCTCTCTCTCTCTCTCTCTCTCTCTCTCTCTCTCTCTCTCTCTCTCTCTCTCTCTCTCTCTCTCTCTCTCTCTCTCTCTCTCTCTCTCTCTCTCTCTCTCTCTCTCCTTCCCTTTCTCCCACCGTCTCTCTCCCTTTCCCCCTCTCTCTCTTTCTATCTCTCTGTATTTCTCTCCCAAACATCTCTAACACAAACCACACGCACACACACACACACACACACACACACACACACACACACACACACACACACACACACACACACACACACACACACACACACACACACACACACACTCTCTGCCTCTTTGAATCATTCTTTTTAATATGGTACATATTTACAGTGTTTCGTGGCTTCCTCCAGCCCGTCTCCATCTCTCTGCGTCTGTATGGTCCTGGGGTGTTTCCTGGTTCCCTGTGCTAAATATTAATGGTCAGTTCCCGCCGACCAGGGGATTAGCGATGTCACAGTGATCCTCAGCCGGGATAATGAAGCCTCGGGGGTCCAGGTGAGAGAGGGTTAGTCAGTAGGCCCCGTGTACATTATTAAACGCTCCCAGGGAGGGGGAACGCAGAGTCCTGGAGGTGTGGAATGGCCCCTCATAACCTGGTAGATAAGGGGCTGGAGGAGATGAGGGGACGTAGGGGAGCCCCCCGCTGGTGGATAAGGTGGAGGGGGCCAGTAGTGATGGGTGGGGGGTGGTGGTGGTGGTGGTGGTTGTGCTGGTGTTTTGTGCCATCAGCACCGCCTTCGAAGAAAAGGGAAGAAACAAAATTGACTCTGTATGTGTTTTAGACAATTTTACTTCCAAATTGGCCTGGAGTCCGTCTCGCCCGGCGGGTTTTGCTCCATTAAAACAAAATTAATGACAAAAACATGAACTGAAAGCGTGCTCTGTGTACTTGAGCTCTTGTGACACCCTTCCGAAACCAAATGGGACAAAATAATTGACGTACTTTACATAAATGAGATCAATGGACGTCCCTCAGGGCTTGAATAATCAATACACTTGTATACTGACATGCACACGCACATGCACACACACACGGATGCGCGCAGACACACACGCACGCAGACACACACGTGCTCAGACACACATGCGCTCGGACCCATGCACACATGCACGCAGACACACCTGCGCAGACTTGCCTTCACGCAGACGTGTCCAGACTTTAATCGCGTGCATGCGCGCGCAAAACGTTAGGAAACAGGTGCCACTGAACGATGTGGCGAACGTTTCTTGTGTCAGCGTCTCATCACTCTATCGCCTACCATGACCACCACTTCAAGAAATGGCCCCATTCTGATCACGTCTGAGGGACTCAGACGTGGGGGGCCTCCTGCACGGTCACTGTGAGTGGCCCTTGTCGACCTTGAGGAAGCCAAGGACAAATAGCTTGAAGTGGCTCCACCGAGGGACCCCTGACAGTTTGGCTGTAGGTCCGTCTGTCACAGGAGGGGGGTGGGGGGAGTACAGAGAGCTGGTTCGGAGCTGCCAGGCGCATATTTGTGTTAGCGAATGTGAAGCAGGGTTTATTATCATTGCTTACACATTAAACTGAGATAAATAATTCATAAATACAGAAAGTCGAATTGGACACTCAAGGAGCAAACCTTCCACAACTACAAGCACGTTCTAAAGCCTCACACTGTTTGCAAAAACACTTGGCACAGTGTTTTTAGAAACTTAATTGACTTCTTTGACATTTCAATGCGCTGCCTTTCAAAATAACGAACCAGACGAACCAATTCATCTTCTGAATCGGAATAGTTCTTCATAGATGAGGCCGGGATTAACCCGACAAAAGTAAAACGAGGAGGGAGACACGTCTTTGGCCATTTGTCATCCCATCAGCATCTGGGACAGTGTCTCACACCCCGGATCCACTCTGGTCCAAAACTGGTGTCATCAGAATCCACAGCTTTCACACCATTACCTCCAAGCAGACTCTCCCCTCCTAGAGCCCATTGAGGAGTGTTTCTGGGCATGGTGGCACAAGGTGGGAGGTCGGGTGTCCCCCCACTCAAGCCTTGGAGGAGGTCTGCATGACCCTGTGACAGTGCATGATGTGGATGTGGCTGAAGTTCTCCTCAGACAGACCCAGCTTGGTGAAGAGATTATGCTTTTTGCTATTTTAAAAGACACCTTAAAACATACCTTCAGCATTCTCTTAATCCAATTTATTTATTTACGATTTAAATAAATTTGTTAAGCACCTTGTATTGCAATTTTGCACGAAAGGTGCAATATAAATAAGGTTTGTTTTGATTTGCTGTTCACGGATTATATTATATTAAGAATAACTTCTGTTTGGATTTTCAGTCCAAAATGCAACCTTTGGGTAATGCCTGGTTTTTCCAATGTCGAGGGAAACACATGTTTTTATCAGATCACTGTGCAGTACTGGTCATTATGTGTTGTGTTTGGTCAATATATTCACGTACGTCAATCTAACAATACCGTATTCCAGAATAAAATCAAATACAGACTATGTAATCAGATAAGCAGATGCGTGAAGTGTTTTAGATTGAGCAACGCAGTGCGTCACTGGTTCAAATGGAATCCGATTATACGAACAATGTGTGGACCACACGGTGAAGAGATTGTGTTTTAAAATGATCATAGAGTTCAAATTAAGTGTTTCGATTTGCAATAGAGCTGAAGGGTTCTGTTGCTTGTGTGCGTGGTTGTGTGAATTGTACAAAATGCAATTCCTGCTTAAGCAATCGTAAAAATAGCGGTACTATTAAGGCTAGTTTAGTGCCAGGGCATCCACATCCTGTCTGTAAAGCTAAAAGGTACTGGGTTCAATACCAAATGCTCCTATCCCTAGGCATCTCTACCTCCCCTCCAAACCCCTCTGCTTCTCCGTGACATGCATCCGAATCCAATATATACTTCACTATAAGTGGCTTTCGGATAAAACCGTTTTCCATTGACGAGATATGAAACGGCTGCAAAGTGTGTCGTCTTTCATATCACTTTGGCTCATTCACTGATTTGAGTTCCGTGCGCTCTAAACGGTTGTAACGGAACAAAATCTGTCAGCTATTTGACATTTTTCGGGGGACAAAAACAAACATTGGGTGTGTACGACTGCCTGGGAGTCGGGGAGAGGAAGGGAGGGAATGTCAATGACACTCTCCCACGGGAGACTCCCTCGACAAAGACCTCGTCAAGCAATCCCCGACGATTCATTTGTGAGCGCTATCTACTAACTCATGTGAAATGATTTAAATCTGAAAGTCAAAGTGAGGGGGAAAAGAGAGGGAAGAAAGACTATTCTGTAACACTCCCTTGGGATCAGTGTGTGTGTGTGTGTGTGTGTGTGTGTGTGTGTGTGTGTGTTGTGTGTGTGTGTGTGTGTCAGTGTGTGTGTGTGTGTGTGTGTGTGTGTGTGTGTGTGTGTGTGTGTGTGTGTGTGTGTGTGTGTGTGTGTGTGTGTGTGTGTGTGTGTGTGTGGTATCGTAGGAGCAGGCACGTCTTCGAGATCATTATAGTATGTGCATTTTAATAAGTGTGTGCACATGCATACAAGGGCCTCTAAGTGGGCAAAATCCATGCAAATGTATGCGGCTGTGTTGGTGTGTGTGTGCATGCGTGCATGTGTTTATGCCCGAGTCTCCCGCACATTACCTGATACCTTCCCAAACCGTGGTTTGTCCTTGCCTCAATAACGCTCCCCAGCGCAGGGTAGGAGGGAGCTAAAGGCCAGGGCCGGAGCAGGAGGGTCTGGAGGGCCAAGCAGATCGGATTGATCAGAGCCCCCATCTGGGGCCCCTGAAGGGCCACTAATGGTGCTGTCACGGTGCCACGTCCTTGCTGTCCGACAACCACCTTCGCTGTCATATACCAATCTCTCTCTGTCTCTCTCTCTCTCTCTCTCTAGCTCTGTCTCTCTGTCTCTCTCTCTGTCTCTGTCTCTCTCTCTCTCTCTCTCTCTCTCTCTCTCTCTCTCTCTCTCTCTCTCTCTCTTCTCTCTCTCTCTCTCTCTCTCTCTCTCTCTCTCTCTCTCTCTCTCTCTCTCTCTCTCTCTCTCTCTAGCTCTGTCTGTCTCTCTGTCTCTCTCTAGCTCTGTCTCTCTCTCTCTGTCTCTCTCTCTCTCTCTCTCTCTCTCTGTCTCTCTCTCTCTCTCTGCTCTCTCTCTCTAGCTCTGTCTCTCTCTTTGTCTCTGTCTCTCTCTCCTCTCTCTGTCTCTCTCTCTCTCTCTGTCTCTCTCTCTCTCTCTCTCTCTCTCTCTCTCTCTCTCTCTCTCTCTCTCTCTCTCTCTCTCTCTCTCTCTCTCTCTCTCTCTCTCTCTCTCTCTCTCTCTCTCTCTCTCTCTCTCTCTCTCTCTCTCTCTCGCTGTCTCTCTGTCTCTGTCTCTCTGACTCTGTCTCTCTCGCCCTCTCTCAAACTCGTGACACACACACTCTTGGCGACTCAGCATCTTCTGGGGTTTTCAGAGTGCCAGAGGGACCTCACAGTGTCGTCGGACATACTTAGATTTGTCATGGCGATGGTATGCAGAATTGCTGGGGGGAGGGGCTGTTCAGGAAGATGACCTTGTGCGGACCGTTCGACTTTGTTTGTCTGTGTACTTAAATGCACTGAATTATTGAAGAAAAAGGTAACACTTTGCAATAACGGTACTTTGGTTAATCAGCAATTAGCATGAACGAATGCAGCATTAACTACCAATAGCCAACAGTTATTTGGCAGTTAACTATTGGTGTACTTGTCAATAACTGTTGGTGTTACTTTTCCCTCATGATGTTCATGATTAAGGTTATGGTGTTCATGTTAACTAAGGTGTTCATTTATGCATTCTTTAATAGGGTTAGGGTAAAGTTTAATCCTAGAGTGCAAGGCATGTTCAACAGAAGTTAGCAGATGTTATTTGACTTGAGCGAAACCCCCACTGGGGAAACGTTGCATTTGAGACGTCCAGGGAGTGAGAAGTAGTTTAGAAATCGGTTGATTCCAAAGCTGGAGAAGTAAAGGGTAAATCTAGGACTTTTCCTTCTTGTGCATGTCTGATCTGAACCTCAGAGATCAACTCAACCCGAACCTCTTAACCTGTACAAATTGATGTAGGCCTGTTCTTATGAGGTCAAACTATCGCAAGGGCACGCTGAAAGGTTTGCCCTGTGGTGGTAAATCCCTGACTGATCTGTGACTGCTCTAAGCACAGTGGGGTTTTAATCCAGTACTTCAGCAGTTTCTAGGATTGAGCATCCATTGTACTTAAACGGAACAGACGAAACTCAATCCCTTCTCAGCCCGGTCTCACACCAAAATGTTGTATATCTTCGTAAGTCCACAGTGGAAAACGTAGTAGTTTTTTTCTGTTTAAAACATTTCTAGCGAGAAATAAACCTTTTTATCACCGTCATCTTTGTTTCGATGATTGTATATGATGTTTACGTAGTTAGTTCTAGTAGTATCTAATAGTATTCTGTTTAAGAAATAACCAAAGTTATAAATTGCATTCCACAACAAAATATAAATATAACCATGAGCTGCATTTTGCATTTTTTGAATTGGCCTGCTCCCAAGCTGTGCACTTGTTTACGACCTATGGCCATTATTACATTTAAGCAACATGTACGCATATATCCTGTATTTAATACATCAAATGTAATATGAACACAATATTCTGAATAACCCTGAAATGATTGATTTTTTCCAGAGAGGTAATACCTCCCCCTTAGTGTTTATTAACTATTTCTCTTGTTGAATGCAATGATCATGGCAAGCTGCGTGTTTATTGGAATAAGGAATAGAGAACCAGATTATAGTTGTTGAATTTTCAAAGGATAGAATGTGGAAAAGTCTAGTATGCTCTAAAGTGTGTGTGTGTGTGTGTGTGTGTGTGTGTGTGTGTGTGTGTGTGTGTGTGTGTGTGTGTGTGTGTGTGTGTGTGTGTGTGTGTGTGTCAAGTTATGTGGCCCACGGTCGACAACCTCACAACCTATAATTTGGTGGCAAATTATAGGTTGTGGGGCCCGATATACTATTCACCACTTTTATATGAATAAGGTCATTACTCTACTAAAATGATGTTTGTAGGATCTCAAGCCCAACCGGAATGGATGCACTTTGTGGCTGAACTGGGGGTCTTGCGCACTCAGGAATGAGCTGAATATATTTGGTAGTTTAGATGGCTTACAGGACAACCATGGTTATCAATGTGGTTGATCTAGCCCAACCGGAAGTGATGTAATCCCTCTCTGAGAGGTCATCCAAAGATGTAAAAAAACACAAAATTAATGAGACTGATTTGTGAATAAGGTGGAGACGTCAGATCTGCTAAAATCACAAACTTATTTTCTTTAAATGCTAGAAATAGGGCGGCAGTAGCTCAGGAGGTAGTTGCTGGTTGCTAGTTCGATCCCCGAATCGTCCTTGCTGAGTCCGTGTCCCTGAGCTAGGCACCCTAACTGCTCCTGACGCGCTGTCCATGAAAGAATGTGTGCGCATGAATGTGTGCATGAATGGGTGAATGTCAGGCGATACCCGAATCGTCCTTGCTGAGTGTCGAGGTGTCCCTGAGCTAGGCACCCTAACTGCTCCTGACGCGCTGTCCATGAAAGAATGTGTGCGCATGAATGTGTGCATGAATGGGTGAATGTCAGGCAATATTGGAAAGCGCTTTGATAATAGCGCTATATAAATGCAGTCCATTAAGAAATCCTTCATCCCGGGACCGGGGGGCACTTGTGAAGGAGTTTTGGCATCTGTAGCCATCACAAAAAGGCGGGAAAAGGTGTGAGACCTCCAACTGTAGATGAAATGGGCATTAAACAGCAGGCAGTCTCTAGTTCAAAGTTGTTCATGGAATGGAGACGTACATGCGTTCCTTAAGGCGTGTAAACACAGCTTACTCGTGAACAAGTGCCTCAAGCCTGGGGTCAAAAGCTCAACGGGACCCCGCACCATAAAAAGTTCATGCTTTCGTTTGTGCATTTCGCTCATAATTTTCCTCCGTAAATTAGAGGCTTGATTCTCAGATTTGCATGTTGGATGGATAGTGTGTAGGTCTGGGAAGAACTTCAGGTCAAAGGCTTTCAAGCGAGCCGCTGGGTGAGGCGCCATAAGGGTGCGTGTGGACAGTTGGGGTACACCATACAGAATTTCACCCAGCACCAGAAATACTCAAAACACACTAAGGATGAGGAAAGAGGCTCCCACACATGATTAAGTAATGAATTGTGTCAAATAAACCTGCCTCATTAAATGAATGAGCTTGGTGTTTTGCTTTCATGAATAGGTTATCGGCCGTGTGGCTACCAGATCTCTCCACGCTTCCACATCTCTCGGAGTGACGTAACTGGCTCTCCGACAGTGGTACATTAAAAAAACAAGTCGCGTTGGTACCAAAAGTCATTAAAATGTAGGTGCCTTCAAAAGGCATGTGTGTATATTGCCGAGCCAGCGGAACCTAGTTTAAGACAAAACCTAAACAATTTATGGCAGCTCGGCTTCCACACGTAGTGTCGTTATGGCAACCAGTGTGCTGTGCATTACAGTAAAAGCCCTCATCTTTAGAATAGTAAATGAATGAAGTGCACTGGTGATAAATCCTCATCTAGGATTTTGTAAATTAACTTTTAAATAGAAAGATAGGAACCCGTAAGCAATGAGAATTATGCTTGAATTGTATTGTTGTTATTATTATTATTATTATTATTATTATTATTATTATTATTATTATTATTGTTATTATTATTATTATTGTTATTATTATCTTGTAAGTTGTAACCCACTAGTCTGGGGAGAAAGTCTGGCATATTTACCTTTAGAGTAAGCCATCTGTACCTGCCTGGCTTACCTAACTAGCTATCTCTTACCGCCGCTGTCTCTGCCACAAATTTTAGCAGACGTAACTAAAAAGGAAGAACTTTAAAGGTAGCCTATAGCTCTTCACTGAGAGGCTAGCTAGCACTAAGTCCTCCCCCCCTCCACCTCTCAACAGCGGTTCTCTTGTTGGAAAGCGTCAAGGAGGGCACTCGAGACATTTTGTAGATTTCATTCGCAGACTAATGGCTGTGCCACAGAAGGGCCTACGAGTTCCACAGAGGCCATTAGGTTCGTACGAGCCCGTATCAATGGGAATAAATAGTACAGGAGTGCATTCAAAATACATCGCTGAGTGAGAGAGTGCCTGCACAAAATGGAGGGGAAGTAAGTGAAATTCAGTATCTCGAGGAATCGTCCCCCAAATGTCACGTCTGGCGGCAAGGAGTCAAAGCTGCTTTGACAGGCCAATATCATTTCCAGGCCGGTTCCCCTGCTTTGCCGAGATATATCTGCACTTTTCCTTCCGATGGAGTGAAAATATGTGCCACTGTCATTTTTTAAAAAGGGGAAGAGTGCGGAAATGAGCCATGAGAGGGACTGATTGAGAAGATGAGACGATGTGACGATGTGTGTGCGTGCGTGCGTGCTGGGTGCATGTGTGTCAGTGTGTGCCTGGGTGCATGAGTGCCTGGGTTGATGTGTGTGTGAGTGTGCGTGCGTGCATGTGTGCCTGTGTGAGTGTGTTCTTGCATTATGAAAATATGGTATGAAAATACCAGGGACAGAAATGATGTAGTATAGTATGTATAATGTACATTTCTATAAGGATGTTGTGTGAATGATGTTGTGCACTTTTGGTGAGCGGAGAGAGATCGCCGATGAGGGGTGGGGGAACAAATAAAAAAACAACCAAAACACCCAGGTGCCCCATCCGCCGGCGTCAAAGCCTTGTTGATTGCGTGTTATGATGCATGGCGTCCTGTCAGCCAGACATGTGTCTCACAAACATTGGCTGTCACCAGGAATGTCAGGCGAGATGGGGCGGGGGGTGCGTCCATCACGCGCTAAGGAGGTGTCGTGCGGTGTCACCGTCAAGGGCATGTTTTTGTGAGACAGGTAACCCGTCTCTGGGTTTTTTTTCCATTTTTTCCAGGAGCCGGGGACAGGGTTTGGAGCGTGGTGGGGACTAACGTGATGTGAAGGCTACATCATCTGTCTTTTTTCCTTCTTCCCGTTGACTCTAAAATGGATGCCGGGGTTTTTTTGTTTTCCCTTCCACCCTGGCGGTCCTCCCTCCCTCCCTTCCCGCCCGTTGCCTCACCTGGAACTCGGCGGGGCTGCGCTGGTGTCTCGCCGCGCGGCTCAGAGCCTCCCCAGGTGTGTCTGATCCCCCAGGTGGGTCCGGTCCCCTGGGGGGACGCCACTGTCTGCACCGACTCCTCGGAGGAAGGAGGCGTGGAAGAAAGGTAAGGAGGTAGGAGTGATAGTGGGGGGTGAGGGTGAAGAAAGGGCCTGAAAGAGACAGCATGGGGGGGAAGGGTATGTGTGTGTGTGTGTGTGTGTGTGTGTCTGTGTGTCTGTCTGTCTGTGTGTGTGTCTGTCTGTCTGTCTGTCTGTCTGTCTGTCTGTCTGTCTGTCTGTCTGTCTGTCTGTCTGTCTGTCTGTCTGTGTGTGTGTGTGTCTGTGTGTCTGTCTGTCTGTCTGTCTGTCTGTCTGTCTGTCTGTCTGTGTGTGTGTCTGTGTGTGTGTGTGTGTGTGTGTGTGTGTGTGTGTGTGTGTGTGTGTGTGTGTGTGTGGGTGTTGAGAGTGCGTGGGTCAGTCGGGGAGGGGGGGAGTCGATAAGTCAGAGGCCGTAAAACGAAGAAAAACAGAGCAACCATGAAAAAATATAATAATAAATATGAAAACTAAATCGAGAAAAAAGGGAGAAAGAGATGGCAGGCAGACGGAGGGGGGGAGGAGAGAGAGAGATCAATGTGGAGGGAAAAGGAACGACCGCAGGGATGGGGCAGGCCGGTGTGGACCCTCTCTGTCGGCGCCGGTATTAACGAGCCAATAAGGACTCCCCTACTGCGTACGCGCTGCCCGTGGATAGGACACAATGCACCCAACGCTGCTGCGCTGGCCGGTCGATACGGCTTTTAACCCCCCCCCCCCCATTCATCCTGCGCCCCCACACACAGAGTCGAGAGGGGTCTCGCTTTCTTCCTCTTCTTCATCTTCCTCCCATCGACCCCCGGTCTGTCTACTCCCACCTCATCGTCCGCCACTAATCGTCCCCTGTCGCTGCGACGCACGTCCCCCCCCCCCCCCCCTCGTTCGCTCCCGCTTCTCTTTAGGGGACAGCCCTGACCTCCGACCTGCTTACCCCCGCCGCCACCGCTGCCTCCCCCCCTCCCCACCCCCCCCCAAAACATCACTGCTCTCTCACCCCCCCCCCAAACCGCCATCAAGTCCTCAACGTCACTTCCTCCTCACCCCCCCCCAGAAGCACCCTCCCCCCCCCCACCTCTCTCTCTCCCCCTCACACCTCTCTCTCACCCCCCCAACCTCTCTCTCACCCCCCCCCCCCAATCCCCATGAGGTCCTCAACGTCCACTTCGTTCTCCCTCCTCTCTTAACAGGTGCCCTCCCCTCCCCTCCCTCCCCCTCCTCCTCCCCCCCTCTCTCTCTTCCCAGGTGCTCCCCCCTCCCCCGTCCTCTCTCCTGGTCCTTTCTCCCCCTCATCTTCCTCATCCTACGTCTCCTCTTCATCGCCCCAGTGGGCGCCGCGTTGCGTGACGCCAGGCGCCGGCAAGTTAGCCCTGAGGTCGGTTGCCACGGAGACGGTGGCGATTTGCCGGTGAGTAAGTGTTGTTTTTCTTCTTCGCTGTTTGTTCATTACCGCCTCTTTTCCCCTCTCCCTCACTTCCTCTCAAGGCTGTGGGGAACAGAGTGTCCAGGTACTGCTGCTCCCACATGCTCTCACAGACCCGACACGCACACACGGACACACACACACACACTGAAACACACACACACACTGAAACACACACACACACTGAAACACACACACACACTGAAACACACACACACACACTGAAACACACACACAACACACACACACACACTGAAACACACACACACACACACTGAAACACACACGCACACTGAAACACAACACACACACACACACACACACTGAAACACACGCACACACTGAAACACACACACACACTGAAACACATACACACACTGAAACACATACACACACACAGACACTGAAACACACACGCACACTGAAACACCACACACACACACACACACACTGAAACACACACACACACTGAAACACACACACACACACACTGAACACACACACACACACACACACACACACTGAAACACACACACACACACACTGAAACACACACACACTGAAACACACGCACTGAAACACACACACACACACTGAAACACACACACACACTGAAACACACACACACACACACACACTGAAACACACACACACACACACTGAAACACACACACACTGAAACACACACACACACACTGAAACACACACACACACTGAAACACACACACACAGACCAGGCGCACACACGGACACACACACTGAAACACACACAGACCAGGCAAGGACACACACACACACACACACACACACACACACACACACACACACACACACACACACACACACACACACACACTGAACACACACACACACACACAGACCAGGCGCACAAACATAAACTGAAACACACACGCACACACACAGACCAGGCGCACACACAGACACACACACACACACACACTGAAACACACACACACACAGACCAGGCGCACACACGTACACAAACATACAGACGCAGAGACACACACACACAAACATACACGTACATGCACTCAAACAAACATAAACATAAACACACACACACACATACACACACACACACACACACACACACACACACACACACACACACACACACACACACACACACACACACACACACACACACACACACACACACACACACGCACATACAGACACACACACACATTAACATCCACATGCACGTACATAGACCTAATCACAAACCCTCTTGCTAACACTCCTTGGACCGGACTGCTTCCATTCTGCAGCAAAACACAACTCTGCCTTCAGTGGGAGGAAGCTGCTGTGTGTGTGAGTGTGTCAATGTGTGCGGTGTGTGTGTGTGTGTGTGTGTGTGTGAACATTGGCCTTCCATATGTACATGCGTGTGTGCTTGTGTGTGTGTGTGTGTGTAGGGAGAGGTCAGGGTTGTAATTGTGAAGCCCCAACCCGCCAAACATTGAATCGCATTCAATGAAGAGAAAGTAGGACACAGAGCAACACACACACACACACACACACACACACACACACACACACACACACACACACACACACACACACACACACACACACACACACACACACACACACACACACACACACACACACACACACACACACACACATACACTCCCCATACACACCACCGATTCCCTAGCCCAGCTCACCCTACATGTTTCCGTTCCATCCGAGCTCTGCTGTAATATCCATTCCCCTGCAGTCTCTCACGTTTCTGCATAGCGGCCAAACCAGATTGGATTTCCTGAAGGGGCCTGGGCGGCGGGCAGGTGGGAGGTGCAAGAGGAAGGTAATATAGGCGGAGGTACATTGTGTGAGGGGGGCTAACACAATCAGATACCTGGAAGTTGTGTGTATGCGTGCGTACCAGCATACACACCCAACCGCCTCCACCCCCCCCTCCACCTTTTCATCAAGAAACTGGTCTGTGAATTATTGAAAGATGGGGAGTGAGATGGGACAGTGTTCACTGTCTCTCTGACTTTCAATGAATTTTTGCGCTCTCTCACTCAGGCAAACACACACACACACACACACACACACACACACACACACACACACACACACACACACACACACACACACACACACACACACACACACACAGACCCACGTTATATTGTGTTCTTTTACTGCACATAGCAAACTACGCTGTGTTGTGTAACATATTGTGTATAAATATCATGCTTACACTGCATACGTGCATACAAAGATACACACCACACACAACACACACACACACACACACACACACACACACACACACACACACACACACACACACACACACACACACACACACACACACACACACACACACACACACACACACACACACACACACACACATGCACCCAGCTTCATACCTGCGATGAAAACACTGATCCATTGTGAACAGATAGAGAGAGGCATCTCACAGGCAGCCCTGAATCAGAGACCTTGACTGCAGCTTGACTGCAAAAGGGAAGAAAAACAGATTTGAATGTCTCTATCCATCACGGAACAACATGCAATTTTCTAAGACTGCCTGGCATGTGAGGGGGTGAATGGGAGTAGGCTTACTGCATCTTGATCATGATTAGCCACAGCCAGAGTCAGTCGCTCCTGGGCTATCATGAGATTGAAATAGAGTAGACGATTTGAAAGAGGGGTACATTGCAAGTGTCGAGGCACTTTACCGCACATGATTGGATCGCTAATTGGGTAATGTGGGTTTATTTGTGTAGCTGGGGTTATTAATTGGGAAAGTAGCAATTGATACGAAGGCGGGCTTCCTCTATCGTTTCGTCTCTGAGTGGACCGCTTGAAACCGGTTCCTCAAGCTAAGTGAGGACTTAAGAGCGCCTTTCAGGTGCGCCATCGCTCAATTCAATTCAAGTAAAGTGTATTTGTATAGCCCTTAATCAAAATGACAGTCTCAAGGGCTTAACAAGCTGTATACTTATGACACCACCCTAACCCTAGCTCCCCAGGGGGCAAGGAAAGACACTGATCCCTCCTTCCAGGGATGGTAAGGAATGCAATGGGTGCCCTAATTTACATACATCGTAGTCATACGGTAAAAGATGTTTATTGTCTATGGTGATGGGGAAGTGGCCGGTAAGCAAGAAGGCAGCCATCTCTTTGGCCCATATTTTCCCTTGAGGTACTGTTTGTACCCCTTTGTGTCTGTGAGGTGGTGGGTGTTGTTCTGTTGGAGTTGTTGTGCGCTGGATGGAGTCCCTGAGGGAGTGCCACGCGTCTCCATGACGAACCAGCAGCAGCCCGCCAGAACCACATGTTGGTTATATACTTTATACGTCTTTTATAAGTATAAAACAGCAGAGAAACAGGATGTGGGTTAAGCTTTTATTTTCAGTTTTGCACCATGCCTAATAGGAAGTATTTGCTCGGTGTTAGAGTGGTGGTTTCCATCTTGTTAAGATGTGAACGTCAGTGGAATCACTGAAAGCAAAGTGGATGGCTGTATTTAATTCTCCCGGTGTTCAGGTAGCTTCTCTTTATGCCAATATGCACCAGTCCTTTAACTGCGACTCTCAGAGAAACCTCGTTACGAAGCAGTACTCTGAAAACAGAAGTGAAGAACACTTACTAAAACAAAAAGATTGACTGACTTTTTCTTACACACCCCCCCCGTGAAAAGATGCAATACTGCCCCGGGAAGCTCTTTTAAGAGATCGACCACGGTTGTTGAAATCCTTCTCAACTATCATTTAGCTTTAATACTAACCAAAGGATCAATGCTAACAGCTCCCGCTGCTAAAGAGCTCTGATGGAGGCATCGATGTGAACGTCTCGGCCCCATAAACAGTCTCCAATGACACCCGCGCCCAAGACGCGCCGTGCACACAAGGAGAGGAATCGCAGGCCTGTGTAATTAGAATCGATAATTCATTTTCCCTCCTTTCCTGCCACCCTTCCATTCAAACGACCCCTCAAACGTTATCCACAAAGCTACCAAGGCTCTCAGGGTCACGGCCGTTGAAGTGGTGGTTTTCTTTCTTTTGCCTCAACTTCATTTGTTCTCTCTCTCTCTTTCGCTCTCTAACTTTCGTTCTCTGTTGTTCTCTCTCTCTCTCTCTCTCTCTCTCTCTCTCTCTCTCTCTCTCTCTCTCTCTCTCTCTCTCTCTCTCTCTCTCTCTCTCTCTCTCTCTCTCTCTCGTTCTCCCTCTCGATCTTTCTCTCTCTCTTTCTTCTCTCTGTCTCTCTTGTTCTCTCTCTCTCTCTCTTGCTCTCTCTCTCTCTCTCTCTCTCTCTCTCTCTCTCTCTCTCTCTCTCTCTCTCTCTCTCTCTCTCTCTCTCTCTCTCTCTCTCTCTCTCTCTCTCTCTCTCTCTCGTTTTTCTCTCTCTCGTTCTCCTGCAACGCGCCAAAAATCACATCAGCCAAATGGGGAGGAATGTATTCTGCTGGCCGTAATTGTCTTCGACATGGCCGTATGAAGTTGCCGCTGCCCTTTTCAAACCCGCCTGCGCCGTGCGTCTGTGGCTGGTTAATTTAGCGAGGCGAGGAGGGCCTCGACAACGACTTTGTGTTCAGGGGGGAGGGGGCGTGTGGCGGGGGGAGAGTGGGGGGGAGGGGGGCACAGACCGCCGTAATGAGGGCCTCATGATATTTATCCCCCTTGACCATAGGGAAGGCCATTACCGGGTGGAAATCCCACACTCTGGGCCAGCGAGGTGGACAGGGTCTGGGTTTCCACGGCTAGCCGGGACGTTGGATTGGACGTGGAGGGCTTCCTCTGGCTATGCATTTGAGTAGAGGTAATTACACCCTACTGTGGCCGTGATGGGCCCCGACCACAGCTGCTCCCACTCATTCCACTCTCATTACCAACAATGTCATTTTCCGTGATGGCGATAGTCTGTTGAAATTCAAGGGTTTATCGTCCCCCAACCGAATCGTCCCATCAACTTTAATACTTATCCTCAACGTTGAGATATGTTTTACGCCCCTAGTTCCTCATCTTCATTATCCTCATTATCATTATAAAAATAGCACCAGCACAGCGATCATGGTCATCACCACCGCCACCACCACCGATAAATTGCAACTACCACAATTGCTGCTGGTTTGATTTTGGCAACCATCAAATCCACCACAAATCATCCTCATTGCCCCGGCCATCATTTCGGTCAATTACCGCAACCCCCCTATTGGCTTGACTTTTGGCAAACCCGCAAATCAAACCCGGCACAGATCGC
>OLKM01000083.1:118817-138921 GCA_900291075.1 Melanogrammus aeglefinus
ACATTTTTAATACAGCAGATGTCAGGCTCATTTATAGCGGTTAATGAAAATGAATGACAACGTCTTTTTAATTTTTTTCCCGGTCTTCCAGTGGCAAAGCACCCGGGTATGGCTGAGGAGAAACGAGGACTGGGTTTCCGTGTGGTTGGCCTCCGTGGCGACGTGAATGACAAACGGCCGATCCTTTTGTCGATTAGGAGCGATTTAATAAATGGCGTTTTATTTATACAAACACAAAACAACAATGACTTTGACAGCAGCGCGCGCTGTGAATACGAACACCACATCCACAAGTGGCAATTAGGAGGTCTATTTCACAGAGGCTGCCTGGCTGCGCGTCGTGTGTGCACGTGCTGGGGCCTTGGACTGCATGTTACAGACGGTAGACGACATCAGGGATGTTCTCCTAGATATGAGCACTATAATAACTTTAATGTAGCCTCTGGCATGTCAGCTGTGCGTCACTCGCTATGGGGGGTGTCAGAGCAAAAGGAAGCCATCAGGAGGGAATAGATAGGCAATCAGACTTGTTTTTCTGGACATTACTAATACTGCACTCGTCGTTTCATCAAGACTTGAACTTTGAAAGTACTATACAATTAGAGAACAAAGTCTGTTCTTTTTCCGGTACTGGCTTGGAATGCCTATTCCTGATATCCCCAGATGATTGGTTGTAGTTATGTACTTGTGACTGCGTTTACAGGCCCAAATCGCTATAACGAGCAAAACATTTCTCCTGCTGAGATAAATCTCAGTAGTCAAAATGCCAATGCCAGCGGAAAGTCGAAAATCAGGGAAATTGGGGAATGGAAACAAAGATACAGTATATGCATTCATCTCAGCTGGTTTACGTAAATGCCTGGTCTGTAACAAGATTATTGTTGTGTGCCGAGAATTCAGCCCTCCTGGCTTTTCAGCTTCTGATTCTGGTATTATTCCTCATGATCGGTCATTTTATATTTTCCAATGTCCTAAAGCAGAACCACGAATGCTGCTCCCTGTGCAAACGCTCATTCCAATGAAAATGTGAGACTCTGCTGTAGTTCTGCACCGAGCAAGACGGGTTTCGCCTCGTCAGAGTAGACTCAAGCCATGTGGAACATGCTGATATTCAGCATAACCTCCTCTTCATGTGATACCGCTTTCAATTTATAAGTGAACTGTAATATGCCACAATGGATTGATTGGTTTGATTGGCTCCCCTCGCACGCTTTCATCCAATGCGACTTACATCAGTAATATACGGCAGAGACTACAAGACTACTGCTCTACCTCCTGAGCTAAGCCGACACCTTTGTTTATTTCATCGTTTATGCGGCTCATTTATTTGACACACATTGTTCCGCAAACAGACTTGGAAATGCCAAAATTATGGCATTTTTCCATGAAGTGTCCAACCAGGGAAATAAAGTCTGACACTTACTATGGTGGTGTGATCCTGATGAGTTTAGAGCTTACGATACAGTTATTAGAAAGACCAGATAGGCGGACTGATACATGCATAGTGAAAAGTGCTGTCATGCTCTATTAACAGCACTGGAATGCCTCTTGTCCAATCGAACTACTCGGTTGGACCCGACCGTTGTCTGACTCTGTATGGTCACACAGTGATTGCAGAGAGACTAGCGTTCTCGGTCGCACCGTTCTACCTTTCTTTAACTCCCCTCGCACTGTCAACCCCCGCTTGGCCCTACTGTTGTTATTGACTCGTTCTGGCTGTTACCAAAGTTAAGGCCACATGTAATTACCGGTCGATACGCGACATCGCATCGGAGGAAGAAACGCTTAGTCCCCGGCTCCGCCCTGGACACCCCCGTGTCCATCAGCCCAACAAAAATCCAATACTCATTTGTGGAGCACCAGATATTGGGAATAATTACAAAGTTTTTGTGTTTTTTTCCATGGCCATTTTGTGAGTCGCCGACCCTGCCCCTCTCCAGTGGCCGGGGGGGAGACGCGGACAGTCCGTCTCACTCACTGCCTCCCGCTCACCCCTTCACAGGGCTTTGTCAGTCTATAGTGATTTTGAACTTGTGGTAAATTGCACTCTGGAATAGTTTCGATCTGGATGTGAGGGAAGGCACGCTGAAACACATTCATAAGCACGGACTGAAACTTACTTTTTAAGAAGTGTTGCTTCGGCTGGGGGGAGTTATTGCTACTTTTTAAAAACACGTATTGGGATTTAGTTTATTTGATTTGTTGTAGGACTACATATTCGTATATATATATATATATATATATATATATTAGTATATTATATATGATTCATATTTATATAATATATATATATATATATATATTGGGAGTATTAGTCTTTGCTTCTCCTGTTAGATATTTCCTCAGGGAGTGATAGTTTTATTTTATGTTTTCTCATTACATGGTTGAAATTCTTCTCTTTTATCGTTGTATTGAAATGTATTTATTAAATGCATACATAATGCCTTACACATGCTGGTGATTTGATTTTAGGAAGACCTTGCAGAGAATAAAGGATCAGGGATGACACATGCCTGCTGTCACGACAATTCATTTATAGCAGTGGGTGACAGACATGCTCATACAGTATTCATGAGAACAATATCACAAGGTCCTCAATTCTGATGACGGACTGCCTGATTGGTCATCAATTTGACCACATTGACAAGGGCACAAAGGACACTCCGGCAGTAGTGAGGAATCTGCCGAGACAAGTTTGGTTAAGAGGCAGTTGGCGGTGGCAGACCCAGCGTGGACCGCTGTCTGCCTTATTTGACCAGGACAACGAAAACAACAATGTTTTTAATCAAGGCGCACAGACGGACCAACAAATGCCGACTTTCAATGACGGCACGTATCTGATACCTCGGTTTGCCCGTGTCCTTATGGTGGTTAGGGTGAACTGCAGCGGCCGGTTGCCTTGGAGACTAGGGAGCTTGAAAAGAGTAGCCTTCGAGACGGTAATAATGGGCATTCAGAGAGAGCATTACACGCGTTCACGTTGGCGACCGAGAAGTGAGTGGCATTCAAACGTGTTTTCAACGGCCGTTGATTTGAATTTACTTTATAACATCAACGCGTAAAGAGCCTGGAGTGGTTGTGTGTTTGCGTCGAGCGGTTTAACCATGGCGCACACTCTCACCCTACACAGCTTCTGTCTACACGTGCTCCAGGGGCATGCCTCATCACATGCATGTTGATCACCTTATTATGACGATATATCGCAGGTAGGAACCTCGGGCACGTTCAGGCTAAATGTGGACCTGTCAATTCGGGCAGGTATTTAATTAAGGAAGGAGGAAAACAATGACGTGGAAGACAAACTTGCAAGCTGTTATTATTTTTTAATTAGGGTCTTTCCAGGTCAATCCCACAACACCTCGGCTCGGCGACGCCGTATTAATCACCGTTCCGTTCTCGGCGTCTGCTGCCAACGACCTCTTCTGTGGCCCACATCCAACTTCTCCTTTTCACATCCCCCACCCCCACCCCCCCCCACCCATCCCGACCCCATCCCCCACCCCCTCCCATCCCGACCCCATCCCGACCCCCTCCCATCCCCCACCCCCCCTCCCATCCCCCACCCCCTCCCATCACCGACCCCCCTCCCCGACCCCCTCCCATCCCCGACCCCCTCCCATCCCCGACCCCCCCTCCCCGACCCCCCTCCCCGACCCCCTCCCCGACCCCCCTCCCCGACCCCCCCACTTCCACCCTCAGCCCTCTGAATGCTGAATGCTTACACTCTTTTCACCCCAGCTGTAAACTCTCCAGCCTCTTCATATTCGTCTCGTTTCGTTCCTTATTTTTTCCTCATCATTCCCTTTCCCCTCGGGCTGAGCAACATAGTGAACATCTTCACTCCGATGGGAACAAACGGCGTTCGCGGGGACGCGCCGTGATGGATGAGCGAGGGCAAGGTGTGCCACGTCCCCAATCACATCGTGAAGGGATCTGGAGCCCAGATTGCACGGGGGTGTGAGGGGGGGATTGGACTGAGGAGGGGGGTGTGGACGGTTCGCTCGGGGGATTGTACACTTGTATCGCTGCTGGTGTCAATTTAGACCCAATGGCGCCATTTATTATTTTTTTTGGAAAGGTAGCTTAAACCCTTGCCTATAATTACCTGCTGGTTGGCAGCAGAGCGGGAGACCAGGGGACCAGCGAGGGTATAGAAGTCCATCGGAAGGCATGGACGCATTTCTTATTTTCGCCTTATCTCCTTTCCATTACACTTGGGTGATAGAAAGGCACATTCTCTGTGTTATGGAGGCTGTTAGGAGGCGGCCCAGATAGAATATCATTCTGTTTTCTCCCCTTCTCATTGTGTCGTTGATTAATAGATATCAGTCACCCACAGTTTGGCTCAAGGACAGCGTTGCTCAGGCCAGAGCAGCTGAGTGCAGAGCTGTGGATCCTCAAACCCAATGGATTGATGCCCGAGTATTGATTAAGGTCAGACAGGGTTGTTGGTGACTTTAGCACACGTGCGTATGAAAAGCATACACACATACCACCCTCAACCCTGCTGCTAATCCCAAAGGTGGATTGAAAGACCGGACGCCATTTAAAGTCTGTTTGTTTTCACCAGCGGATACGAAATGTCACATTGGCGTTTTAATGAGACTGCGTCTGTGATCCAAGGTCATTAAATACATCTTTGTTCGTTGTTTTTCAAAAAAGCATAGACGCCACCAGAGGGGAACGCGATGAAAACTATTTTTTCTTGTCAAATTAAGAATGAAAAGAAAACAGTACACTGACTTTGAAGTTTTTAGTTCACTGGCGTCCAAATCAAATTATGGGATCTAACCGACGGAGACACAAAGCAACAGACCAAAGGGGTTCTCTCCTCCAAGGTCCGGGCGCTTTGGGAACGGCAGCGCTGGGCCGGACTCAGTGACCGGCCACACCGGCCACACATACCGGCGGCGCTGTTTGATCAGCTCTCACAGAGCCCAACAAATATGTGGTTCACTCAAACGGGGACGGGGAAAACGGGGTGGTGGGGTGGGGGGGGGAACGGGAGCACACACACACACGATCCATCAGCGCCGTCAGAGGCGGGAGAGGAGGGGGTGGTGGGGCTAAAAATAAACCCAGAGGAAACAACACGAGGACTTGAACGACGGATGATGTTCGTCACCCCCCCCCGACGGCCCCACCCCGGTCTGCCCCCCCTCACCCACCCACCCACCCCTCTCTCCCCCCCGGACCCACCCACCTTCACAACGCCCTCCGTCACTCTGGCTCCGCGGGGGATTGGGGGGGGGGGCATGTCGTTAAGAAGCAGCAGTCGCTGCAAACTTTAAATGAACTAAAAGGTTTTTTCCTTTCATTCATTCTTTTATTTATTTGATTTGTATTACCTTGCGGCGGATAAAGCCCCCCCCCCCCCCCCCCGACACACACACACATGCGCACAAACACACCCCACTGTGTAAACAGCTCTTGAGGAGGGTCAGATCATCAGAGTCTTTGTGAAGGGGGAGAGATTAGCCCCCATGCGCTCCTTTTCAGGTCAGCCCAACGATGTGAACAAGAGCTCCGAGAGGAGGAAGAGGAGGAAGAGGAGGCGATGGGACATGGCACCTCCCCCCCCCTCCTCTCTCCGTCTCCCCGTTCTAATACAGATATCTCTCTCTTCCCCACCCCCAAAAGCTCAAAATAGAACCAGCATCCACCGGTCCCTGAGATTTACATCTCTGCGATGACATTGACTGATAGAGACCTTTCCTAAATAAATAAAGACACATCAATAAATAAAGTTAGCCTAACGGCCCCAATATGAACACGCAACAACATGTCATGCTTCACTTCTTGACATGTCCAATTATAGAAAATATAATCATTGATCGTCTCATTGTGTCGGGGGAGATCATCGGAGCTTGTGAGAGTATCGGATTCGATTTGGCAACGGAAGCTCTCCGCGCGATAGGTCATCGCATAACTGGTAGAATTGCCTCCGATGACGTGATTGGCTCCATCCATCACGTCAATTGAAGTCAATGTCGTAGAGTCCTATATCATAATAATGGTTCCTAAATGGGGGGGGGGGGACCACCCCCTTCCCCCCATTCTTGACATGACGGCGGAGGCAGAAAGTGTTGAAGTGCTTTAAGTCTTACATTGTGATGTGCGTGCACGGTATCGCTACAGGGCCGTAATGGAGACTCTAATCAGAGGGAAATGCTACTATTATCATTAACACAAAGGACCTACCCCAGCGAGTTTGGGGTCCTCTTTATGGCCGCCGTAGCTATTCGTGTTTTATAATTACACATTGAAATTCACTAAGTACCAAACTGGCACACATTTAGCTTCTTCTTTTGCTTGGCCCATTTTCACTGTCACGCATTGTGTACGTGTGCATTTTTTTTATCTGTGGATTATTATATTCATGTTTTTAAGGAGTAAAATGTGCTTAAGATTCCCTGCCCAACCTTTGAGGACAAGTCAGCATCACGACAGATGTTAACGTGGAGCAGAGTGGACACTGTTACCTGCTACATCAGACTCTATGTTTTGTTCTGGTCTTGAATAGTTTTTGTCTTGTTTTGTTTTGGGGTTGTGTTGGTAAAGGGGAGGTGTGCAGGTGATTATCTGTTAATTGGACCACACCCACATTTGGGTTTTGTTCAGAGGTGTTCCAAGATGGAGGACTTGTGGAGAGAGAGGAGGGACAAGTGGAGGCTTAAGCCACTGGGAAGTACAAAGTGTAAGGCCTTATTCAAGAGATAAAGGGACATCATGAAAATGGACATTCTCATAAAGGACATCTTATTATTATTTTTTTACTCCTTTTGGATTTATTCGTCTGGAACCTTACTTGGGAAGATTTGGATCTTCCTCAATTGGATTCATTCTTCTTCTGGAAGCTGGACCTCTGCGGTCATTATCCGGTGGATGTTGGGGTAGGAGCAGCTGTTTTCTTCATTCTTCCATGTTTCACATATGAAACAGCTGCTGTTTATTGCCAACAAAACATTACTATCTCAGGCGCTTACTTCATGGCGCTTTTATAACCTAAACTTGGCATGTTTCAAAGCAATGCAATGGCATGGTATTTCAAATATGTGAATCAAATGAAAACAAAATAATAATTATGTCAGAGGCGGAGGTATGCCATTTGAAATGGATATTGCTCATACCACAGTAAAAATAACCGGAAGGTTTGCATTTTAAATGTGTTTTCAATGAGACTCAAGTTATTATGGAGAGTTATTCTAATATAAACTGCTCACAAATGGGTAAATGCCATGAACCTTGAATCAAATCTGTCTAGGTTTTTCAAGTGTCTTGGGATATGTTACTTCAGGATAGCAGAGGTGGTCGCTGAACAATTCTAGCGGTTAGTCCTTTTCGGAGAGGCTCTTATTCATAGCGACGTAGAGGGCATTCTGGTGTCAGGCAAGCTGCTGGAGAATAGGCAGGAAGTTGGGATTGAACCCGGTGTGTTTTTGGTTCTACATCAGTGGCAGCCATCTTTGTTGTTGTCATCGCATTATCCCTCCATGTACCACAAACGTTTGTGCTTGCGAGGTTCCGCTGGTTCCCAGGCCAGCCACCACTAGGCCCACTGCACCACTTCAGTCTAATCACCTCAGTCACTGTCGGGGACATACCAGAGCACCACCCGCTAGTCGACCTGTGACCCCAATCCCATCCACTTACAGTATCCTTTATGTCTCAAGGTCTCATGGATGGAAGACCCCGCCCCGCCTCTCGTTTTTCTTTCTTTCTTTCTTTCTTTCCCAGTGCTCTTCAAATCTCTCTTTATATTCTCTTTGATCACGGCTCGGCCCCCCAGGGAGGCCTGACAGCCAAAGGGGAAGACGTCAAGGTTAGGCGTGATCGATCGCATCCGGTCCCCTCCCTCCCCCCCCCACCACCACGTCCCCCCACCTCCCCCCACCCCCCTCTCCTCCCCCAGCTCCCCCCCACCCCCCCTATCCACGGCAAACAAATAAATAGGCATGATGGATTTCCCCGCTGTTGCAACCACCATGAGGGTCTTAATGTACGCTGCGTCGCAGGCAGAATGCGAATGCATGCGAACACACGAGCACAGAAAGGAAAGAGAGGAAGCATCGCCGGGGAAACGCTGAAATGTGCTTCGCAGCCGTTGTTTTGTTGATGTGTTTTTCCGAAGAGAAAGCAGTTGTAGTTGTTGTTTGGTTTGGATGATCAGGTCACGGGTTTGTGGATGATGCCTGGAGAGAAGGATCGCTATGGGCTGGACTGTGGACGTTAGCGTTTGAACCCACAACCTGTCGGATAGAAGTCCAAAACAATAATCATTAAATTTGCTCGCTGTGTGTATGCATACAAGCACACGTACAAACAAATATCTGGCGCACAAACACACACACACTTACACAGAGACACACACAGAGGCACACAGAGACACACACGCACACACAGACACACATTCATACGCACAGACACACACACACACACACACACACACACACACACACACACACACACACACACACACACACACACACACACACACACACACACACACACACACACACACACACACACACACACACACACACACACACACACACACAGACACACACACACAAACACACACACACACACATATGCACAGACACACACACACATGCACAGAGACACACACACATACACAGACATGCACACACACACAGAGACACACACACACACACACACAGAGACACGCACACATGCGCAGAGACACAGACACACACATTTAGACAAACACACACACTCTCTCTGTTCTGCGTCCTGCCAATACAGGGGATTTTAATTCCATCAGAGTTTTGGCGATGAACTTGTTAAGCATTCCACTGCCCTTGAGAAACTTTAGAGGAATTATTGGGCAGTTTTACGGGAGACGGGGAAATGTTGATAACGCATTACTGCGGTTCATCAAAAATCAATGGATTCGCCGTGATCATTTATGTGTTGATGGCAGAACCATTATCAGTGATTATAAAAACCAGAACTTGGCTAATAACAGAAATACACGCCAAGGCAGTTTTTGGGCGAATTGTGATGGATTAACGCGAAGCCGCTGGGGTCGGTGAGGGGGGTGGGGGGGGTGTTCCAGTACATGGAAATCAATCTGGGTTTCTTCACTGCAGCCGTCTGCCATTAAATCAGAGCGTAGCTGAGTGCGCTGCAGATGGGGGGCTATTAGAGGCCTCTGGTGCTCTTCGTGGACCCCGATGGTATTAATGAGGTCAAGAGGCTCGCCTAATGGATGACCTCCCCTTGGACGCATGGCCTGTTGACGCTGAACTCACCAACAAAATGCTGTCGTTGTCAAGTGTGTGTGTGTGTGTGTGTGTGTGTGTGTGTGTGTGTGTGTGTGTGTGTGTGTGTGTGTGTGTGTGTGTGTGTGTGTGTGTGTGTGTGTGTGTTCGGAAAGCATCATCCGTATATATCAGGTGCATGTGTTGGCAAGTATTTTAAGTGTGTGTGTGTGTGTGTGTGTGTGTGGTGTGTGTGTGTGTCGTGGTATGTGTGTGTGTGTGTGTGTGTGTGTGTGTGTGTGTGTGTGTGTGTGTGTGTGTGTGTGTGTGTGTGTGTGTGTGTGTGTGGAGACCCCATCCATAAAAGTGCCATTGGACATGCTTGTATTGAGTCAGCATGTGGTTTTACTAGTGTCTGTATGGGAAGAAAAGCATATATAAGGGGGGACATGCCCACGTATTTATTGGGCATGTGGTTTTATCTGTGAGGGTGTGTCTATATCTGTGTGTGTGTGTGTCTCACACACACACACACACGCACACACACCAACACACACACTTGGCAGCAGGGGAGAGTTGAGCTTGGAGAGAGAGAGGGGCTCCCTGGCAGCTCTCCAACAGGACTCTGGAATACCCAAACCTATTGACCGGTGAAGGTGAGATTTAATGGCCACTCGTAAGCAAGGAGCTACACTCTGAGTTGTTTAATGAGATGCGGCCTTAATTAAGCCCAGCGAAACATTGCGCCACGTGCGACATCCAGCCGGGTTGATATCACGCTCCGATAAACTCTGTCCTCCGATCAACTTCCCCACCGTGGACAGCGAAGCGTTCATTTAAATCTGTAACAGATCACCCCAACCAATGGGGGCTGCTGCTGAAGTGCTTCAGGGCCGCGGCCACGACAGAAACAATCTTCTTCTTCTGTGTTTTCTTTGGCGTTGTGTTCTCCTCTGAGAGTCACCCAGTTCCAGTCGTACCCTGGTTGTTTTCTCTGCCGTTCACTAAAGGGGAGCGAGAGAGAGCGGTGTAAGCTTGTGAGGCTGTCGTCGCCGACGGCAACGCACCGACACCCCACCTGTACGCATAGGCACCCTGACACCCAAGGGAGACGGAAGCGTTTGGGTTGGTGGAGGGTGGGGGTGTGTGTGTGTGTGTGTGTGGGGGGGACGGGGACTTGGCATGGACAGCTCAGAAGCTATCTATATTATGATAGGAGCGTTCAAGCCAGAATCCGGTGATATACAAACATAATTTGATTTTCCTGGGTCCCATCATGCATGAAATATCAATTCTAGGAGGGGTGATGGCAGATTCCTTTTTCATTCTTTTCCAAATCATTTTCTCCCAGTGGAATTTTCCTTTTTGATGAACAAAGAGTCGCACCATATGGCGGTTTAATCAAAAGATGTCGGAACGCATAAACACGTGTAAATGTGAGGCGATGTTGAGGTCTTGTTTATGCTTTTCGAACGAATGCAGTTCGATGCGAACAGGTCCAGTGATCTGCCTTTTTTCCGCTATTCCTGTCGTGATTTGAATCAAGTCAAATCCTTCTGCTCGAATTCTTGTGGCCCTGTGTATCTTTACGGGTGTATTCATTTTGTTCCAATAAACTGACGTTAAATAACTTCCAAGGTCAAATTATAAATGTTTTATGAAGCGGAACCATTCGTAAACCCATAACCATGGTCTTGAGCTGTAAAATATTAATGGGCCCATACCTAGCCCGTTTTAAATATTGTTTACATAAGTGGATTTGCCTCACGGTCCATGTTAAATACCTGTTGCAATGCCTAAATCAAATCAGTTACCGGAGCCGCAATGTTCCTATTAAATGCGTGTGCTGCAGTAACGTGTGGGTGTGGATCTGCGCCTCCATAAATGTGGTAATATATGGGGGCTAGCCGGGTGGGGTTATGGGGTTGGGTGGAGGTGGCAAGCCCAGGGACACATCGGAACGGACAGAGCTCTGCTTCACATAGATCAGTTAATTATCTCCAGGACATGAATCCCCAGGTAACAGCGCTCTCTCTCTCTCGCTCTCGCTCTCGCTCTCTCTCTCTCTACCTCTCTCTCTCTCTCGCTCTCTCTCTCTAGCTCTCTATACCTCTCTCTCTCTCTAGCTCTCTATACCTCTCTCTCTCTCTCTCTCTCTCTCTCTCTCTCTCTCTCTCTCTCTCTCTCTCTCTCTCTCTCTCTCTCTCTCTCTCTCTCGCTCTCGCTCTCTCTCTCAGCTCTCTATACCTCTCTCTCGCTCTCTCTCTCTCTAGCTCTCTCTATCTCTCTCTCTAGCTCTCTCTAGCTCTCCCTCTCTCTCAATCTCTCTTTCTCTCTGTCTCTTCCTCTGAGGCAGGATGACATGACGGATAACAAGACTATATTAAAAATCTAAAAAAGCTAATTCAAAAGCACTGATATGTCGGGCTAAATTTGAAATCCCCAAAAACCGCACAGCTTATTCAGACGGATGGAGAAAAGGGGGGAAACGTTGAGGTATTTCTTTCTCTGCTTGTCGGCGCAGACAGAACAGCTATTCCCCAGCGCTAACTAGCAGCCAGCATTGCATCCAGGTAGCGCCAGCTCTGTCAGGAAAGGCGCTGAACCCTCAAAGGCTGCAGGGCTGCTGGAGAAAACACAAAAACAACTCAAACACTAACAGCCACTTGCACCAACTTTATTGATGTCCTTCGCTATCGGAAACAGTCTTCCCCTCGTTAGCCCAGAGGTGGGGGAACCTGAGGCGAGCATTAATTCCCATCCCCGGCTTTTTCTTTCTTTCTTTTGCTCTCGGTCAGTGTGAAGCGGCGGTGCAGTGGTTCATCGTCCCGGGGTTAGTGCTGCTGTGATGGGTCCAACAGGGTCAGGGGAGCTGCTCACAGCGGGTCAGGGTGGACCAGCTGGGAAGGGGCTCGGGTTCCTGACAAGGTCTGCCCAAGGGCAGCTTCTGACGGAGCCCCTGGCTCCAGGCAGGGGTTGCTTATGGAGGTATTTCTCTTAATGGAAGCACCCCAGGGGGCAGGGGGGCAAGGTTACAGTGGAGTGGAGAAAAACCCCTTCCATATCTGCGCTATCGGGGGGGGGGGGGTCTAACGGTCCAGGTTCTGTTTTGGGATTTGTTTGGAAAAAAACATGGTAAAAAAACGATAAAACACATCATTAACACAACACCAACAAGCAAATAACTAATACTGCAACGGATAAACAGAAAAATACGAGAGAAAAGCCAACAAAACAAAGGGAGTGGGTTTTGTAGCCTCGCTCTCGCTCTCGCTCTCTTAAAAGTCTACAAAGCAAATTTAACGGGAGTTTGAATTAACCCTGGTACCTTTTTTAGTTTTGCTTCTGTTTTGTATTTTATTTTAATGTCTCCATGGAAAAAATACGACAAAACACATTAACACAACACCAACAAACAAATAACAAATACTGCAGCGGATAAAATGCAGGACACATTACCAATACCACTTTTGATGGAATCTTTTCCACTTGATAGTAAACATCCTCACATGTGCAGGTTCACTTCCTCTTCCTTCCGTGGGATATGTGTCCCAGTCTTGATCTTCGATGTAGTTGCCGCTCCTTCTCTCTGTGGTACAACATGCTCCACCTAACTCTTGATGGTATTTATTCTCCGTCCTCCCTGTTGGCCGCAGCGTAGCAGGTAGCAGACACAGTGACGGTGACCGGATCACCTGCCCTTGACCCAGGCGTGCACGGTTTGATTGACATCAGACACAGTCCCGTGACGCGTGCCTTCCCCTCTTCCTTCACAGCCATTGGATAAAAACAGATTTTTGGTAAAACCTCTGTACCGTAGTGGTTTGACTTTTGGGACACGGTATAAAATTGCAGTTCAGTTACGCATAAAGCGGGCACCTGGTCACTCTAGATGGCTGGAATCTTAAGTTCTGCTGCAGTTTAGACGGGGTGATGTTTTGGGTCTGTTGTGTCTAGGAAATATATTTTATCGGCTTCCGATTGTGGTGCCAGCCAAAGAGCAGGATACAAGCAGCTTCAAATAAGAAAAACATAACAATTGATTCTATGGGGAACTTGCAATGTATTTGCGCCAGTACAGTGCGGAGGCGAACGCAGGGTATTTCTTTGGTTTTGACAGCGTAATGTAACCCCCGTCTGTGTCATAACTATCTGTTTGTCTAGGCTAGCAAAAAAAGCCCACATTTCTTTACCATTGATTTAGTGTCTCAACAGTGAGTGGATTGTTAAGCTCCTGAACACAAGGTTTTCTCCCTCGACATGGGATTGCTTCTTACACCATGGACGCTATGTTTGGAAAGAAGCCTCTGTGTACAGGCTCTGGTGCGTCGGGCGTCTGCGTCTCTATTCCGTTGTACTCCAATAGCGTGCAATCCTCGGATGATACAAATCAAAGAGGTGTTCTCACTGTTCGCTGCTCCGTGCTTATAGCGGAGGGAGCGTTTGATGTTTGAACCCGGGCTAAAGGTCCAATAATACGCCGACTTTAGGAGGTGGAGGAGGACGATGACTGCTCAACCTCCTACCTCGCCCCCAACCTCTCCACAGCCCAGAGAGAGAGAGAGAGAGAGAGAGAGAGAGAGAGAGAGAGAGAGAGAGAGAGAGAGAGAGAGAGAGAGAGAGAGAGAGAGAAGAGAGAGAGAGAGAGAGAGAGAGAGAGAGAGAGAGAGAGAGAGAGAGAGAGAGAGAGAGAGAGAGAGAGAGAGAGAGAGAGAGAGAGAGAGAGAGAGAGAGAGAGACCTGATGATGGAGGGTATGGTAGAAGAAAATGGAGGAGGAGGAGGAAACTGATGGAAATGTTAAGGCCGTAATGCTGTTATGCTCAAAGGAACCGAGCCTGCAGCGAGTCAGACGGTGCTTGGTGGGGGTAGCTGAGTGTGCTGGAGCAGCACAAGAGATGGAGAGGAGGTGGAGGAGGGTGGGGTGTGTGTGTAAGACAAGGTGAGGCCTGGTTAGTTAGCAGCACGGGTGGGGGGGCCGTCCATGCAGGGATCTGTCGGAGGAGAATGGATGGACTGAGACGCTGCAGGGACTAATAAAACTGATAAAGAATAATGTGTTTTATCAGGTTGACCTTTATTAACCCAGAGTAGGCCCGTCGTCTTAGTCTGCACGCTATCTAATTCAATCATCCATAATATATGATTACATTATTGCTGCACCTGTAAAAAGTACCTGCAAAAAATAATAATCAAGCTAATAACGCAACAACTTGCAGCATTTCATCGTGACAATGACCAAATGTCAGGTAGTAAAGTAATAGTGCTGACCTATATATTTCATAATGTGTGTTTTTAATTTTAATTAGTGCTGGTGTCATTTCCACTAATTAGGAATTCTGTATCCATCATGGGACACAGGGGTTGAGATGACATTGTAATTAAATTCAAAGATCTCTATTAACAGGGAAATCTTAATCTCTCGCAGCGGCTGGCTGCATTGGTACAGCGATGCCCTAAAGAGTGCAATGTCACGGTTAGTGAACGGCGGTCAAATGCCAAAAAGTGTTTTAGTTTGACAATATTCTCTTGTAAAGTAGGTATTAGTATTACCTAGTATTTTTTTTTATCACCTAGTATTTTTTGGGCTAAAATACTTCAGCTAGCTTGTTGAAATGGGACAGATTACTTTCAGTTTGTCTTGGTCTAAAGACAAACTGTCACACTTTTAAATCGGTTATCGTGACATTCAACACAGTTTTTGTCAGACATTGTGTGACATTCTGGGCAATATATGTGAATCATTGTGATTACAAGACAAATTTTAAATAATCAGCTCTAACGGCGCTATTGAGATTAGGATGCAAAAAAATGGAATATTGAGCATCAAACCGAATTCATCTTCGTGGATGTCATTATGTGTGTTCGTTCAATCACATTTATCTGTAGGCTATAACAGAAAACTTCAATAAGTGTTGGTTTGTCGTAGTGTCAGTGACTCAGGACAAGAGTGTCATCAGTTAAAGATGCACCTTGAAGCTCTCAAGCCCCGTTGGAATGGAATCAGAGCTTCAAGTCCTGTTGGAATGGAATCAGAGCTTCAAGCCCTGTTGAGCTTCAAGCCCTGTTGGAATGGAATCAGAGCTTCAAGCCCTGTTGTACCAGAGACACACGTCCCAATACAACAGCAGCTAGGCTGCCGAGACAAACAGAGTCTAGACAGGCCAGATGCGAGATGACGACACAACTGAGTAAGACGAGGGCGGATCTGTGTCAGGTGGAAGAAGGGATGTGTCTCAGTTTGCGTTGTACGGTGAAAAATCAAAAGCTTCCCTATAGACATCACTACCAATCCACTAAACCACAATCAATGTTTTGCGTGCACAGATACTTTTGCAATACTGCTGAAAGTCATGAAACAGTTGTTTCAAACTCACTAGTTTCAGGTTAATAGAAATTTGTTAGAAGAAATATGACTCAATGGACAATAAAAATAACAGAAAAATAAAGATGTAACTTAATCCCAGTAGCTCACAGAAAATGAAGAACCCCAGATATTCAAAATCAATAACTATAAAGAATATATGGCTCCAAGAAACTCTTCTATCAAATAAAGAAAAAGTTTTTGTCTGTTTGGTGCGAGCTGCACGGAATCCTCTCCACACATTGGATGGAGTAGACTGTCAGTACTGTTTTATATAACCACCGTGTAGTAGTCTTTGGAAATAAACGCCTATATTCTTTGTTGATACCGTCCCTTTCAAACCAGCTCAGATGACACCAGGGATGTGGCTATGAGGCCACAGGGTATCCGGCAGGTAGGGCTCTCCAAGTATGGTGGACCCCAGAAAACAGGAACCTCCTAAAGCAGAGCAGCAGGCAGCTGATTGGCTGCCTGGCCTCCACCTTCTGCCCTTGTCCCGCCTCTTCTGAACCCCCGTGTGAGCCATGGGACGGAGTGAGGTGGCAGGGTCCTGCCGCGGACGTCTTAAGGGCGTGTGGTTTAGGAAGGGCGGCCTGATAGGGCCGCTGCTCGTGGTAGTCGGTGAGTTAAAGCGCCCGTCGTTTTGCCGAGAGAGACGCGGAGTGCGGTATTAGAGCACTTGAAGATGGGAAATCCTGTTACAGAGAAGAGAAAATGGTTTTCCTTTTATTGTGTGACATAATGGAGGTTATGGCAATAATCCCAGAAAAGTATTTTCCCCTCAGCGGCAGAGTAACCCGAAGCAGGAAGTAAAGTGCAAGAATGTAACATCATTTTTTTTTCCCCTTACAGATTTGACAACATTTAAAGATCTTAAAGCGTTTTTATTAAACTTTAAAGTTTTTAAACAGTTCTATATTACAAGCTTTTTTTATATTCGTTTTTATTAAATATCTGCTTCAAAATTCTGCAGTGTAAGGTTAGCCGTCCCTGAAGCCCTGACACTGTGCCCGGAGCACTACCGGACTACCGCAGGTCCAACAGAGTGGGATTGTGTACTGAGAATCTCAATGGGCACAAACTTCACTAGCCCAGGCCTCTCCAGACTCCACACACCGCCTAAGGTATCGCAAAAACCCAGGCATGCACACACATTTGTGGGGCCTAATACATATAAAGGCCAAAAAGGAAACCGCATTAGCATATGAATGTGGCACTGTGCCGGCTGTGCGCGGTATTGATTTCAGCTACAAGGCACTGTGTTCTGCCTCGTTCTGGCAGCGACACAGAGCTGAAACTCCCCCAACATCGTCCCTGTCCACCTGGTAAAAGTTTTCTCCGGGATAATGCTAACACAGGCCCTTTGTATTTCTTCAGAACAATCGGCAGCACAGGGGAGCACGCCACAGTGGGCCCACAATGGGAAATGCTAATGTTGTAGTTTGTTTTAAGTATGGAGGGGTGTGTGTGTGTGTGTGTGTGTGTGTGTGTGTGTGTGTGTGTGTGTGTGTGTGTGTGTGTGTGTGTGTGTGTGTGTGTGTGTGTGTGTGTGTGTGTGTGTGTGTGTGTGTGTGTGTGTGTGTGTGTGTGTGTGGATACCACAAACACAAAGAAGAATATCGAGCGCTGCTCTTATTGTTTCCTCAAGGTTTCACATTTGATGTACCGCACTTCGTTTTATAGTCGGGTTCGTAATTATGTGGTTAATAGCCCGCTGGAAGAACATCTGCACTTCCAATGGTGCAGAGTTGAAGGTTTTACCTTGAGAAGGCAGAGTGCCGCAGCAGTGCGTTTGGCTCCGGGCGGCGCACACGGACCCTCTGTTTGATGCGCTCGCGTCTCCGGCATCAAACCTCAAAGGTACGAGCTGTGCATGTAAACGGGTGGAGGGCAGCGGACATTGGCTCCTGCTAAGCCTGTTCGCAGCGCCAACGGGTCCCCGAGAGGCACCTCTACACCTCCTCGGGATTGATCAGCAAAGCAGTGGAGCGCAATCATTAGCATGACCTACATGGAGGTTTATGCATCTATCACTGGCGTTCGTTAGGCGTGTTGACTTAATTGAAGTGTTCTGCGGCCCCTCTGTGAATCGCGCAGCCCTGACAGGAGTACCAACAGCGCAATCAGAGAGAGCAGATAAAGAGACTTGATGAGGACTCCTAGCGATCATCCCTCTCCCGACTGCCTCCCCATATTCACCGTTAAAAATTTGAGGTTACACAGGACAGGTGTACCCCCAGCCACAGGCCCGTGTCCCGGGCCTTAATGCGCCGGGCCTCTGTAGACTACACATCGCTGGGCTGTCTGGGTTCACAGCAGAACACCTGACCATGAATTATAGAGCAGTGGCAGCGATGAAGTCACCCAGCTCCTTCGGGGAGAGGATCTGCAGCCGGCCTGATCAGATTCAATATATGTTTTATGGATTTAAGGATGTGGGGGGAAAGTCGCACGTCGTTACCACGGAGTGAATGTAAATGACGTTTTGTATGTGTGTGTGTCTGTGTGTGCTCATCTGTGTGTGTGTGTGTGTGTTGTGTGTGCTCATCTGTGTGTGTGTTGTGTGTGTGTGTGTCTGTGTGTGTGCTCAGATGTGTGTGTGTGTGTCTGTGTGTGTGCTCAGATGTGTGTGCGTGTGTGTGTGTGTGTGTGCGCTCCTGGCAACATAAATGCTGTGAGTTGTTGATGCTGCATTTACTAATCTCCCTCTTTGCCAAGCTGTTTCCCCGGTAATCCGTCCATCCACCTATTGATTCTGCAGGCTGATTTCCAGGTCAGGGTCGCGTGGGACGGCTGTGTGGAATGGGATCCGGAGGCTTCCTCACATGTTATGGACATAAGGAAGGGCCAGCATCCCTCCAATGGACTGTCCCGTGCATTAGAGGTTTCTGCCTAATTAACTGAATCCCTGTTTGGAAGTATTGGGGGGCTTCAATCAGTCTAAACACACACACGGCCTTCTGGTCTGTAATGCTGCCTCGATATAATAGATTAGTGGTTATTTATTGGGTTTAATCAGCTAATAGTTTGCGTTTATCAATGTACATTCATTCCATTCTCCAGTGCCAATGCGATGGTATGACCTCACGCGGACAACACTGTGCCAAGTTAGGTGAATGCCCGTGGGTAGGCAATTTCCCTTTTTGTGAAGCTGCTGGTTCACCTCCTCACTTTGTGTCCATTTTTTCGTTTGGTTTGCAGGAAGCACCTAGCTAGGACGCAAATTTGCGATTTTCAATTTCAATCTGATTCTTCACAACATCCGTGAACGTTTTTGTCAGGAAACTAAGGGGCCGAAAACCACTAGACTCAAAATTGCGGCTCTTTTCCGTCGACGACCGGGAACGACGGCAGCAGGGCGGTTTTCAAATCCCCGGCACAGGGCAGAGACTGCACCGTACGAGGCAATCAAGTGCCATCGCAGGGCGTCTCGGAGAGAGCAGCTCCTCAGCCTTAAACCCGTTGGCTTTCAGGTGGTTCCACTGACAGCCGGCTCTTGATTCACAGAGGGACAAACGCTGTGATTTATCCGCTGTGGCAGTGAGCTTTGAGTGTTAGCTGTCACATCTCGGATCAAGCGGGATGGAAGAAGGTGGGGTGTGGGGGGGGGGGGGGGGGGGTTGGGTGCGTTGGTGGTGGGGGGGCGTATGCGAGTGGGCGACATGATTTATGTATGGACACACTTCTCGATTCACTCTGCCTGCCAGCCAGGAAATGAAACTGCACCCTCGACGGCACAGCTGAGCGACACTTCCTGTTTACCCATAATGCCTTGCTGTGCCACTGACTTAACTGTGTGTGTGTGTGTGTGTGTGTGTGTGTGTGTGTGTGTGTGTGTGTGTGTGTGTGTGTGTGTGTGTGTGTGTGTGTGTGGTGGGCCCTGCCTACTGACCCTAAGCCGTGCCCCCCCCCCCACCCACTCGGCCTGGTTCTGATAAACCCCCTCTGCCTCGCAGGGGGGGGGGGGGGACGGGGGGTCTCTCCGGCTCCCTGGCTCCGCCCCAGTAGGGTCCGTGGTGGGGTGCCATGATCGGCCAACATGAGAGGGGAGGGGACGGAGGAGTTGGCCGTAAGACGGGGACAACTCTCGCCGTGACAGATGGGCGAGCGAGGGTGCCATCGCCCGGAGTTGAGGAAGAGAGAGAGGGGGAGAGAGAGAGAGAGGGGGAGAGAGAGAGGCAGAGGGGGGGAGGGAAGGGGGGAGAGAGAAGGGGGTGAGAGAAGGGGAGAGAGAGAGAGAAGGGGAGAGAGAAGGGGAGAGAGAGAAGGAGAGGGGGGGAGGGAGAGAGAGAAGGGGAGAGAGAGGATGTAGGGTTGGTGGAGAAAGAGAACGGTGGAGGCGGGCCTAATGGAGGGTGAAGGTGTTTAGGACTTAATGCTGTTATGCTTAAAGGAACGGAGCAGCCAGTGGGGGGCCGAGGGCAGAGACGGGGAGACGGCGCCGGAGAAGGACGGGAGCAAAGTGGCCATCGGCCGGGCAAGAAGACTGAGAGCGAGGGGGAGGGAGGGAGGGAGGG
>OLKM01000083.1:138931-152837 GCA_900291075.1 Melanogrammus aeglefinus
GGCCGGCCTAATGGAGGAAGTGAAGGTGTTTAGAGACTAAGCTGTTTTATGCTTAAGGAACGGAGGCAGCCAGGGGCGGGAGGGGGGGGCAGAGACGGGAGACGGCGCCGGAGAAGGACGGGAGCAAAGTGGCCATCGGCCGGGCAAGAAGACTGAGAGCGAGGGGGGGGGAGGGAGGGAGGGGGAGAATCACATCAAATCATATAGACAGCCCGGGGGTGGAGGGGGGAGGGAGGCTTCCTGTGTGTGTGTGTGTGTGTGTGTGTGTGTGTGTGTGTGTTGTGACTAGCCAGTGTGCACGCTAAATTAGATTCCCGTGCTGGAGCGCACCCCCCCTCCCCCCCTCGCTGGGGGGCATGTGGGGCGGTCCCTCTGCCGTCGTTCCAACAGGGGCAGAGATGATTCAGCCCCCCCCCCCTGTTTATTGACCATGGGGACATACTGTCTGCAGAGTCATGGGTGTGTGTGCTGGGTGGGGGGGCCGGTGGGGGGGCTGGTAGAGGGAGCCCTTGGGGGGCCGGGGGGGGGCCGGTTGGGCGCGGGGGGCGGTACTGAGTTATGCTGGCATCACGCTGACCTGAAGTCCTTCCAGAGGCTTCCGGAACACCTAATCGCAGCGATAATTGAATTGTGGCTCATTTGTCGGAACCGATCAGATGGCTGTGTGGATTATTATGTTTGATGAACACTGATTATTTGTAGAGAATGGTGTTATTTTTTTAGTAGCATTTATTGGATCAGTCGTATGGATCAAAATGGTTCAAATGTTACCGTTTGGCTCGTTCGGTCCTTTGGCAGAGGCTTGTATCTGAAGGTCACGATGCATGTCATGAAGGACGTAGGATCGGACACTATAGCGGACAGAAAAAACCTAAAACAGGACCTTTGCGCTGACACTCGAACTCCCAAGTCGAACTCCCTCGCCACCCCTTTGTAAATAAACACTGCTTGTCGAGGTTAAATCCCCCCACAACAGTAAGGTTGCTCGTCAACAGTTTACACTATATCTATCTACAGTGAGTCCTCCAGCAACCATTAAGGACACGTTAACTCATTGCTCTGAGCAGACATCTGCGGGCGCAAGTCCTTCGCTTTTCTTTTCTGATAGCGAATACGTACTTGGCAAGAGAGCAGCTGTTCCCGCGTGGTTGAAACGCAGATTATTTTCATGTTCATGATACACAGCGAGTCCCTAACGACAAACGGATATCTGAAGCTAATTATTATAGTTGTCGTCATCGTCTTTAGTCGTGTAGTCGTGGTAGCAATAGCATTGATAGCACTTTGTAGTAGAAGCAGCACAACTAGCTGAGTAGTAGTCATAGTAATAGTCATATTAATCGCGATGGTAGTACTATACTCCAGCCAATATTTTTTACTTTTGAACAACATTTCTTCGATTTCTCGTTTGGTTCCACATCAACAAAAGCCGAGGCAGAGACAACCGGGAATTGACAAGACAAATAACTCGTACATAGTGCTTATCTGTATTTTCTCCATTCGTCTCCTTCACAACAACAACAACAACAACAGCAGCAGCAGCAGCAGCAGCAGCAGCACTAGCAGCAGCTGTAGACGCCCTGTGAGTGAGTGAGATGTTGGACAGTAATATCTCGCAGAGCGGAGAATCGCTGGGCCGCGGCTGAATGGCGTATCTCGCCAGGGAAAGTGCTGACCTGTGCGTTCTTCACACCTCGTTTCACTTTTTTACTATGTAACATTGAATAAAATATTTACCCGGGAAAATCTCCCGGCTTATAGTGGCGGTTTATCTTGATGAGAAAAAAAACCCCACCACAACAAACAAACACAGAACAAGAAAGTCAGCAACTCTGGTTACGTGTGTGTGTGTGTGTGTGTGTGTGTGTGTGTGTGTGTGTGTGTGTGTGTGTGTGTGTGTGTGTGTGTGTGTGTGTGTGTGTGTGTGTGTGTGTGTGTGTGTGTGTGTGTGTGTGTGTGTGCGCGATGCAGCAGATTATTTAGTACAGGTGAGCCCTGTTCCTTAGGACTTTGTGGCTTTCTTGGAGCGCTGACAGAATCAATAATTGTCCCGACGTATGGAAATCATTGGCAACCCACTGCAATACTCTCTCTCTCTGTCTCTCTCTGTCTCTGTCTCTGTCTCTGTCTCTGTCTCTCTCTCTCTCTGTCTCTGTCTCTGTCTCTGTCTCTCTCTGTCTCTGTCTCTGTCTCTCTCTCTCTCTGTCTCTGTCTCTGTCTCTCTCTCTCTCTCTATGTCTCTCTCTGCCTATCTCTCTATCTCTCTCTCTGTCTCTGTCTCTGCAATTTTCCAGTGCTCTAGGTTCCAACCCTCTCTCTCTCTCTCTCTCTCTGTCTCTGTCTCTGTCTCTGTCTCTGTCTCTGTCTCTGTCTCTGTCTCTCTCTCTGTCTCTGTCTCTCTGTCTCCTGTCTCTCTCTCTGTCTCTCTCTCTGTCTCTGTCTCTCTGTCCTATCTCTCTCTCTCTCTATGTCTCTCTCTGCCTATCTCTCTATCTCTCTCTCTGTCTCTGTCTCTGTCTCTGTCTCTCTCTCTGTCTCTCTCTCTCTCTGCGTCGCTGTCTCCCTCCCTCTCTCTTTTCCTTTTATTCATTTATCTCTCACTCTCTAGTTCTCTCTCTCACAGACACACACTCAGACACACTTAGACTCCCAATGGGAAAGATTACAAACAAACACACACAGAAAAATGCACACAGAGCAGCATTCACCATACCTACACATTGACAGATGAATTGCAGGTGAAGTGCAGGCACACATTTGACCTGCAGTCGCTCTCCTCTCGCTCTCTATCGCTCTCCCTCTTTCTCTTGCTCTTCCCCTCGCTCGCCCGCTGACCATAGGCCTGTGAGGGGGAGGAGTTTGATTGGGGATGGTACCGTAGAGGGGATGAGGGGGCACAATGACCTGTTGAGAACAAGTGCACCCACCAACCCTCCTTCCTCATCGCTTGTGTCACTCGGTAAAGTAACGAAGTTCATTGAATTCAATGCATCTCCAAGGAGGTGTGGGGAAAAGCAAACTGGAGAGAGAGGGCGGGAGGGAGAGAGAGGGAGAGGGAGTGGACGAGAGAGAGAGGGGGATGAGAGAGAGAGGGACGAGAGAGAGGGGGACGAGAGAGGGAGGGGGACGAGAGAGAGGGAGTGGATGAGAGAGAGGGAGTGGATGAGAGAGAGGGGGACGAGAGAGAGGGAGTGGATGAGAGAGAGGGGGTGGATGAGAGAGAGGGAGTGGACGAGAGAGAGGGAGTGGACGAGAGAGAGGGAGTGGACGAGAGAGAGGGAGAGGGAGAGGGAGAGGGGAGGGGGGGAGGGGGAGAGAGAGAGGGGGAGAGAGGGAGACCGAGAGATGATGATGTGCGTGCGGGAGGGGATGAGCGTGATGATCAAACCCTCAACCGCCCTGTGTCCCCCCCCCAACGCTACCCAGCATGCATTTCAAACCACGCCGTGGTTATGCGGCCCGTCATCTCTTATGTAAATTGTCGGAGTGCCGAGATGGTCGCCTTATCTATATGTCTGACCGAGGCCCGTGTGTGTGTGTGTGTGTGTGTGTGTGTGTGTGTGTGTGTGTGTGTGTGTGTGTGTGTGTGTGTGTGTGTGTGTGTGTGTGTGTGTGTGTGTGTGTGTGTGTGTGTGTGTGTGTGTGTGTGCACAATTGACTATTGCACACACACACACACACACCTTTTTATGCGTGCATGAAAAGGTGTGTGTGTGTGTGTGTAGTTCTGTTTGGTTAAATCCAGTCAATCAGCCAGTGACTTTGTGTGTGTGTGTGTGAGGTGGGGGCGGGGTCGGGGAGCGGTCAGAGCTGTCAGAATGGTTAGACAGTGGACCAATCACAGCGTCCTGGCCAGCTGGTGGTCTTTTGCAGCCATGGCGGTGCTAAACACGTGTCCAGGTGGTAACCCTGCCAGACCTCTCAGCGCTGGGGGTTCACAACGTTAGGACTCACAGAATTCTCTTCTATTGTAGGATATTACATCATAGTTGATTGCATAACCAGATTGTATCTTACATGATATTGTATAATCAGCTAAATGTTCCCACGTGATTAGGATTGATTTCCACTAAACATTCAGTCGGGGTTCTGGTGCAGAAACAACATTAAACTTGACAATTAAAATAAACTACCGTTTACCTCAGCAATTAGCGGAAGGGAATTGCATTAAATGAAATGTGTTGCATAAGCAAAACAAAACAGAGGAAACTTAAATATTCATATTTTTGTATAATAGTTGGATATACAGTGGGTTTAGTTTACAAAGATATTATGTGAATTGAATGTGTTGTGCCGGGTTATACAGTGTGTTGTTTATGCAGTGTGCTTAACTGTACTTTTTAAGGTTCAGTCAGACTTTCAGTCCGATTTCACTAAACGACTGGTTTACGGGGGTGGATCATTGGAATAATCGGTATGGAGACGCAAACTTGCATGACAAACGACCACACGCCCATGCACACACACACACACACACACACACACACACACACACACACACACACACACACACACACACACACACACACACACACACACACACACACACACACACACACACACACACACACACACACACACACACACACACACATACACGGTGACCCGAGAGGCGTTTTTTAAGTCCGCTAGCACCCTCCTCATTAGTAGTGTTTAAATTGCAAAGATGAAAAAGGCCTGACTCTTGCAGCTCTACTTACACCAATGACCACACAACACAGCACACACACACACACACACACACACACACACACACACACACACACACACACACACACACACACACTCACTCTCTAATAAAGTCCCTCCCCGCCAAAGACTCTTCGTGACCCCCCCCTCCCTTCAGTTAAAATGTGTGTGTGAATACCGGGGCTGTGTAATTATCCCCCCCCCCACTCTGTCGTCTCAGTCTAAAGTAGACATTAGTGAAGGCGTTCTGCCACTCTGGTGGGATTCTATTAAGACAGGTAATTAAAGGCAGTGTGAAGGAAAATTGGCAGCGGAATGCGCATTAGAAAGAGCCTTTAAAGGAGGTGGCGTTGAGCCGTGTGTTCTGCCTTCAAGGGGGCGCTGCCTCCGGGGGGGGGTGGGTTGTATTATTCAACAAAGCCCTGTCTTGGCCGAGGCGGGAGAAAAACATATGCTGACAGGAAGGAGGACAGCGAGCACGGCCAAGCGGCGGCCATTTTGGAGATGACCCACTTCCCCAGTAATGGATCTAGTTGGTGGGGGGCTGTGCTCTTTGGGTGCCTCGCCAAGGAGACACCATTTGGCCCGTCGGTGTGTTCACTGTCACAGTGAGAAAGGGCCCGGATTCCACCGCGCCAACGGCACCGCGACTCTGAAGGCGGCATAAGGAAGCGACGACGCAGATTAGCCGATCCACTAATGATATTCCCCCGCTCCACACGACGGGATGGAGATCGGTGCAGCATTAAATCTTAATAACCATAATCATTATTGTTAAACTCGTGCGCATGTTCGACATTAATCAATTTCGGGGTGGCAGAGGGGTGGTGGGTGGGTGGGGGGGAGCTGACGAGTTCAGCCGTCATCGATTGATTGTGCATTCATGTGGACAAAGGCGTGGCGGCGCGTCGAGGGGCTCTCGAGGGTCTCTGCGCTGAATGGCGATGATTTAAAGACCGCCACTGGGGGAGGGACGATGCAGATTAATGGGAGACCGCGTGAGGATGGATGAGCCGGATGTGGTTCAGGATTCACACCGAGGAGAACACTGACGGAGTCGCGGTACTTTTCACTTCTCAAAGCGGCAAAATGTGTCCCCGACAAGCGGGTCGGTACTCGCTCAAGTCGGCGCAGCGACTAGAAAGAAGTTGGCATAAAGACCTCGCACTCAGCAAATTGGAGTTGCTGAAGGTACAGGCTTGTGAAAGCAGGGAACACAGAATGAAACTAATTAGTGGAGTAAATGAACTCATTTACACAGGTGCGCCTATCGAACTATAAAACTCTGGAGGAGGAAGAAGGAAGGAGAGAGTTTAACAAACAACAAGGATAGAGATACAGAGGGGAGGGGAGGGGAGACCCCACTGGGCAGTGAGAGAGAGAAGGGCCAGAGGGAGAGGGAGATGGATAGCGGGTAAGAAAGAGATGGGGAGAGATATGAGTTCAGGGAGCTGGAGAGAGATCAGTAGAGCGAGAGATGGAGAGACGAGTAGAGGAGTGCGGTAGTAGGTCAGAGAGAGACGAGTAGAGAGTTGAGGGAGCTAGACATAGCTAGAGACGGCGAGATGAGTAGAGGGAGAGAGAGGGAGGCGGTGGACCAGCCAGACGGTCCCTCACCTCTGCCTTACTGCCCTGAGTTGCAGCCCATGGAAGCTCATAAGAGCTAAGCACCATCAGCAGTGAAGGCTCCTGAATTGAAGCCCAGATTGGATTGTTATTCGGAATGGATAGAACTTCCCTGAATCCCCTTTTAATACAGACAAATGACTCTCATTATCCTCTTCTCTATCCAATACCGCCTGCTGAGGGGGGCCTAAAGACCAGATTGAAAAGCCCCCCCTTCCCTGCCATGCCTGACTCACTCTCTCTCTCTCTCTCGCTCGCTGTCTCTCTCTCGCTATACCTTATCGCTCTTTCTCATCGCTCTTTCTCATCCTCCTCCTCCTCCCCAATACCTCCCAGCTCTCATTCCCACCCCTTTCTCTGTCTTCTCTCCACTACTTTCAATACTTAATTTCTTCTCTCTCTCTCTCTCTCTCTCTCTCTCTCTCTCTCTCTCTCTCTCTCTCTCTCTCTCTCTCTCTCTCTCTCTCTCTCTCTCTCTCTCTCTCTCTTCTCTCTCTCTCTCTCTCTCTCTCTCTCTCTCTCTCTCTTCTCTCTCCTCTCTCTCTCTCTCTCTCTCTCTCTCTCTCTCTCTCTCTCTCTCTCTCTCTCTCTCATCCCCGTTTTCGTATTGTCCTTTTTATTTTTTCAGCCTCAAATCCCCCATTCCTCGCTCCCCGGCTGCCTGTGATCCGCAGCGAGGCGGCGAGCTCTGAGAATACAGGGATGCACACTTCAATTTAAGAAGGCATGAATAAACAATGGGGTGTCCATGTGCTGGAGAAATTTCCCCCGGCGACATTCATCCACACACACATGCCAGTGCTGATACACTTACACATGCGATAAGCTCTCATTCATTGAGTGGCACAAGCGCACGCGCACCGCACGCATGAACCTGCGCGCACACAAACAAGCCAGCCACATAAAGATGCACACACAAATACACACATGGGACGCACATAGAAACTACGGGGATGGTGGAGGGGTTGAGATATCCTCAAGCACATCAGACGTACCGGGATATTTATGCATACGTTTCAAACCAGTGGTTCTCCCTTATAGAGAGACACACACACACACACACACACACACACACACACACACACACACACACACACACACACACACACACACACACACACACACACACACACACACACATAAACAGACACAAAGATGCACACAAAAACCTATCACACACAGACACACACAGACACACACAGACACACACACACACACACACACACACACAACACACACACATAAACAGACACAAAGATGCACACAAAAACCTATCACACACAGACACACACACACACACACACACACACACACACACACACACACACACACACACACACACACACACACACACACACACACACACACACACACACACACACACACACACAAACACACACACACCCCCCTCCTCTCTTGTGTACATCCTGGTTAGGATCTATTTGAGGCTCATGCTCTGTGGGAGAGGGTGTGAGGGAACCGCTCTGAAGAGGGAGCCGTGCAGCGATGCCCCAATTAGGACCCCTACCCCGGGATAGCACAGAGGGGCTGGGTGAGACATCAACGCATCATACGCTTGGGCTCCTCTTATACGTACGAAGCTTACAGAACACAAAGTCTGCGTCAATGCATGTGAAATGTTCAGCCATGGTATAATATGTGTGCGTCTAGAGTTTGCGTCATTGTGTTGTGTCAGGTGTGTGCTGTGTATCCACGTGTTGTGTGTGTGCATAGACTTGTTTTTGTGCTTTTTTATTTAGGTCTGTGCTATGCATTCACGTCTTTAACCCCATGTGTATATGTGCGCAATTTCTTGATTTTCTTCAATTTTCTTCTGTGTGTGTGTGTGTGTGTGTGTGTGTGTGTGTGTGTGTGTGTGTGTGTGTGTGTGTGTGGTGTTTGTGTGTGTGTGTGTGTGTGTGTGCGTGTGTGTGTGAGTGTGTGTTCGTTGCCTGCGTGTAGTCTGCTTGTGTGCAAGTGTGTGTGTGTGTGTGTGCTGTGTGTGTGGGTGTGTTTATGCCCCGTCTCGGTCCCTTTAATTCTGGTGAGCTAAGATAATGAGAATTTTATCTCGGGGCCCCTCTGAGGCGCCGGGGTTCTGATTGAATGGGAGCAGAGTGTAACGGATGAGCCGCGCGCTAGCAGCAAGCGGCTAGGCTAACACGCGGCGGCGGCGGCGGCGCGACTAGCTAGCTGGGGTGTTTTGTTGTGATGTTAATGGAGCAAATGGGACGTGCAACGGTACAACCTTGACAAAGTGTACACTTCCTGTGGTAACAACAATAACATTAATACAGTGGCAGTGGTGCGATGTCTTTTATAAGAATGAAGGCGCGCTTCAGTGGTGGGACACATGACAGAACACGGACGAATAAACCGGGACAATGTTGCTGGATTGATTGCCTTTTGACACGTGTACAAGTGAGGTGGCGACGACGAGATGTGATTCACTTTGGTTCATGACATATTTTATACTCTTTTGTTCTCTGCTTGTCTCGCTCTCTGTCGCTGCTCACTCTCTTGCCCTCTCTCTCTAATCATTCGCTCTCTCTCTCTCACTCTCTCTCTATCTCGCTCCCTCACTTCAATCTCTTCTCTCTGTTTCTCGCCCTCACTCTCTCGCTCTTGCTCTCATCTATCTGCCCACGCACACATTCACAAAATTACATCTTCATTCAGCCTTTTTTCGATTCATTTTCTATAATTAATCGTTTTCCTCCAAAATGGTCTCCTCAATCACTTTGAGAAGACACACCTGATAAGCCTTGTGTCAGATCCAGTTTTGGAACTGTCTGAGTGATGGCCTTAATGTGAAGAATTAATCAGTATTGGATTAATTTGTACTTTTACTCCTCGACATAAAACAGTCGAAGATCCAGAATCTTGCCTGCTCTCGCGTATGTTGGCCGCATTCAAAGCTTTTAGGGTCAAGCACCATAGTTTCCTCTCTGTCACTCAAATAGTCTCTTACTTCTTATGATCTACAGTATGTGCGTCATTTGACAGTCCCCGGGAGTGAGAGGAATGGGAACATGACAAGATAAAGATCAACAATGGCAAGGAGACGGCATATGGAGCTTTTTCAGCAAAGAATTTGACAAAGCAATATCCAAAGTGTGACGGAAACAGAATATCGTTAGACAGGAAGTCCCTCCCTCTCCACCACCAATCCTCCTTGAACCCAAGTGACAGGAAGTGTGTTTGGAGCACCCCGTTCCAGGAGTATCCTCAGGAGATAAGACCGCCTAGGAAAGAAGCCCCCCTACCCCTAACGTCTGGTCACATGGATGCACTGAAGGGGCTGAGTGAAAGCACCATTTCTAAAGTGTTTTGAGCGGCAATGAGGATGGAAAGGCCCACTGAGTGAATTCCCTGTGATAACAAAGAAAAGGCTCTTCTTTATTTGAGTTCATTTGTTCTACAGCTGAAGAGCCCCTATGAGAAAACGACAAATTGGGGTAAATGAGAAACAAATAGACAAAGCAATCTGACCCTCAGACAACAATCACGAGCACCGCTAAATTAATTGAATTAGAGAAACAAACGACAACGGCCCCGAATGAAAGAGGATTGGATCTGTAGTCTGCTATCAAGGCACCTGCCAGTAGTGCATCATGGGTATTCTCACAGATACAACCTAAGGGGGGTCGGGCTACAAGTCGTTATGCAGATAAAGAAAACCAAACCCGATAAGCCCCCGCTGCCTGTTGGCTCTGCACGAATGAGAGGTTTGGAATAAAGTGAGGCTGGAGGTGTGGCCCAAGGGGCAGCCCCCCGCTGGGACTGGGGGAGTTGGGGGAGGTGGGGGGAGGGAGATACTGTATGTCAACCAGTGAACCAGTGATCGATTTGCAGGACATGACAAGATAAGGAGCCGGGAACACATTTGATTGGCACCGACATGCGCCAGCCTGTTATCGTGCAGCGAGGGAAATGGAAGCTCCATAAAACTTTTCTGTGTTTCTTCCGCGGCGACGGTAATGGGGGAATGTCTGTCAGTGCCAGGGTCTGGTGAATCCAGGGGAACACGGTCTCTGCTACCGGCTGACACGCGCCATGTTTCCAGACACCTGGGACAGTGAAATGATCCTGCTTTGCCTTGTGGGTAAAAAAAGAAAAACAAAACACCCCCCAAAAGAATTATGCCTTTCTATGATGATAAATAGGGGTTGTTCAAAGAGTATCCTTTCACAGAAGGTGGAATTGGTTTACCTTAAAATATTTGCTTTAATTCTCCAGCAGCAATTGGTGTTTGATGCATTCCAACCTTAGAAAAAGGAAGCAACTTAAATAAATATCTGGCCTTTGGGCAACAGTGATATACTGAGGCTGAATACCCCAGCCACTGCGGTGAGGCTGACACGCGAAGTAAGAAGGTCTGAAGTCCATTGGGGTGAGAATGCAACGGTATCCTGCACGTTGACACTGGCACAATATTCTCGCCAACAGCTACCTTCAAGTGTTTCTCCACACAAGGATATGGTCAGTCTGGTACGTGTGTTTTCAGCTTGAAAATGGTGGGGTCATTCAACTGCGCAGTTGTGTCCTTGCTCTCTTCCAGAATATAAATTAAAAAATAAAACATGCCCGCGGTCAGAATGTGATGTTTGCTTGGTTCTTCTGTTGGTTCATTTTGAATTCATATCCACTTCACCCAGGCTGTCCCATAAAGTAGTCCTTTCTGTTTAGTATGAGAGAACTCACACGAGTTAAAGCTTTATCTATTTTGCCGATTGGAGTGGCCAGTCTGCCCTGTGTTTATTGCAAACTTTTCCAACACATTTTTTACAGTTTACCACTGCTAGCTGAGTTAATGTTTGCAAGCTGAGTTAATGTGCCTCCCATTTTTGGGAGGCACAAGTCAGGCCCTTGCGGTTGACGCAAGGAGGGTCTGCAAGGAAATAACGAGGTCAGTGAACCCCCTTGCGATGCATCGCTGTGAACCCTAACAGCTCCCAACGAGCTGGCTGTTGCCATGCATGGTTGCCATCACTGTCGGCGTTTGAATGTGTGTTTGAACGGCGTGAATGTGAGGCACTCGATGTGAAGCGCGCCGAGTGGCGACGGGGTCAGGAAAGCACGATATAAACACAATCCATTTACCATTTACAAGGACGAGCCACAGGCTCCGCTAGAATAGACGGAGCGTGCTGCACACAAGGGACGGGTTTGCATTTGTCTTGATTCCTTTTTCTTCAAGGCATCCGTTTTTGTTGTCATGACACAGTTTAAACGTCTGCCGTCAGACTTTGGACATTTATCGAAAGATTGATTTGTGGCATAACCCACATAAGCCATTAGTTGTCATGGCAGTCTTTGCGGCCCGGGAGAAAGGAGGGGCTGTATGGATGGATGAGGGACATAGGGACAGGCCCTGCACGTTGTGTGTTGTTCACTCTTACCATCCTCCTCCTCCTCCATCTCCTCCTGCGTCTTCTCCTTGGTGGAGCCGCGCAAGATGGCGGCCTTTTTACTACTGGTCATTTGTAACAGCTGAAAAATATGAAACACAAATACAAAACGTAAAGTTGATGGTAAAATAGGGAATAGTAATTATGAAGTTGTGGAACATTGATGGTTAGATGAAGCCCTAAAGTGGTTCTAGTAGGCCTATTGTGTTTAAAATCCTATAATAGGACGTTGTGAAAAATCTGTAGCTTTATAAGCCTTATGCAGGTTCTCAATTCCGGATTTTAACGTTAAAGTGCTCTCTTTTAAAACAACGTCGACTTGCGTATCAATAAAAATCCAGCCATCGAGCGTATGTTTCGAACCTAATGTGTGCGAGAGAGGATAGCTATAGGAAGCTAATTAGCAGGTATAACTATCTTAACATTTTTTAATATATATATATATATATTTTGTTGCATGAAGGCTGCAACTTGCTTTCCAAATGACACAGTATTGAATTTGTCTCATTTCTAGAAATCTGAATCGTAGTCCTAATGCAAATCCGTACACACGGGTTAACGCTATGCCTTATCACGTCTACAAATCACTAAATCAGTCCTAAATTACAAATCCCAAGTGGCTCCAGTTCATTACGCTACATAATTTGTTCCATATCCGAAGTTTTAATGGATTACTTATATAATTTTCGCAACTGTCGAGGGCCAGGCAGCGACGCGTTATATGCAATCTCTAATGGTGTCTAATCTCTAACACTGTTAAATCTGACTTTACCAACAAACCCAGAGTGGAGATATGGAGGGATGATTTGGTTAAATGGGTTCTCCTCCGGAGCGCGATAGATTACGTTCAGACTAGTATTGTGCTGGCCTGCCCAAGTCATCAAATCAGTCATCAAATCAAACAAATCAGCATTACCCGTAACGTATCCCACGGCCGGATAAAACTAGTTAAGTAGGGCGATTGGGTCCGTGGGAATACGGAACCAATCAGTCGTGAAACAAACAGTCAACAAAAGTTATGTTTGATGAAGGATAAGTGTGCAGATTATACTGTTTGCTTATTCGGAGGCTGATTGTGTATTCTCCAGAGTAATTATCTTGTTGGTATTAATGGTATTGTGTATTCTGTGCCATGTGTTATCGACTGTAATTCAGAGCTCTGTGGTCAAATATATATCCAACAAAAACACACATTGGTAAACAAGACCAGCGATGAAGCTCTATGATAGGCCAGCATGTAGGAGGCTGTTTTCTCGTGTATGCATGTTTTCTCAGCAGTATGTATGTAACTACACCACATGCCAGACGTCTCTGAAAAATGAATCGATGCAAATGGCCCCTCGGATGTAATCGGAAAAGCCACCAGCAGTGACTGATAGGAACCCAAACTCGCTCTCTCTCTGTCTCTGTCTCTGTCTCTGTCTCTTCTCTCTCTGTCTGTCTCTGTCTCTGTCTCTGTCTTTGTCTCATTCTTTCTATCGCCACTCTTTATGCCTCAAGCTCATTCTCTCTCTCACTCCTTCTATCTCCTCTCTCACACACTCTACAGGTCTTTCTCTCGTTCTCTCTCCTGCTCCATGTATCTTGCTCATGTTCTTACGATTTCTCCCTCCATCCCTCTCTCCCTCTCTCTCCCTCTCTCTCCCTCCCTCTCTCTCTCTCTCTCTCTGTTCACTGCACGGTACCTATCTCTCTCGCCCCCTTCCCCATCCTCGTTCCATGTTTGCCATGGCACAAAATGATGTGCCGGGTAGAACAAGAGTCTACTCGGTGGGGAGGCCACTGGCATCCATTTATCAGAACCGGGGCTCATCCAGAATAATGTCTCTTGCTACTGGTAGGAGGCAATTCAAACAAACAAGAACACAAAATGGTGCTTGGGAGAAGAAAATAGGGAAATGGCAAAGGAAGGAGTAAAAATAAACATGAAATTAAAATGGAGAACAGAGAGAAACAGGGAAAAAAGGGAGAATTTGTGTGTGTGTGGATGAATTAATGAGAAATTGGCGTGTGGATTGTGTCAGAGATTTAGAGTAATGCGATCTTGTCTATTGGACTGGCTCACCCGTGTGTGTGTGTGTGTGTGTGTGTGTGTGTGTGTGTGTGTGTGTGTGTGTGTGTGTGTGTGTGTGTGTGTGTGTGTGTGTGTGTGTGTGTGTGTGTGTGTGTCATAACCATAC
>OLKM01000083.1:158096-163096 GCA_900291075.1 Melanogrammus aeglefinus
GAGTGGCCCTGGTAAGGGGGTGGTGGTAGGGGGAGGTGGGGGACCTCATCGGTATGGGTGGAGGAGGGGTTGCTGGGGGTAGTGGCAGGCTGAGCCCGGGCTAAAGCTAAGTTCATTAAGGCACTTGAGCGAGAAGGACAAAGGGGTGACACCAAAATACTTGCCCTGATCACTGTCATAGACCGCTCTCTCTCTCTCTCTCTCTCTCTCTCTCTCTCTCTCTCTCTCTCTCTCTCCCCCCCCCCCCCCCCCCCTCCCCCCTCCCCCCATCACCCCCCTTCCGTCTCCCAAGACATCATTCCATCCAACTGCGTCTCTGCTTGTTCCTGATGGATGGGATTAGTTGCCATGGAGCCCAAACACGGCAGCAGCTCTCCGGCAGCCTCTGACAACTTCATGGGTGCTGCTGCATAAATATTTGCATTTCTCACTTTCAACTTATAGGAAATGTCTCTCTAATATGCTAATATTAATCACAGATTTGTTTGCTTTTGGCTCCGTCGGGTGTCAACAACACTCGTCGTAGTCCTGGTGGGGAGGGAGGGAGGGAGGGAGAGAGAGGGAGAGGGAGGGAGAGAGAGAGGTACAAACACCTGTTGAGGCACTCTCCTCTCATCATCAACACTTTGGAAATACATGGTGTGGCTGTGGGTGCACGTTCTGTTGAGGGAGCTGTTGTGTATTTGACCAAAGTTATGTTTTAACACCTTAACTATGGTTATTGAGATGGAGACAGGAAACATAATAAAAGAGAGCAGGGGGAGAGAGCAAATGAACGAAGGACTAAGCTCTCATCGTTCCTGTTTCTTGGTGATCAGAACGCCGCCTATGCAGATGGCCGAGAGCTGTATGTGAGGAGATGTAGGCGCTGATTGACAAGGCCAGTGATGGTGGCTGACTGTCTGGCACTGTGCTGCTGGCTTAGATACCCCACAGCCCTAACCATCAACAGGATTTTTATTCCCTCCTGTCTGCCTACTTCAACCACCTGTCTCTGATGCATTTCATTATTTAGTCTTCCTTACATTTTCCTTCTCTTTCACAGCTTTTTTTCTGCGTGTCTGTCAGTTTGATCTCCGTGGGGGGGGGGGTAAACTGAGTTGAGGGCGGACTTAGTGTTAAATTAAAACAAGGATGGATGGTTGAATCCGTCTGTCGCCACGGTGATGGAACACTGCAGAAAGAACCGTCACGATACGACACCATATTTTTATCAAAATGTAAGAAGAGAATAAACAGAAAGAGAGTGAAGAAGTAGAAGGCTGCAACCGTCTTCAGAGAGAATGCGAGATCAAAACGTGAATCATTCGACGTCCTGCTGTGAGCCAGCCCTGCACTCTGTCAAACACATCTTCGGCTCTTTCGATCTTCCTTGAGAGGTGAAACCATGCGCGGGATTGGGGCAAAATGAGCCGGTGTTGTCGTGCAGGACAGGATACACGTGTACACGCAAAACAGAGCGCACACACACAGGGTAGTGCTGTGAAGTTCTGTGTGTGTAACGTATACTTTACATGCATATAATTTCATTTTTTCATTTCAATATGCGGTCATTACAATATCCGCTAAATGACAGTGCTGTTTTAGCACACACACACACACACACACACACACACACACACACACACACACACACACACACACACACACACACACACACACACACACACACACACACACACACACACACACACTTTCTAACAAATACAAAGATATCCTTCTTGGGGTGCCAAGATTCTTCCGGTTTGTAATACAAAGATATCCTTCTTGGGGTGCCAAGATTCTTCCGGTTGTTTTACTTTTACTCTTTCCTCTCAAACAGATGGCTCGGCCTAAATGGCAGATGTTGTGCGTTACATCTGCCTGGAGGCCTGGCTGTTGTATCAGTGGCATCAGGACAACTGAGAGGTGCATCCATCGCACCAAGCTTTAATTATTGCTTATTGGATTGTTGAATCAATAAGCGATAGAGAGGGGGGTTATTAACATGCAGGCTGTGCTGTGTATCCTGGTAGCGCGTCTGCAGTGGTGCTGGAGCCAGAGACGGGGAACACATGGGTCCGTGTTGATGGAAGGGTTAAAATAAATGCAAGCACATCAACATCTGCTATTGATTCAATTCACAACTGCAGAATATCTTGACCTGATGAAAGATAAATGAATAAATCAGGCACGATTAAATATCATTATAGCTGTTAGTGAAACCTTATCCTACACAGTTCACCCTTAGTTTACAAATTGATTATAATTGCCTTGAATGTAAATGGCTCGGCTTACTGTGTGTGTGTGTGTGTGTGTGTGTGTGTGTGTGTGTGTGTGTGTGTGTGTGTGTGTGTGTGTGTGTGTGTGTGTGTGTGTGTGTGTGTGTGTGTGTGTGTGTGTGTGTGAGAGAGAGGGGGGCAGAAAGGATTGTTTGCATAATGGCAATACTTATTCTTCAGTTCTAGCTTAATAGTCTAGGGCTGTGACACCTGGGAGTTATCAAGATAGAAAAAACAAAGCCTGATTGTTTTATTTCTGCCACAGAAATGAAAATGAGGAGATGCAAGTGTGTGTGTGTGTGTGTGTGTGTGTGTGTGTGTGTGTGTGTGTGTGTGTGTGTGTGTGTGTGCGGCCGTGTGTGTCCCCTTCAAGCTCACACAAACATTGTCCTTCAGAGAACAGAAATCCTAAGATAATTAAAATGAGGAGAGCCGCCAGCCTGCGACACAGGGTGTGGGCGTGGCCGTGAGAGAGAGAGAGTGGGTGAGTGTTTTAAAACCTGCTACTCAAAACCCGCTACAAAAAAAAACCTTTCAACTCAATTTGCTGGCTAGGATTCGTGTTGCATGCCTGGAACATTTCCAGTCGAAAAAGCATTTACCTGCACCAGAGAGACAGACTAGACATTCTTTTCTTGTCTGATTTTGGCAGAACGGCCGAAACCTCACTGTGACCCCACGCGAGCGGGCGTTTTGAGATCCATCTCTTCATGTCATGCACGACTCCAGCCCCAATCCCCCACTCTGGGCACTGCTAGAATTAAACACCAAAAAAAAACAAAAAAGCTAGCTGCAAATTGCCACTACCAACGTGCTAGCGTCTCTCAGCCCCTATCCGCGAGTCATCTCCGTGTCTCCCAGCTAGTGTAGCGCGCTCTCGCTAGCGTAGCGCCTCCTGTGATGCGCCTGTTCACGGCCCCGCGGCTTAATATTTTTATCAGTGGCATTAATCTTTGTGATGCACTCTTTATAATTAATGGAGGATTTCTCGCAGCCATAAATATTAGGCCGAGTTGGCCGCAGGAGGCTGCGTCGCCGTGGCAGCGGTACCGAAAGGATCAGGCGCCGATAGACAAAGTCGCGCAGCGACAAAGCCGTATAACACAGTGCCAGCAGGACTCATAAATCATTTTATTTAATTAATGAGTCATAGGTAAGGGAGGCACAACGGAAAGTGCTCTGGCTGGTTACATCCGAAACTTTAGCGAGGAGGTGACTGATAATATCGATGGAAAGCCATGAGGCTTCCGTTTTTTCGTAACTTTGTGCTGAGGTTACAGCTGTGAATCCATTGGTGAGCCAGAGGGCTAGCAAATTGGTGCGTGTTTGTGTGTGTGTGTGCGTGTGTGCGTGTGCGTGCGTGCGTGTGTGTGTGCGTGCGTGTGTGTGTGAGAGACTAGCTGATCAGCTCACAGGATGCCATCCATCACCACTTCAAATTAGCTACAATTCAGCTGGACAATATCGTCTTTCCAGCTACAACACAATCCGACAATCCAATGGCAGTCCGTCTCCTCTCTTTCTCCCTCGCTCTCCTCCCATTCAGGTCGTGTAGGCAAAGCCTTCCAAGGCCGTTCAAGCATGGAGGAAAAGGCAACACAAAAAAACGTTAATTTGACTGTTAGGGAAGATGACGTGTGTGGAGTTGGTATCCGGAGTTGAGTTCAATTTAAACCGACTTGTGTTGAAGATAAACTTCTAGAAGGGGGCGTTGAAGTGGATGAATAAATAATATAACCCAGATACGGACGACAAGACTAACTTCCATTATATTCATAATTTGTGTACGATTGCTACTCTGTTTCCTGACCTACCTAAAATGAAGGTCAGAGAAATGCGAGCAGATGTAAGAATATCTCCCCTCAGTTTATTTGCATGCATACATTATGTGTGGTTCTCTGGGCTTCTCACATTAAGCACCATGTGGTATCAAAGGGGACGGGAAGAAGACAATCCTCTCAGAAGACGCACAAACAGACAAACGAGAATCCTCAGAGGTGGAAAGGCAACACCAGCAACTCTGCAATACCTCTCTCTCTCGTAGCCTACTAATGTAAATACCATGTGTGCGAATACATTAGCATACTTATTTATACACGTGAGTCAACACCGGTTGTATGCGGATACAACAATGGAACTCATTTGCATATGCATAATCATCATCAACAACAGAAACTAGCTTTGGGTTGAACGTGGTAAACTTTTTATCTGTAACGAGGTACTCTTTATTTTCTGCCCGTGCTGCATATCTCCCTGGCCTGCAAACCAGCCACCTGCAACTCTCTCACACGCACGCGCACACACACACACACACACACACACACACACACACACACACACACACACACACACACACACACACACACACACACACACACACACACACACACACACACACACACACACACACACACACACACGACACGCAGCCGACACGCAGCCCATCAGATCTGATTAGGCCTGCACGCCGCTCAAACCCCAGAGGTGGAGGGCGAGGCCTGCGTGTGTGTCTGTGGTTTATTGGGTGTGTGCGTGCGATATTTGTCGGTGTCTGTATGTTTTTCTTGTGTGCACGCACGTGGTTAAAGTTGCGTGCTGTTGCGAGTGTGCGTGTGCTCTTCCGTTTGTTTTTGAGTGCACACACACACACACACACACACACACACACACACACACACACACACACACACACACACACACACACACACACACACACACACACACACACACACACACACA
>OLKM01000083.1:168096-178096 GCA_900291075.1 Melanogrammus aeglefinus
TCCGTCTCTACGCCACGAGCAGCCGGGAGGGAGGGAGGGAGGGAGGGAGGGAGAGAGAGGGGAGGGAGGGAGGAGGAGGGAGACTTAGGCGGGAAGGTAGGGAGGGAGAGGAGGGAGACAGAGAAGGGAGGGAGGGAGACAGGAAGAAGGGAGGGAGGGAGTTAGGGGGGTAAGGGAGGAGTTAGGGAGTTAGGGGAGGGAGGAAGGGAGAGAGATAAGGGAGAAGGGATAGAGTTAGGGAGGAGGGAGGGAGTTAGGGGAGGAGGGAGATAAGGGAGGGAGATAAGGGAGGAGGGAGGAGAGGAGGGAGATAAGGGAGGGAGATAAGGGAGGAGGGAGGGAGGAAGGAGAGAGTTAGGGAGGAGGGAGGGAGGAGGGAGAGAGTTAGGGAGGAGGGAGGGAGGGAGGGAGGACATGGCTCCCCCCAACATTTATTTCCAGCTCCCCCTCCTCCTCTCTCCCCCCCCTCGAGGCCCCACGCGCTGGGAAGACGGGGATCCGTCGGGGCCCTCATGGCCCGGGGCCCGGAGACAAAGTTGAGTCTGGGCAGGTCCCCAGGCCCCCCCGCTGGCGTCCGGCTGCGCCTCCCCCCTGGCCCCCGTCCTTCATCCCTCCGTTCCCTCCCGGATTTAAAGGTCATCGGCCCCCATCACTGCGCCGGGGACCCCTGGCGGGAGTGGAGGGGCCACAGGTGTGAGCCCTGGCGATAAAGGGGGGACGGGGGAGGACGGGGGGGGACGGTGCTGCGATAGTGCCGGGGGGGCCGGCGGGCTCTGTGGGGGGGGGAGCGACGCGTCGGGGACGTCAGGTGGGCGAGGGGAGATACGGACGTCTGTCTGGGTGCCGGCCGCCGTTCTTCGTCACGCTGCGTCTGGCAGCCGCCGCCGCACTCAGACAGCGCCGCCGAGAAGGACTTTTACCGCATGGCTGAACCAAAAAGCATCTAATCTTTCCTGGCCAGGGTGCCTGTGTTTATTTCTTTATTTGTTTTGTGGGGGGTGAAAGAGAGGGAGAGGGAGAGAGAGACAAAGAGAGGGAGAGAGAGGGAGAGAGAGGGAGAGGGAGAGGGAGAGAGAGAGAGACAAAGAGAGAGAGATAGAGGGAGGGAGAGGGAGAGAGAGACAAAGAGAGGGAGAAAGGAGAGGGACAGGGAGGGAGAGAGAGAGAGAGGGAGAAGGGAGAGGGGGAGGGAGGGAGAGACAAAGAGAGGGAGGGAGAGACAAAGAGAGGGAGGGAGAGACAAAGAGAGAGGGAAGAAGAGAGAGACAAAGAGAGAGAGGAGGAGAGAAGACAAAGAGACAGTGGACTGAGTGAAAGAGAGAGGTGCAGTGGTTTACGCAGGGAAAACGCAAAGCGGGTTTTCTTTTTTCCCCGTGTTTTGTTAAGTCCTTGGACAGCACTATGCACTCCTCTCTGAGAGTTCCTGGGAGCAGTGTCTGTTGTCGCAGTAATACCAGGGATTAGCGGCCGGGGATATCGTTTGTATCTCCAGCTTTACAAGGCCGGAAACATGAAAACCCTGGCGTCCCTGGGCCCGCTGGCTCGCACGCAAACTCATGTAGCTGGCCCATTAAAAACTAAATAGTGGAACATTATAGTGAATGGGTGAGCGTCTCGTGTGTGTGTGTGGGGGTGAGGGAGGGGGGGAGGAGGGGGAGGGGGGGGAGACATGCATTAGCTCGGCTATCAGGGCAGTTTCCACGGAGGATGAGGATGAGCGAGGACGACAGGTCGCAACATCATCCCTTTCTCTCTAAACATGGATTATGCTTGCGTCTCAATTATGCTCCTGAGTTCTTCATATGTGAAAGTGCCTGGACATAAATATATGCATGTGTCCTGGGCCTCCGCTCATGTACACGTGCAGGAAAGTTTTTCCAGAAGTTTCCGTCTAAGGCTGACTCACTTCTCTACCGCTCGCCCGGAAAGGCCTAATTTCCTAAAACAAGCGATACTTTTTTTGCCAGAACTTATTTTGAACCTTACACTGGAGTGCTTAACAACCTTATTACCACCACACAAGTAACAGGTGAATTAAGTATGGAATAAGATTATATTCGTAATAATTGACCACGCTGAAATCCATGAGACCGCCTGCCTAATGAAAGCAATTACACTTTGAGAAATTCATAACGCAGATGGACCAATTTTTAGTGTCTGACTTTGGTTTCCGTCCATTTCCATCTTCCTTGCGTTCAGTTGCGTCGGCCCCTCTTTCTTCCTGTCATGCGCTAGAGAGGGGGGGGGGGCCCGTTGGGGTGGGTGTGGGGGGGGTCGGGGGCTGTCAGGACATTTGCCAGAGAGGGAGACCATTGTGCGGGCTTTAATGTATGGGCAGGAATGGACAGAGGTGAAGGAAATGACAATATATTTGCAATGCGATTATGATTAATTTACATAAGCAAGCAAGCTTGGAAGTGAATCACCCAGGACCGGCGTGCATATTATGCAAATACTTGGCTACTTTAGACAAGTTATATGTACGGTACACTAAAGTGGCCTTGTAGGTGTTCTACATATTTCCGGGTGCTTTGGAATTACCGACTTGAACTACAATGTAGAGGGCGCCATGGTTTTGGGTGGTGGACAGAAGAGGATAATTATCATAACCATCTAACGATGATCCATGGTTTGTTTTTATGGGCTCAGTGGAGCAGCCAGATTGTAGGGGAGAAATTGCACGGCATTGTGTGGTGGGTATCGAGAAAGATCGGCTCCACGAGACACATTACTGGGGAGCGTGTTATTAATAAACCACAAAGGAAAACTGACAAAAAATTAAAAAGGGAAGGACATTTTCCACAGCGCAACGACATAAGCCAAAGAGAAAAAGGGTATTTATTTCCCCATGTTCTCCACAAGCTAATTTTTCACTCACCCTATGCACAAACACCATTCATCACGCTGACTAACATGAGGAAGTGGAATACTCCCTGCCCCGTTTATTAGAATGGAATCAATGTGCGTGTCACAGCAAAGCACCGACTGTAACCATGGCAAAAGGTGGCTAAAGACAGGCGGCAAGAAAGCAAACAAACTGAGCTGAGAAAAAAAAGGTAGGCAATTAAACACAGGAAGAATTTGATTCAAAAGCTTTTTGTCAATTGGAGGCAGAGGAGAGCTGGTGCCTTGTGGTCCCGTCGTTTGAAAAAAGAACCACCGAAAGGTCATCAGAACCAGTTCTGTCTTTTCAGCGCTGGCTAAGAATCACTGGGCGCCTGTTCCCCTCACACCACAGCGGAGAGAGAAAAAACTCGAGCAACTGGCAAAGGAATTCAAAATCCCAGAGAGAAAAAACGGGCCAGAGGGTCGAATAAAAGTAGCCGGAATTCTCTCTGGAGCTTTTCCCGCCTAAAGAAAATGCTTCTTCTATCCACCTCTCTACACTCAATCCTCCGTCGGACGAACTCCATGGACATACTTGGACCATGGACAGACCAGTGCATGCTGTCCTGAAGACACACAGGCTTAGGGGGAAGTCAAAGCTTTCTGCGAGAACCCACTAACCAACTCCTTGCGGTCTTATTTAGTGGTCGCGGATGTGTGGGCATATACCCCAACATTCACCCATATCAACACACACGTACACGCACATGCAGTGTATACTCATTACGTTGATAATTATTTACTTATTGATTGCATTTATAAAGCGCTTTTCTAGGTAGTCAAAGCGTTGTATGAATGCAAACCATTCGTTACTATCAATTGTATTCCCCATCCCCATGCATGTACAAAATGAAGCACAAGAATGAGTAAAAACGATTTTTTTTCTGGGGCATTACAGTGAGAAGGTAGATCGACAAGTAGCACACGAGAGGTGAGACGACGGCGCTAAAACTCATCCGCTGGTGAAGCGCCACAGTGACGGCCCCCACGGTGAGCAGTGTGTGAGTGGTGATGGGATGGAGCGCGACGGTTCAGCTGTATAAAACGGGCAACGTACTTTCTGCGGGAAAAACTACTTGTGGATGAACAAGTTACAAGTGCAAGAACAAAATCAAGCGATCAACAAAAAAAAAAACGGATACTGCGCCAGACTTCTCACTTCCGTCACTTCTTGCAAATCCAACATTTGAATACTCGCCAACGATCTCTGCAAATTTCGGCGAGGCGGACACTGTGTGGGATGGTTGATTATTCAACGCGGGCGTGATATGTTTTCCGTTTTACATTCTCGGAATCTGAATTCCGATTTCCCGCCCCCGCGGACAGCCCAGCGGTCCAAACAAACAGCGGAAGGTTTCCGAGATCAGCCCCACACCGCGTGGATATAAGACACGAGGCCTTGCCCTGACTCCGACCTGGCCAGATTCAGAGACTGAATAAAAACAATAAAAATAGCTGTGGCGATAAGATACGAACCCATAAACGATACACAAAGGATGATGGTATGATCATGTCATTCATCTCACCCCTGCTCCCCCTACCACTCTGCTAACACAGCTCTATCGCCGCTCCCTGGTCCCTCGTGGCCGACCTTGATTCGACGTGACCCCCGACCTTACCCTTTCATCCTGCGGCCGTAGCTCCCTTCACTGTCCAGAGTTCAGCGCAGGTCCTTCCTTCCAGAGGCCTTTCGTACAAAAGCGCTTTGTTTTTGAGCTGCCGTCTGCGATGCTGAACCAATTGTGTGTCGTCCCCCCCGCCTCCCTGACACAGATTGAAAAAATAGTAGGTTTGCAACCGAATCGAAAAACATGAAAAGCGTGAAACCCCCCCCCCCCCCCCCCCCCCGACACCACAGTGTCTAATTGGTCGACAGTCAACCCTTCCTATGCCCGGAAGGAGTGAGAACAACACTGCAAAAGCTTTGTTTCAGTGTGTAGTGTGTAATGCCTCAAACTCAATTTGTTGCCCTTGAGAGCTAGGTTAGCAAACCTAGTGATGAGAGAGAGGGAGAGGGAGGGAGGGAGAGAGAGAGAGAGAGAGAGAGAGAGAGAGGGGGAGGGGGAGGGGGAGAGGGGAGAGAGAGAGAGGGAGAGGGAGAGGAGAGAGAGAGAGAGGGAGAGAGGGAGGGAGAGAGAGAGAGATCCATTAATTGCCAGCCAGTGGTGGCTCCCATGTGTGGAGGCCCCTAAAAGCTCACTGGACGCGGGCCCTTGGCTGGGCGTTCAGGTGCAGCCCAGCCTAGTGGCCAAGGGGCCCGACCCCAACACCCTCTGGCCGTCTGCTCTGGGGGGTGTCCAGAGCTGTCCTATCACCCTGTCTTCTTTGGATCTCAAACCAGAAGCAGCCTCGGCCTTTGGGGGTTTAAAGGTCCCCTATCTGACTCATCACTGCTGGTTTTTGCTGTCTGTCAAATGTATGGAAGTTGGCAAATAGTCTACGGACTTAAGGCAAACTGCAAGTGACCAACGCAGGTATTTATGCCCTCTACTTAAACTGGGTATGTGGCCACCGATGGCGGAATGTTTTACGAGAAAAAAAATATGATTTTGAATCCAAAATACCTCACTCTAACCTGGATTGAAAACATAGTTGGTGCATTCTTTGTGGGTTTTGTGTCGCAAGTTTCGAAAACGAATCGCAAAATCACCGTCATGGCAAACTCTGAAAAGGCTGCTGGTGTCAACATTAACATATTTTCTCTTCCAGAAGCGAATTGTTTTTATTCTGCTGCGTTCAACCACAGCTAACATTTCGTTTTTGCCATGTTTTGCAGCACTAGACCTTTTTTTTCCTCTGGGCTACTTCAATTGATTGCATTCACTGATTGCTCTCAACCTAAATTGTAAAGCGCTCTGGCTACAATCATACTCTGAATGACTGTATATCCAGGTGATGCCAACGCTTGTGTTGTTAGGCAGATAGGAGGGGCCTGCTCTAGCTTACATAGCAGCTCACATTTTCCATCCTATGTGGATGTAGGAGTTCATTATGAATCCCTAATAGGCTTATTAGCGGATAGATAGTCTGGAAAACGTCTCACTGTCCATAGAATTGATGCACTCTCCTCGCATCCTTGGTTGGTGTACATAACGTGAATGCGGTAAATGGAGGGTATCTATGTCAGCTGCATGTATACGAGCACTGCTAGGATTTCAGTTAACAAGTAGTGGCTGGATATGGATATATATATCGCTCGGTTCGGATCGTTCATTATGGTTATGCATAGCACTAGGAGTGTGTGTGTGTGTGTGTGTGTGTGTGTGTGTGTGTGTGTGTGTGTGTGTGTGTGTGTGTGTGTGTGTGTGTGTGTGTGTGTGTGTGTGTGTGTGTGTGTGTGTGTGTGTGTGTGTGTGTGTGTGTGAGATCTTCCCTGCCGTTTAAACCGTTTCAATGGAGGGGAGAATTGAGGGCGTATGCATGCGGTATATATTTATGGGGCCTAACCTCGGCAGCCTTGGCGAAGCTAAAACAACGTGGGCTTCTGGGATGACCCGAAATAAACAGCAGCTCCAACTTGTTTGAAGTCAAGAGGGGAACAGCGATGAGTGGTGTTTGTTTTGGTCAGGAGCGGGAAAGAGAGAGATAAGAGAGAGAAGGAGGCAGAGTGAGTAGTAAAGAGGTACTCTGCGTGTTTTAATGAAAAAGCAGTGGCGGGCGACTTGATGTGCATTTTACCGGCTGCCTGAAGCACCATGGCAACAGGGAGGGAGGGAGGGAGGGAGGGAGGGAGGGGGTGGGTGGGGGGAGGGAGAGAGACACAGCAAGAGGGAGAGACACAGAGAGAGATTGATTGATTCAAGGACTTTACTTATTCCTGCAACATTTTAATTACTTTGAGCTCTGATGGTAGTGAGACAGATGCATTCTGGGACACAATGCCAGCGAGAGATTGCATCTTCCTGTGGCTGTCTTTAAGTGCCCATCCCCGTCTACCGAAACACACACAAGCACAGGCACGCACACACACAAGCGCACACGCAAGCACAAACAAAAGTACACGCACAAACAAAAGTACCCACGCGCAGACACTGTGAGAACGGGAGGCAGGCTGTTGGGTGGAGAGTTGGATGGGTTGGAGTTAAAGAGATAAACACTGACCTTGATGTGGGTACAATATAACAAGATCTAGATTGAGGCTTTGGTATTAACAGGAAGGCTGATTCAGAAAGGCACAACGTAATTATTTGGAGGATGCCTGCTGGCCAACAGCAATCTGGGCGCTGGATTTAGGCCAACCTGCCAGCTGAAACAGCTGCAAATAAATACCTACCTATCTTTATACATACTCACAAACATAGTGTATACATACTCACAAACATAGTGTATATGTATGAAAATGATTACATTCACATGTACATTTGTCTCTTGCATGTGCGTGTCCAAGACTTGACTGTGCGTGTATGTGTCTGTCCGTGTGTGTCTGTGTTTGTGTTTGTGTGTGTCTGTGTGTGCAGCTGTAGGAATGTGTGTTTTGCTTGTGTGTTGTACTTTTGTGTGTGTGTACTTCTATATGTTTGTGTGTGTGTGTGTGTGTGTGTGTGTGTGTGTGTGTGTGTGTGTGTGTGTGTGCGTGCGATCCTTGTCTGCCAGCCAGCCAGTGCTAGCATACATTTAGCCGTGCAGCGAGACAGGGCTCCTGTGGTCCTGACTGCTAGCCTAACGCGATCAGCCCTCATTAGGAGCCCTCCAGGGCCCCGGCCCCTCACAAGCACACTACCTCTCCTCAGCACAGCCAGCACAGCCAGGAGCGCAGCCGGCACCACCACACATAAACACACATGCCCATGAAGATATACAATCAGACGCACACACAGGTCCACACCACACACAGTGAAACAGACAGACCGGACACGCACGCACGCATGCACGCACGCACCCACACACACACAGTTAAACACACATGCCCATGAAGATAAACAAACCAATGCACACACCCACACACTGTTAAACACACGGACCAGAAAAACACTGTTAAACAAATACACACCCAACATGGCCAATAAGCGCGCGCACACACACACACACACACACACACACACACACACACACACACACACACACACACACACACACACACACACACACACACACACACACACACACACACACACACACACACACACACACACACACACACACAAATGGACACACATAGGATTGAAACACAGGCACACAAGAAAAGACCCACGCCCAGAAATCGTTAAAAAACACATACATGCGAATAAACACATAACTACATAAACACACACACGCACATATTTGTTTTCTTTTTCGTCCTTTCAGCCTTCCTTTTTTTGGCTTCCGCTTAATACTGTTTCCACCATGGTCTAACGTGGGCGTCATCCAGATAAGACTTGGATTGCACACAAGACACAATGCAACTGTTGTCTGCTTAAAATGCTAATTGTAATGATGTGCATGTAAATAAATATGTATTCTCCCCTCCATATAAATCCCATTATGCTCAAAATGCATAACAATACAAACAGTAGCATTCAGTCAGAGATAAGCATCCCGTCTTGGGCAATAAATAATATTTTATTATGCCGTTTTATGTCGTTGTACTTTGTTAGTAACTTTAAGTGTCTTCTTGCCTAAATATAAAGGTTATTCCATGGTTTCTAAAGTTTACATTATGTAAATGATTGCAGAAACATAAAACAAAATCTAAAATGTATCATTACAAAGCTGTGTTGGAATTTACTATTTAAATTATAATAATCACGGTTTAAGAGATAATTAAAGTTCTAATACCACATATACAGTATTTGACGTAATTAACCTAGCCTTAACTCTGACCCGTTAGTGTTCAGTGAGAAACACATTTAATGCTTAATAGCACAGATCACAATTACAGCTATTTAGCTCCTGCCTAATCCTGTGTATAATCTGCTCTCTGCAGGCCCTTCCGAGTGGATAATCCTACAACATAATCCCAGCGGGGGAATTATCCTGCACCTAGCAACAGCAACCCAATGAATCTGCCAATTCAATCTGTCGCATTTGGATAGGGCTGGACGCCTGCGTTTTAATAACGTTGCAACATTTTGGCCTATTTTCTAAAATACAGGGTTGCAATTTTCTGTATTGTAAATGATAACGTATTACCACTGGTGAAAAAACCCTTAGAAGATTCGGCTCAACTCAGGAGGCTCAACTCAGGGGGTAGATTGGGTGAGCTGCAACCTAAAGGTTCCTAGTTTGATCTCCGGCTCGTCCAACCCGGTCTCATGGAAATACGTGACACTGTCACGTCATTTAATCGATTCATTCGTGATCGGGGACACGTAATTTCCACCTTTTTTCGTGTCACCAAGCACAATTTTCAAATTCCGGCGTCCTCTGCAGACGGAGAGTTCAATCCACTATGTAATGCCATCATCGGGCGATGTTTGACGCTCAGAGCGGGTGCTCCAGCCGTCCCTGTATTAACCTGACAGCGTCCGTTATAGTCACTGTGACGACTTTCCTATTGGATGGTTTTTAGGATATTTTTCTGTGAACATGGCAGACCTTCCTTTTATTCTGGGTGGAAAATATGATATTTTATTATAGTTACGCCATTAAAAGTGTTTATGTAAACATTTTTAGCGAGAAATGTGCATTTTACTTCCATAATCTTGGCTCTGTGAATGTGAAGGATGTTTGGTTTGAGAGTTATGACAGAGAATTGAAATGCATGAGTTTGAAAATTGTGCTTGGTGACACAAAAAAAGTGGAAATGACGTGGCCCAGATCACGAATGAATAGATTAAATGACGTGACAGTGTGATGTATTTACGTGAGACTGGGTCGGCTCGTCCTAGTGTCCCTGAGCAGGACACCTCACCCACCCTGAATGCTCCTGACGAGCCGGCCGTTGCCTTGCACGGTTGACTCTGCCGTCGGTGTGTGACTGGTCGTAAGTCGCTTTGGATAAGAGCGTCTGCTAAATGTGAATGTGAATGAGGTGCTACGACAGGCTAATGTCTGGCGACATGCTAATCCATACAGAGGCTGTACAGAGCTCTCCTAGGAATAAGGCCGACATTAAAAATGTCTCGCGGCCTTTGACCCCCGGATGAGTTGACGACAATGACTACGCCCTGCGTGACACAGGCCTCCATGCCTG
>OLKM01000083.1:180596-197073 GCA_900291075.1 Melanogrammus aeglefinus
ACACGGAAGATCAAAAAAAAAATCATTGGAGTGATAGAGATGGGCCTAGTGCATCCAGGCATCCGCAGGGGCGGGGTTAATGAAGACCCCGCCCCCGGCTGAACGTGATAGGTGAACGGTTAAGTAGGCGACACTCTAATCAGATTCGGGGGGGGGGGGGGGTGCTACTCAGTGACCATTCTGCCGTTGATGAAGCGACCACCGCGCACACGACAAAACGATAGACGCCCCGATAATTCCAATGACAAGCCTTAACCCCACCACCACCACCTCCACCACTACCTCCACCACCACCACCACCACCACCACCTCCACCATCACTACCACCCCACCTCTCTACCACCCACTCCCCTCACCCCCCCCCCCACTAATAACCCGTCCCTTTAGGGGTCACAAAGCGTGCGACTCATTTCAATGCTCAGGAAGTGTTGAAGGTGATGCTGTCTTGTGAGGGGGAAAACACACGCACATAGCAGCACACGCACACATGTACACATATAATTACACACACTAGCATGTATATGCACACGTATGCACACACACACATGCCAACTCCCCCTCAGACGGCCATAAACAGACACCAACCAATATATCAACTTATACGAGTGTGTGTGTGTGTGTGTGTGTGTGTGTGTGTGTGTGTGTGTGTGTGTGTGTGTGTGTGTGTGTGTGTGTGTGTGTGTGTGTGTGTGTGTGTGTGTGTGTGTGTGTGTGTGATGAGCCGGGCTGTGGCTAATGCTAATGCACAGGGCTGTTAATGCACTCGCAGCTCGCTTGATTAGTGGTGTAACTGGAGGAGAAGGGTGGTCCCAGGGGTGGGGGGGGGAGACCAATGTGGGGGGGGGGGGGCTTTCGAGGGGAGACTTGTCTTGCGCGAGGGGAAGAGGCGCCTTTTGATGGGGGGGGAGACTGCGTGTGAGGGGGGAGAGAGACGTTGTGCGAAGGGGGAGAGGAGCCTTTCGAGGGGGGATGCAGCGTCCGGGGGGGGGGGGGGGGGGTGTGCGGTGACGGCTGAAGGGAGGACGGGGGAGAGGAACTCATTACTCTAACGGAGAGGATGATCTCGCCCAAAGGACACGAAAGAGAGGAGCAGAGCGGGGAGGAGGGAGGAATCGACAAACAGAGTAAATTGTTGTTGTTGGGAGAGTTAACAATCCTTTTTTTTTTTCACCCACATGAATCTCTGCAGAACATAACAAACCAGGGCAGTGTTTCCACCACAACAACGATGAGGGGAGGCCGGTGTTTTTGGATGTTATGCTTCTCAACTCTTCCTCTTGCTTAATCCCTGGTCTCTTTTTCATACTTTTTGTTTCGTCTAATGAATTCAATTGTCGGCCACAAAGCACAAGATGTGTTGTGGCATTAAAGTAAAAACTAAAAGACCAAAGAAATCACACAGGCCACGTAAACGATATACTAATCCCAGGAAAGCCCACATAATATTGCGAAGGAATATGTGCAAATATAGACAAATGTTCATGATAACAAAAGAAAGCCCAAATCAAACCACAGGGAGAGGGAGAGGGGGAGAGGGAGAGGGAGAGACTTGGATGGATATTCATCAGGGTTAGGGGCTTGTCTTCGGGGCTGTCTGCAACTTCCGATAAACTGCATCATCGTGGATTCAACATATTTCGGATATTGCTCTGTCAAATACAAACTTCCTAGTTCTTCTCCTTATCGTTGTTTTTCTTCTACTCCTCTTCCTAGTCTTCTTTTGGGGTCTGCGTTCGTGTTTCACCGGTGACTGTTAACGCACACAGCTCACACAAAGTAATAGTTTTTCGGTGGTAGGATGCTATTCAATCATACTAAGCATCCACCTGTAGACTAGAACAAGATGGGAAGACACACACACACACACACACACACACACACACACACACACACACACACACACACACACACACACACACACACACACACACACACACACACAGGGTAGATGACAGTAGATGGCCAAGGCTGTCACATTATTTAGCTGTATATGTCTTTTTAGCTCGCTCTTTGCTCTCCCGCTCTCCCGCTCTCCCACACACACACACACACACACACACACACACACACACACACACACACACACACACACACACACACACACACACAACACACACACACACACACACACACACACACACACACACACACACACACACACACACACAAAACAAACATAACAGAGAAACTTAAACACTTTCTTAAACACTCTCTCATACACACACGCACACACTCGCTCCAAAAACTTTTTTACATTATCCTTTGCATTCTATAATTTACCTTCAAAATGAAAGTGTACAGACACACACACTCGCACACCCACACAGCCTCTTATTATAGCACTATTTTCCACATGAGAAAAAAAATGTAGGGCTTTGCCTATTTCAACACTGACATGTAAAGAATGTTTCTTAGCCTTCAGGATGCACCTGATGGAAGACTACATTTTATAATAAATATTTAAGCCTGTATGATATTTAAGATTTATTTAATTCATAACCCAATATTATTTTTAATTAATTTTTGAACAAGGCTGAAGATGATGCACCATGTTGTTCAGGGTTCCTCGTTTGTTTTGATGATTAGAAATTAAAAAAAACGCTGCTGGATCAAAAAAACATCCATTAAAACAACGTTAGGATTAACATGATGATTGTATGTACGAAAGCCTTTTTCAATCAAGGCCGAAGATAAACAGAATCCATGTTGAGAGTTCAAGTCCATTTATAATTCAGGGCACGAGTACACAATTGTATTTACACATTAATGTTGTTTGTGGGAAAACAGTAAAAACCGAGGGGAAATGGTTCTGGTGCCGTGAACGTCGGAGTTAATGGTCTGGAACGACGGCTTTTTACGTTCCAGAACATCAACCCATCATTCTGAGATGGTGTTGAAGCAGCTCAGCAATACTGTAATAATCACTTACAACCGGCTCTCAATAACAATAGAATTGACCTGACAAGTTATGAGCTGTTGTACATGAAACTACGCATGTTTTCTGCAACTACTGCTGTTGCATAAAGTAAAACGACCATCGTTACATTGACAGTAGGTAAACATAACTTGCAGCCCGGGCGACCCATTCCTGACAGTGGCCATAATATCACGAGGTAATGTAGAACTATTCAAAGGCGTACTGGCAACCACTTACATTCTGCAACCGTGAATTTACTTTCCATTTATTAACAATTTAGGCCATTGAAGATCAGACGACATCAAAGACGTGTTTGAGATCGGAAACGTCCACCGTCTACTTTCCAACTCATTAGCTTTGACTCCTCGAATGAAAGCTTTTCATTTCTGTGACTCTCTGTCAGACAAAGTGACACACAAATGACGCCCTCGGGACCCTCGTTAAAGTTGGTTCCTAGTTCCTCTGCTGCGCAACGGCGGTGTGCCTCAACTCTTCTAAACGATCAGAGTCCCGTTATGGACTGAGAAGAGCAGGCGTTCTGTAGGCTCCATATCCCGTCTCCCCTCTCTGTTCTGTTAAACCATCGACCAATGGTCTGGGTTGCTTTATAGATCGATACGCTGTGACGGATAATGGATATGATGGATAAATACAGACACCCGATGAATAGGTACACAGCTCCATACAGAAAGATCAAGATCGACCGATAGATACACATTGATCGATAGACATATAGATACTTTGACTGACTGATACATACATACTGTACATACACACACACACACACACACACACACACACACACACACACACACACACACACACACACACACACACACACACACACACACACACACACACACACACACACACACACACACACATGCATACATAGAGTCCTATCTTCTACTTTAATGGCACAAAAAATTGTACCTATCATTGTTTAGTGTCTTATCCTCTTGAATGGAATGGGAACGGATGGATTAATGGATTAACCTAGCAATTGTAAGTGCTTGGCACTTGTTTCTTTGAACATCTGAACTGTACCGCCAGCGATATATTGTTTCTCTTTCTTTTGACAAATGGACTTATTGTGAGTATCTTTGGATAAAAGTGTCTGCTAAATGCCCTCTAATGTAAAGGTAGATTTAAGGGCATTTAGAAGACACTTATCCAAAGCGACTGACAGCAATTCAAACACACATTCACGGCGGAGAATGGGGTCAACCCTGCACGCCAACGACCAGCTTGTCGGGGGGCAGTGTGTGGTCCTGTGTCTCCCTCACCTCGGCCAGATCGAGCCGGCGATCAAACTAGCAGCCTTTCGGTTCAAGTCCCCCCCGCTCTACCTCCAATCACTTTTAATTTGCACAGAAACTCAAGTCCAACGAACATTAAGGTAACCTGCCAGGATGTATCTCTCTGTGGCACTGGGGAAAGGATTATGCAGCACAGGGAAATAATACAGATGAGGTGAAGCAGAATAGAACTAAGAACAAAAGCTTGCTGAAGAATAGGTACTTGAATTTGGCACTTGAATTAATTCCATAGTTGAGGCATTATTAAGGAAGAAATATGTATTCCCTTCTCATGCATACAGACTAGCGTCGGCGCTGGCAGTGAACAAACGGCTCCCTTCCTGCGACCGTTCGCTGTTTTGGTTCGTCGTTCACGTTGAAAATCCAAACGGCTTCGTCCTTCCGCTCTGTTAGGAGGTGAACGTGCGGAGCGCCTCCTCGGGCCGCAAAGACCCAAGTGCCTTTGGCGGCCGTGCATAACCGGCAACGCAGTTCCTAAGGCGTTAAACTTGTTTATTACACGGCTCTATTGAATGCTGCTCTCTGATTGGTCCAGCGCTGCGTTCTGCGGTCCGTTATTTCTGTATAACGGACCGTCGTCATGTATAACAGACCGTTGCTAGGGACAGCGCTCTGATCAACTGATAAACTGATAAACTTTACCGACGAATCCTTGTCGCTGCTGAATCATTGTGGGTTATTATCTATTGTTTATTATTTATTTCACTCGTAAAGCCGTGTAATAAGCGGGATAATGTATAGTTAGTCGGTTGTTATTCGGTTGATATGAAACCCATCCCCTTCGCGGAGGGTTCCATACAACCTGTCGGGGTTTATTTCTCCATAACAACCTCCGAACTATACATTATCCCTTACTTATCAAAGCCCTGATCCATAGCGTCTACTTATCAAATGACATTCGTTAAAGACGAATGGAAAAACGGATTGCACATTTATTACTGCTATTATGACTTTTATGGGCCAGCAAAAGTCTGCTATTGTTTTCACTTTGGCACTGAAGTCCCACACTACTGGTGTGCGGTTTTGCTCTAATGGATTGCACACAGGAACGTCTATGCAGGTGTAGGGGATTACATAAGGATAATTTAGACTAATTGAACGTCATCACGTTTGGTGAAGATAAAAAGACCAGGTTGAAATATGACTGGCGGCAGTGCCGAGCTGTGTCCTTTGCTGTCGCCGTGTTTATAGGAGATACCAGCCATAAAGCACTTTTATCACTCATTATCCAATGAGTTGGCTCGTCAGAAAATAGGGAAGTTCCCATGCTTTTATTAGCTTAGGCTTCATGGCAAATATATATTTCCGTTCCACTTCACCTACCGTGATTTAGCGTCCGAAATAAAACTGAAGCCATTAAAAAACATGTGCTGTTGTAGAAGACACTCGGAGGGGGGCGCGATCCCTGGGTGAAATGTTTTTGGTCATCAAATTACAAAGAATTACAGCTGATCTGCTTCTATTTCATAGACCGACCTCTGTGTGAGGTGCTTTGCTGAGAATCAGGGAGCATTACCATAAAGACGTCCATATCGTTTAAAAGTTCCTAAAGCCAAACACGGCGTCAAATGGTGCAGTTTATAAGAGTTTGGGGGGCGGCGGGTTCAGAAACGTGTGTGTGTGTGTGTGTGTGTGTGTGTGTGTGTGTGTGTGTGTGTGTGTGTGTGTGTGTGTGTGTGTGTGTGTGTGTGTGTGTGTGTGTGTGTGTGTGTGTGTGTGTGTGTTGTGTGTGTGTGTGTGTGTGTGTGTGTGTGTGTGTGTGTGTGTGCGTGTGCAGCGAGTGCATGACTTTTCTGACCCCAAAATCATGTGCAATTCACTGACAATAAGCGTCAAAAAAATAAAAAGGCGTGTGTGTGTGCGCAGTGCAAACATTAATAAAGCATTGTTACCTTGCGGTTTATTAGAGGTTATATTCTCTAATGATTTCCGAGGGTAACTCCAGGCTCAGGGTTTTCATAACTCCTCGTATAAAGCCCCCCCGCCCCCCCCCGGGGGGGCGGGGGGGCTTTATACTCTATTAGCAGAGCCCCCTCTTAGAGGGTCGTCCCGGGACAGCTGTTAAAAAGATATTGGCTGAGACTGCAGCGGCCGCTGATTCGGCTGACACAGTTGTTTACAGAGACCAGGGAGATGTGTCCTGACCCTAGCCCTCTCTCTATCGGCCTCTCTCTGACTGTGTGTGTGTGTGTGTGTGTGTGTGTGTGTGTGTGTGTGTGTGTGTGTGTGTGTGTGTGTGTGTGGGTCTCTCTCTCTGTCACTGTGCGTGTGTTTTTGCGTGTGCGTGTCTGTCTCTCTCTTACTCCCTCTTTGGATAAACGAAAACGATTAGGAAAAGCACTCACAAAAGGAGAGATGTGGTTGGTAAAAGTTCATGTTTAAGATGCGGTAACATTAAATCATAATAATAATAACAATAATTATACTTTCTTCCATTTATGCAGCACTGTTCTGGGCACTAAAGTGTAAAGATTAATTTATAATCTGGTTATTGAGGAGACGCTTTTAGCCAACGGTAGAGGCAGAGGTCGAGGTTATCTTGTTTGGCATCTTGGGCGTTTGAGACCGGGAACCTTGTGGTCTGGGGTCGGGCCACACTGCGCTGTACTTCCACATGTGCGGTGGGCGTTGCTGTGGTCCCTCAGCGAGGGTCAGAAGGGGACAGAGCTGGGCTTGTGAATGGCTTTCACCTCGAAAAGGCGAAAGCTTTCCCAGCAGGAGCTGATCGAGGAGGGGAGAGGGGGTGGGTGTGAGTTGTGGTGTTCAATTCAACATTTGAACCGAAGCACAAATGTTATTGTAGATATCCCCCCCAGCTGGCGGGACTCAAATACAGACTGCATTAATCCGTTTTCAATGGCAGGGACATAATTATGAATCAATTCTATATATTTTTTTGAACATTTTCATTCTTTGCCAACCGCCCATTTGCTCTAGATGTTTAATTGGATACATTAAATTAAATGAGCGAATATCCTATAGGAACGGAGGCTTTTGATGGCTCCAGGCGTGAAAATTATTAGAAGCGTCATGAAAGCGTGCACGAGGTGGTGAGGCCTTCATCAGAGACACATTATGTCACATCTCTCAAGCGGCTGAATAGATTGGGAAATGAGTGGTTGTGGAAATCTGCATTACTTCACAGGTTTCCTTGGTCATGGTTGGAATATATATAGATAAAAAAGTCTTAATAGAGTGGATTTAGCGACGGTGTCAGCAATCCATTTGTGTTATCGTCCGCTTAAATCCACACGCCTCTCCGAATGAGAGTCGAAGAGGGGAGCTTTTGACCTTGAACGAAGACCTCCTGATCAATCTGATTAGAGCGTGAAAGGACATTTAGGATCTTCATCCTGTAATCACTCGCATATTAGCGGCCATAGCACCACCTCTCTCATGCTATGTAATCACTGGCCTAATGTTGAGACTAGCATGGGAAAAGATTCTTAGATTTCACTTAGAGATGCCCTGGCTGCTTGCATCAAAAATTGATTAAATAAAAGAAAAAAAGGATTTGCTTTGCATTCAAGAGATTGATTTTGCTCGGATATGCCTGCAAAGCCCAGGCACACAACAATTGGCTCTGCATAACAAACATTCTTAAAACAGAAAGTAATAAATGGGGGGAGAGGATTGAGGGTTAATGTTTGCAGTGAGGTTACCTTCAAAGGACGGCTCAGTAGAAACGACTCGCGCTGTGCTACGTCCTGTGAAGTGGGAAAGTACAGACGGCGGAGCTGAGAGATGATTCCTAATTATCCCGACGCTGTCCTGTGCCCCAAGATTAAAGGATGCGTCATGACAGGGAAGTAGAGGACACATGAGGGACGTTTATTTTGACACCGTTCCTTAATTTCCAGTCCGTGTGTCTGCGGTTTGTTTCAATATTCAGTTGAAAAGCGGTGTGAATTAAAAAAATTCTAAAAGGAAGGAATAAATTGGGAATTCCCCTTCCCAGACTGCTTGGCCACAGTAAGCAAGGCGCTGGCTCCACAATGGGAGAATACATCTAGTTGGCAGTGTGAGAGTGATGGCGCGTGTCTTACCCAGACAGACCTCGGCGTGTGCAGGGAGCACGTGAATGGCAGAAGGAACACACACGCGCCTGTATCAAGTGGAACAGCCCCCACTCACTTAAACCTGGATTTATTTTCCATAGACACACACAAACTAAGAACCCACTTTTAAGTGGAATGCCTCCGAGTTTCTCGGGAAATGCAGCAGACCCAGCCATGCACATCAAATCCTTCAGTAGTCAAAAGCTCATTAAACTTCTTACTCCTCAACGAGCGTCGGGGACCGGCTGCACTCAACGCGGAGGAAATTGGATTTGATCCGTGAGGCTTCCTATAAATATGTTTTGGGAGGCCGGTGGATGTCTTCACTCGGGGTGCTCATAACATCCAATTCTTTTAGTCGCGGATCCAATTTTCACAAACTTATTTGGGGAAGCCAAAAATAGAAAGAGATTTTTGACTGCAAATCTCTCGGCTGGCAGCGAGTGCACTGCGTCATGTGGTTTCATCAATCAGGGCACGCGCGCGCGCCACTAACACGCACACGCACACGCACGGTGGCGCGCGCGCACGCGCAGGCGGAAACACAAGTACGCACGTGTTTCTGCATATACTGTACGTATATACGTGCATTACTCATCATATACACACAAACACAAACACACTCATTCCCAGCCACACTGAAAATTAACACACACACACACACACACACACACACACACACACACACACACACACACACACACACACACACACACACACACACACACACACACACACACACACACACACACACACACACACACACACAGATAAGAGATGATAACTACTTACTGATCCTATGGCTGAAATGATGGAATTTCTGGAATATTCATAGATAATATGAGAAAAAAACATACAAATCTACAATTCAGCATCAAAAAATCGACTAAAAGCAGAGAAACACACACACCTACACAGATTCACTCACATATTGAGATGAAATAACAGGTTTCTCATTTATCAACGTCCATTTTGTTCTTAGCATATGTTCAATACTGAGATAAGATAAGATAAAACTTCATTGATCCCTCTGGGCGTGTGTGTGTGTGTGTGTGTTTTGAGGTATAAGTGATGGAACAGGGAAAGGTAGGAGACAAACAGAATGGAGATGACACAAGAGTCTACATGTCTGCAGGGAAGTATGACACATGCCTCCATCACCATGGAAAAGGCAGACAGACATACATACACCGGCAAAGTAGACATGACTGTCATTGACTTTGGAACTTTGGAACACGCACGCACGCACGCACGCACGCACGCACGCACGCACGCACGCACGCATGCATGCATGCATGCATCCAGACAACTCACATGTTCTCCATTGAGATGGAAGCACATTTTCAGAATGTAGATGAGTAGGATGAGGGATTGAATTGTTGAGCAAATCTCTCTCTCTCTCTCTCTCTCTCTCTCTCTCTCTCTCTCTCGCTCTCTCGCTCTCTCTCTCTCTCCCTCCCCCCCCTGATTGGGTGGACAGCCATCCCTCCTATACAGGGCCTTTGGGAATCGGGTTCCTCCTCTTCATCGATTTCATTGGGTTCGTCTTCGTACGACTTCTTTGTACTTTGCAGTAATGGCTGACACGACTGGAAGCGAGAGTGCAAGGCAGGAAAACACACACAAGCCTGCAAACACAGGCCCACGCCCACGCAGTTAATGTTCAGGGAGAAGAAGACATTGTCCCAATGCGCACACATTGATGTCCATAATCATTTACACACACACACACACACACACACACACACACACACACACACACACACACACACACACACACACACACACACACACACACACACACACACACACACACACACACACACACAGAGGTAATGTTCAGTGGGAAAAAGACATTGTCCTTTACAAACACACAATCAAACAAACCTGCACGCAAACACACACACACACACAGGTATACGTGCACAATGCAGATGGACGACGCAGGGAAATGATGACCCCGTTCTCAGATCCCTGCAGTGTTGATGCGCTGTGCCTCAGTGTTTACACCGCGACGACCATCCCATCCTCTCACCCATCACCACGGCAACTGCAGCGCACAGGGAAGCATGACGGCTAAGTGGAACGATGGTGGTGGCGTTACAAGGACATATGTGCACCCATGCGGACACACATATATATATATATATATACACAGACAACACATTCACACACACGTACACATGCCTGTACACAGATATGATGCATTCACACGTACAGGTGCAGACACATTCACACAGAAACAGCCAAACGCACACACAGAGACACTGAGGCTGTGGCAGCCTGGCAACATGTTTTTTTAATGTGAGTGTATAGACTCTTGGAATAAACTATTATGTTGCAGTTCAAGTGTGTGTGTGTGTGTGTGTGTGTGTGTGTGTGTGTGTGTGTGTGTGTGTGTGTGTGTGTGTGTGTGTGTGTGTGTGTGTGTGTGTGTGTGTGTGTGATGCAGCTGTTACATAACACGCTAATTGTCATGTAGGATAAGTGGCTACACTCTCAGCACTAGCTGCAAACGTCGGCCGTCGTCGGGCTGAGTCTGGTCCCTCAGTATGAAGCCTTTACCAGATGCTTTTAAGACAAGACAATCAAGATATTTTGGCAACACTTTACAATAAGGGTACATTTATTCACCTTTAATTAACGTTAGTTAATGCAGTAATAAGCGTTATTACATAGCATAAGCATATGGGTTAGGGTATTGGGTTAGGGTTAGGGGTTAGGTTTGTGGATTGTAGTTTGGTTCTAGTTAAAGGTATTCTGGTCACACTGGCAATATCTAATCCTTAGTGCTAGGTTCGGGTTAACGCTAAAGCTGAAAAACACTATTTGTATATTTACTTCATGTTACTTAATGGTTGAATGCACCCTTATTGTATCGTATAACCAATGTCTTTTGATTAATGGTCGGCAAAGTAGCTTTAGGGTGTAGTAGTAGTAATAGTAGTGGAAAAAAGTATCAGAATTACTTTGAGTTATTAGTGTTAACATATCAATGTAACATGTTTAAACAGAGGTCTCATTTTTATCAGTTAGTGAAAACACGCACTGCATTTCGCTGGTGAATTTGTACACCATGAATAAAACAAACCACTTGTCTTTATAATATAACTTTGGGAACGGGTTCAAGATATTAGTGTGGAAGGTGTGTGCGTGCGTGTGTGCGGACATGTTTATGTTGAAAGAAGAGGAAGCTGGCTAACCTTGACTTGTCTGACAGACTGTGCGGCTCATGCACTAGCACACACGCGCACGCCCGCCAACGTGCGCGTGCGCTACGTGCTCGATACAGCTAGCTCGTCAGCTATAAATCCAGAGTGTTTGACCTTAAACCGTGGACCTTCCCAAACTGTGAGGAAACTGCACCTGTATTTAAATTTCTGAGCGGTGCGCATCGTAAAGAGATTAATGTTGTGCATGGATGACACACACTTGCATCACTAGAGCTCGTCTGCAACTTGTTATTTATCGTTTGAAGGTCATAAAATTATAGTCTTTGGGTTTTCAGTAAGTACCGCTAAAATCTCGCCACTTTTGACATTATTTAAGCGGGGCATGTTTTCAGGTCTAATAAGTACCCTGAGGCTTTTAAGCGGTCAACACACGGCGAGGGTCTAACACTGCTTTGGATGCAAGGTCGGGCATTCGATCGCAATACAGCCGACCGACAGACGGGGGTTCAGCGCTTTCAGCTCAACAAATAAAGCCGTTGACGTCTAGTTTCCGTCGATTTTTTTTAACCTCAATAAAAGGCTGTGGATATGGATGGACACACTTCGAGAGGTCTGCCTCAATCCAGGGCGGAGGTCTAAATTCTTTCTAACTGAGGAGGAGAATCAGACCAATGCGCTACACCCAGGCTAGCATCAACGCTAGGTTGGACTTCAACGCTCAACTCCATAGGATGAAACATTGGCAACGCTGGCAACGCTGGCAACGCTGGCAACGCCGTTGCTGAACACTTGCGTGTTCACAGTACTGTTGGCCGTGACATCAGATATTTATTTTACACCGGCAGGATGAGCTGTGGGGGACATCCTGTAGAAAAAGTCTGAAGTATCGATCAGAAACACAATTCATTTTTCATATTAACTTTATCGAACATCGTCAGCATGAGACCTTTCTACTTTTCTGCTTTTTCTCGAGTTCTCTCCTATTTTGGGGCATGTTTCAACTTTTTGTTTGGAGAAAGCAGCGACTGTACTTTGGCCGATGTTCAGTTGTTTTATCCTGGTCCAGCTCTGCGTGCTTGTTGGTCCGTTCCAGAGCTGAGCTCTGCTGGAGCCAATAACAACTGCTGTGTGCGTGGGGGAGGAAGCTAGCTGGAACTAGCAGGTTTGGTTGGCCTTTGAAGAGAAAACAAGGATTTATGAGTTTTTATCCCTTTACAAGAATTGAATCTGGTAATGTTCAACCAGCTTATCATTGTATTACAGTATTGAGTGGTGTATCTATTAATTTTGAAATCTGACTACAGAGTAATAATTATCTTCCACAAAAAGCTTTATTCCAAGTGACGCTAGCTGGCACTGTTGACGTTAAATTAACAGAATCAGCAGTGGCTGGTGATTCAAGAACTCTGGTTTAAAGTGTGTACAGAGCGGTAATACAACTCTTTTCTGAAAAGAAAATTCAACGATAACTAACTGGGGTTAACGGCAACTAAATGGCAGATGTATCGGTTTGAAAAAGTTGTGTGTAACTTTGCTAAAAGCCAGTTCTTCCACACACTCCCAAAGCAGGGGAAGGATGGACAATGGAGGGTAAGATGCCTTCCTTTGCCACATAATAATATCGTTACCAAGCCCTAATTGAGCCTCACAACCCTGGGGCTCCCAGACTGTAGCCCTATTAGGACGGTGGGGGGCAAAGGACATCATCTCCGTTATTTGAGGACAAAAAGAGAAAGAAAAAAGTGCAGCCTCAGCAGAGATTAAAATCACATATGACACGGGATGGGGGCAGGAGAAGATTGCATCCCCTCTTTTGTGCCTTTCCTGCAGTATTCAGATGACTCCAGTGTCCTATTAGCTCACACCGGTGCTACGGCCTGCCTCCCACTGTCCTCTTCCATTCCTCTGCTGGCTGCCAGTCGATGACAGAGCAGTGGGTTCCCATAACCACACAATTACAATATTTATGAGGGCTGCCGTTAATGGAAAGACCAGTTCATCCCTTGGCGCTCTTTCGTCTCTCTCTCTCTCTCTCTCTCGTTCTCGCTCTCGCTCTCGCTCTCGTTGTCTCTGTCTCTATCCCTCTCTCATTCGCTCTCTCTCATTCTCTCTCATTCTCTCTTTCTCTCTCTCTCTCTCTCATTCTCTCTCTCTCTCTCTCTCTCTCTCTCTCTCTCTCTCTCTCTCTCTCTCTCTCTCTCTCTCTCTCTCTCATTCTTTCAATGGGAATTGCGTTGGGAATTTGGTGTGTGGAGGATTGCTCCCGATGCCATGGAGGAATGGGGGTGTGTATGTAAGGGGGGGGATGGTATTTTCCACGTACATGTGACACGAATAACCGGTGGGCCGCCCGAAGGCGAAGACACTGGCGGAGGCTGAATAAATAGGTTTACAAAAGACAGCAGGATAAAGGACTCTCACCACTCCCCCCAGTCCCCCCCGAATAACCGGTGGCCCAACCGACGCAGTCGAGCACCGGCTGGAGGCTGAATAAAAGGGTTCTGCAACAGACTCAGCAGGAAGTGAGCTCTCACCACTGACACTCCACCGCAGTCCCCCTCCACCACGACCAGTCCCCACCCCTCTCAACGACACGTCCCCCCCCCCTCAGCCACTCCCACCCAGTCCCCGCCCCCTCTTCACACACCCAGTCCCCCTCCCCCCTCCTACTACACTCCCCCCGGTCCCCCCCCCCCCTCACCACTCAACACATGTAAGCCCTTCACAATAAATCCCCCAAATTGATTGAAAAATGAAACGTTTCATTGCAACGACCTTCGACAAAACACTAGCGGGAGAAGAGAATGAGGGAGTGATGGAGGGAGGGACGGACGGACGGACGGAATGGATCCAGCGACGACCAAAAGCAGGTCAAATGGTAAAATCGTGGCATTGATTTGCAGAGAAACGCACAAATTTATGAAAATAAATACATGGAAACCGAGCAGTCAACAGAAGGGGAACAGAACAAACATAGAGATTGAACAGAAACTGTTCAGATAACTGAGCATTAACCCCCCCCCCCCCACACTCACACTCACCACCACGCCTCCCGCCCCCCCCTTCCTTCTCTACCAAACACACCAAACATTTGCAGGGACGAGCGAATCGGAGCCAAAGAGAGCGAAGCGTCACCAGGATCCACTCAGAGGACAACAGGACAAGATGAACGACCCCAAGGGGGAAACGGCAGGCCAAGAAACTAACAACCACTCCCGAGAGAGAGGGAGAGAGAGAGAGGGGGAGGGAGGGAGAGAGAGAGAGAGAGGGAGAGAGAGAGGGAGAGGGGGAGGGAGAGAGAGAGAGGGAGAGGGGGAGAGAGAGGGAGAGGAGGGAGAGGGGAGAGAGAGGAGACAGAGGGAGAGAGAGAGAGGGGAGGGAGAGAGAGAGAGGAGAGAGGGAGGGGAGAAGGTGTGAGGGATGGGTGGGAGGAGAGAGAGAGCACTTTTATTGGTGCACAAATCACCGGCGATTGGACAACTCTCCTGCAGGATGGGGAGACAAAATGAAAAAGGGACACAAAACGAGGAAACCAAACTACTTTTAGTGTGTGTGTGTGTGTGCGCGTGCATGCGTGTATGTGAGCATGTGTGAGTGTGTGTGTGTGTTTCTTTCCTGGAGAAGCCAAGCCAGCTCTGATGACATTGAAGGGGCACGGTTAATTATGCGTTACCGCTCTTATTATATTCTTAAGTATAATTAATACAATTGAATATATTTACAATTTTTAGGAGTTGGAGCGACCATCTGCCAGCTGTTTGAAATCTTGTCCCTGACAAGAGAAGACAAAACAAGGTACCCAAACCACCAGTTGGGCTACAAATATTAATACACACGTAAACACACAAAATCCTTTAAAGAAGATTCTGTCGCTGCTTCGGAGTCGGTTCATCGTCGATACAAAACGGTACAGAAGACGTCTCAGACTCCAGAGTTCAGACTCCAAGGTGGTCGCCGCTAAGCCCTCGCCAAGCCAGAGAATTCCCGATGACTTTAACTGGGTCCTCGCGTCCCGCCGGGAGATGACTTATTCATGGCGCTGCCGGGAGATTATCTTCCCATGAGGCTTTGCGTCACTGCCAAGGGCATACCAAAGTAACGGCTACCTATAGCGCACCAGAGCGCGGGTATTTTTCTGTGTTGTTTTCTTCTCATGTGCAAAGTTTTTGTCGGCCTTGATCAAACATCACAGAGGAGAACGACGCTCAGTCGCGATGGAGAATGATGGAGGGTGAGAATGATGGAGTGAGAGGTAGAGGGAGAGAGGGAGGGAGAGAGAGAGGTATGGGGGAGAGGGGATTAGAGAAAGGCTTTGCTAGCAAAAAAGAAGCCCCTTCAGAGAGGCATTAAGGTTTCTAAAGAGCTGTCAATGTGCAAAGCTGCTCAGAATATGTGCAGACACATGGGATGACTGTAGCCAAGATCAAAAACAGAAAGATTCCCCCTGCATGTTGAATAATCTCTGCTGAAGTGCTGCATCAGGGAAGCGGCGGAGGCATGCTATATAGCCAACAAGGCGATCAGTAGATTACTAATTCAACCACATACTTAATGTCATAGAAAATGTCAGCGCTGGCATCATAAAGTTTTAATGTGCAAATCGCCCAGGTGGAGATTGCCGGTGAAAAGTTGCACGCACGGGTACATGGAGACACACACACACACACACACACACACACACACACACACACACACACACACACACACACACACACACACACACAGACACACACACAACACACCACACACAACACACACACACACACACACACACACACACACAGTGGATAGTCTAAAATGTAGCTGCCTGGCTCTCTTAACAAAGTGCTGTGTGTGTGTGTGTGTGTGTTTTGTGTGTGTGTGTGTGTGTTTTATGTGTGTGCTTTTGTGTGTGTGTGTGTGTGTGTGTGTGGTCCTCCCAGAAGCGCGAGCAGGGAAGAGATTGAGGACTTGTGGGTAATGGGGTGCGGTGCCGACCAGGGGACGGCCCACCATTTCATGGCTGGCCAC
>OLKM01000083.1:207379-209879 GCA_900291075.1 Melanogrammus aeglefinus
TGTGTGTGTGTGTGTGTGGGAATATGTGGTTGTGAACAAAAAAAAACCGACGCATTGTCTGTACACACAGAAGACACACCAAGACGTGATGGTATTCCAGAAATGTCCCCAGCAAATGTATATTCAGATGGAGGTCTTCATTTGTGCAGCCCGTTGTCCATACAGAGGTTGGGTTGGGCCATTGCATGGGGAGCCACACACACACACACACACAAACACACACACACACACACACACGCACGCACGCACGCACGCACGCACGCACGCACGCACGCACACACACACACACAGGTTAAGAATAGATGAAAAAATCCCCAAAAGATACTGATTTATTCAGATTTCTCCATGCATGGCTGCCATTATGAATCACAATCAGTCACTGATTGTGACCATGGCCTTCACACCCAGGTAATGACACAGTAATCTGTCTGCCAATTTATTAACCAATCACTGGACATTATTAGCAAATAAATCAATGAAATCATAATGCATCAATAGTTAAAGACCTGAAATTGCTATAAATTAATACTAATATGATATAATGTTGTAACATAGCTTAACATATGAACAAATATGTATATTTTGCCCGGCTCTTTAAAACAGATAAATATGCATGAAGGAAGCACAAGTCAATTCGTTTTTTCCCATCAAAAAGCTGAGAGTTCTAAATAAATAATAAAACGACGTAAGCAGACACTAACATGCAGGAATAGATGAGAAGGGAAAGGAAATGCAAGCAAAGTTGGAGACAAAGCCGACGAGATACGAGGGAAATGGAGAGAAATGGGGAAGGACAAAGCCAGCGATTTGTCCGTGCAGCGACAGTTTCAGTTGCTCCATTGTGTTGTTTCTTTAGCAAAGAAACCAAGGTTGACTGGTTTATTTGGAAAAAAAAATTCTGTCGATAGCCGAGTGAATGTTTTGGATTGAACGGTCGATGAGCAAAGCGGATTCGGTTTTACTGCCCCAAAGACCCTCAGCTTTAAGTCACTGGTGCGGACAAAACAAGTCGTCCTAGCCCTCAGCACAATGCGCCAAAAGTGGATCAAGTTCACAGCATGCAAAAAAATTATAATCAATGCCTTTGCTTTTTTTAGTTTTTTTAGTTGCTGTAATTGGGCACAAAATGTACAATTGTCATAACTCATCGGGGAGGGGGGCTGGACACTCACAACGTTGAGAAGGACAACCAAAGTGCCTCCGGGATGATTGTCAATATTACGCTTGGAACTCCAGACGCGATGCACAGCCAAGAAGTGGACCAGCTTGAGTTCCAACCCTTTTTTATGTCTCTCTCAGCTTCTCTTCCTCACTCTCTCACTCCCTCTACTCTCTCCATCCTTCTGTAGGATAGATGGACCTCTCTTCTTCTTCCTACTCGTCCTCCAACTCCTCTTCCTCACCCTCATCCCTTAAGGGGAAAAGTGAACTGCTAGCTTAAGTCAAGCAAAGTGTTTTTTGCTTGACTTGTGCATTACGTGTGTGTGTGCTGGTGTCCGTGCGTGCGTGTGTGTTTGTGTGTGTGTGTACGCATGTCAGAACACCAAAGCGCTGTTGTTGACACAATTTCCAATTGGATTAGGACCAGGTTGGGGGCTGGCTGTGTTTGTGTGTTGGGGGTACGCTGCTTGTGTGTGTGTTTGTGTGTGTGTGTGTGTGTGGGGGGAGACTGGGGCTGCTTGTTTACCATGTAAGCAGCTAGCTGGGACGCTTCAATCTACCGGGATTCAATTACCCGCTTGTTCTCAGCGCTGTGTGGATCTCTCACACGCGCTGCATCGCCACAACACACACACTCAGAGTAGGACGTTGTGCACGTGGTCCTCATATGCATATGCAAAGACTGTGTGTGTGTGTGTGTTTATGTATTGGACTCTTTGTGTAAATGTTTTGTGTGTGTGTGTGTGTGCATCTGTATTTGGATTGTCAATGTTTGCATGTATGTATTGGACTGTTACTGTAAACGGTGTGTGTGTGTGTGTGTGTGTGTGTGTGTGTGTGTGTGTGTGTGTGTGTGTGTGTGTGTGTGTGTGTGTGTGTGTGTGTGTGTGTGCTGTGTGTGTCGGACTGTGAGTGTAAATGTTTGGGTGGTGGTGAGGGGGAGTATAGGATAATTGTTTGGGTTTGCTGGCAGACTTTTAAGAAGTCGTCCTCGCTCCGGTGGAGTCTGATTAATTTTCATGGAAATTGTTCCATAATAAATTTCGGGCAATTAATGCCATCACCCATTCCATTGAAGTAATGGGTGGGGTGGTTTGGTCACGCACTTTAGTTCACTGATTTACTTTTTCAGTTGGTAAGCGAAGGTTTCAGTTGTTAAGTGATCGTTATTGTACCGCGTATACTCTAATACTTTTCACACCAATATAATTACAGCTGCGCACCTCGATTCAGCCCCTTAATGGATTTTTTAATAAGTTTCAAGGACAAATGGGACATTTCCACTCCCTTAGGTTTTACTGAATTGTCTAAAGTCAGTGGAAGAACATTCTGCAAAAGT
>OLKM01000083.1:214879-232379 GCA_900291075.1 Melanogrammus aeglefinus
AACACACACACACTCAAAACCAACACACACACACACTCAAAACCAACACACATACACACACACTCAAACAAACACACATACACACACACACTCAAAACAAACACACACACACACACACACTCAAAACAAATACACAAACAGGCGCACACAAAGAAAAATGCACCCACAAACACTGGCACACACAAATTAAAACATGCACGTGCACACAATCACATACACACACAAACTCAAATGACACACAAACAAACGAACACCCATATGTGTACAGTCACACACACACACACACACACACACACACACACACACACACACACACACACACACACACACACACACACACACACACACACTCAGACACATGTAATAACCCATATGCAAAAGCCTGCACCATGCACCATACACAACACTCACACGCACACACATGCAAAAAAGGTAAAACGCACACGAATAAATGTGTGTTCATAATGGACACACACACACTACACACCCCGGGCCCTATGGGTCCCGGGTGGCCTGCCGGGGGTTGATGAGGTCATCTTACTGACACCTGTCAGACGAGCTTGAAGCCGCGGTATTTCCTCAAAATGTCACTGCCTTTGATCGGTCGCACTCACTCTGGGATAAGAAGAAGGGCGAGAGAAGCAGAGAGACAGAGATACAGAGGTGTGGAGAAGATATGAAAGGAGGTCTTTGGGGGGAGAGAGAGGGGGGGAGAGAGGGAGAGAGAGAGAGGAGAGAGAGAGAGAGAGAGAGAGAGAGAGAGAGAGAGAGAGAGAGAGAGAGAGAGAGAGAGAGAGAGAGAGAGTCTCCACCTGCACTGCCCACCCTCATGCCCTGACTGTCAGTTACGGGGGGAGGGTGAAAGTAATAAAACAGCCTAGAAAGGAAAATGGTAGGTTGGTATTTTGAACACGGGGACCAAAATCAATTTTCAGTCAGTGTGTGCATATGTTCAAATAACAGCCCAGAGAGTGAGATAGTGTTTGTGTATGCATATATTGGTCTAAAGTATTTGTTTGGTCTGAGTGGCTACGATTGAATTGATTTTGGACCAGTCAGGACCATGCAAACAGGCACACACATTTAATTGATATTTTTTAAATGTGCGGGTGAGGATTGTATGTTTGAAAGAATCAATGTTTCATTTTTCTCCCCGTATTATTCATCTTCTTCTCCGTCCACCCCGTTAAATTATTGTTTGAATCCCCCAACGCTAACATAAACCAAAAACAAAACAAATGGCCAGCATGAGAACAGGTGGCAACTCCTATTTCTGATTGGTGGAAAAGGGCGACGGGCAGATTTCAACGTTGTAGTTTTAAACGGTTACCCGGAATTAGCAGGAGGACTTCTGCCTGCATGTCTGAAAAGGTGCCGTCTGAGTAGTCGTGAGCGTTGTAAAGGTTCTGGATTGGAGATGCCGTCACGTTGGGGTTGAAAAGGATTAGGCTGGAGAGACGTTGTCAAACTCCACCAGAAAAAAACTCACTCGAGCAAGGTAGTGGCGCCAATAGGGAACTACATCTCTGGAACAGTGTTTTTATCCAGAAATAGCAGAAGTCTCATGATTTGGTTTGAACTTTTTTGTCATAAACAACTCAGAAAGACTTTGTGAGGCACAGCCTGTTTTTCAACTGAACGGTTCTTGTGTTTACTTACCCTTTACCGGCACTGTCCCTGAGGTTTATCAACAGTTGTTCCTCGTTGAGTCACCCTTTATTAAAGAAGATAAGAGAAGTGGTGGGACATGGAGACGACTGGAGAACAGCTGAGAGAACATCTGTCTTTGTTCTCTTCCACTATGCCGGGGCTTTTCGGGATCTTAATCAGAATGCCATATGTGCCGAGCCGGCTTCAGCAGATATCTGGGGGAGCTTTTCCCACCTTATCGTTGAGAAAATTTATGTCACGGGGAGTATGACACCTTTCAAGTAGCGTGGTGTCACTCCTGGAAGAGCTGTAGGATTCGTTTGGTTTTAGTGTTTGTGTGTTTATGTCCTGTTTGACCTGGGTGTATAGATGTGCTCAGCAGAAACACTGGAAGGTAATATGTGGTATCATGGTCCACTATGGCCAGAATAGGTTCTATGTCCCCATTTTACGTCTACAGCATCACCGTTCATCTGTAAATGTACAAATACGGTGAGAGAAATGATTTGAGGGGAAACAAACAGCTGTGGCTGAACGCAGAAACCATTGAAAGAGAGGAGGGATCATCCTAATCTGTTACCGGGGTTCAACAGCTGTCCGGAGAGCAGAATCTGTCTGGGAAAAGGGAGCCGGGTTTGCTCAGTTCAGTCTGAGGGCCTCGTTTCCAGGGGCCCTGAGGCTGGGATGATGTGCACCGCTGCCCGTGGCTTATCTGCATATGCCAGACCGGGGGAAACCGGGGGAAGTAAAGTGTGCTACACACTGTCATCAGCGGCGGGGTCGTAGGAAATACAAGAGGGTGGAAGACGAGGGAGGAGGAATCGCTAAACGCAGCAGCACTGAAGGATAAGCGTTTCCTCTGCGCTGGGGTCTGCTAGACGAGCTGGGATTGGAGGAGGGGGGGGGGATGGAAGCACTGTAAGCTAGCAGCATAGCAGCTCCCAGCATGCACCAGTCCCTCGGAACCCCAAAGCATTAGCTTCGGGATCCTAAAATGATCTTCAAAACACTCGATTCAGGTATTACATTTGTTGCTGGTTCCTCTTCTCCTTCCTTGGTGTATTTCCACCTCTCTCTCTTTCTCCCTATCCGTCTGTCTGTCTGTCTGTCTGTCTGTCTGTCTGTCTGTCTGTCTGTCTGTCTGTCTGTCTGTCTGTCTGTCTGTCTGTCTGTCTGTCTGTCTGTCTGTCTGTCTGTCTGTCTGTCTGTCTGTCTGTCTCTCTGTCTGTCTGTCTCTCTGTCTCTCTGTCTGTCTGTCTCTCTGTCTGTCTGTCAGGCTCTCGTCCATGACTGTGTATTATATTCATTTCAACGCTTCTTTGCTCAAGAGTTGTTGAAGTCTCTCTCTCTTTCTTTCTCTCTCTTTTATAGCCGACCCCCTTTCAGACTTTGCTAAACAGAATAGTTAAATGTCACTTTTACCCCGACTCCTGCTCTCATAGTTCGGCTGCTTCTCCACTCCGTTCAGGCTTATAAAGGAAGACATGACTTTGCATAGACTGTGCATAACCATTAGACGGATATCAACGAACAAGACAATTCTGTCTTGAGCGGGGTAGAGGGGGGGGACACTCTGGCACCAATAATTGCGCTTTGCTCAAACACCATAAAATAGACAAAATGGAAGTCAAAGGAAGAATAAGTAGCAAGGAAATAGGATTATCATAAACTATTCATAAGGTTATAGTATAGGCTATAATAATATATTCTCCAGATAAATCTTTCTATCTATCGCAGATTTGTTAATGTCCCTTTTCATATCTTTGCAGATTTAGTCTTCTCCATGTACTGCACTCTCCATGATGGCAAAGATAGAAAATCATGACTTGAACAGTAAACGTTTTAAGTTTATTACATCAAAAGCTATCCTCCTAATCCTAAAAGCAATTCATTTTACAGGTTCATAGGGGGCAAAGATCTACGAGTCCCTGCCCAAAAGCTACTGAGTACAGTCCCCCAATGCCGCAGCCTAACCTGTAGTGATCGGGCGTATATCACGACGCCCTAAGATTCACTTTATAAAATGTAATGACTGAGTAGTAAAATGGTAAATGATATGAAGGTAAGCGTCATTCAGAGAGCCGTTGGGTTTTTATCGGGAACTATGTGTTTGTGGAAAAAGGCTCTCTGCATAAGGCTCTCCATCTCGGTCCTCGACGGACAGAGGGACGGACGTGGAGTCAGCGGGCCAACGGAGGGGACATGTACTGCTGCCCGTTGGCGTCTGACTTCCTGTACGCCACAGACACACCTGACCTCTGTGACCTCCAATGGTTTATTTTGTACTTCTTTGGTTGTGATTATTCTGGTTCCCCCTTCCCCACTCTGTGACTTTATGGATATGCTCACTGTTTTAGTTTAATCAAATGGCACTGCTATAAGTAGTGCACACTCTGCTGCACTTAGCCACCCGAGCAGCTCTCATGTGTCCTATATTTGTAATGTGATTTTATACCCCGGAATCTAATATATAAATAATCCAAAGTATCTTTTCCCTCTCCATGTTGCTACTTTCTGCCTGGTTATTGAGAGCGTGTGTGTGTGTCTATGTGTGTGTGTGTGTGCTTGTGTGCTTGTGTGTGTGTGTGTGTGTGTGTGTTGTGTGTGTGTGTGTGTGTGTGTGCTTGTGTGCTTGTGTGCTTGTGTGCTTGTGTGCTCGTGTGTGCGTTTCAGCGTGCATGTGTGTGTGGAGAGGGCCATACAAACCACTAAAATCAAATTTACTTTACTTCTACAAGAGTAATTGTCTGCATGCCCGAAGTCTGCGTCATCATACACAATCCCTTATTCAAATGAGATACGGCCGCAGTTCAGAGTACTTTATCACTGTGAATCTAATCCGACTTAATGTAATGCATGGGTCTTTAATCGCTCGTTTTCCACTGCGTCTTTTTGGCTACTTTTCTACTTTTTTTTAGAGAATGCAGTCTTATTTGAATGTAGGGCTGTGGAGTCATTTTAGAGTGTAATTATGATAAACGGATATATACATTAATATGACTGGAACTATATATGAAAATTAGGGGGAATTGTGTGTCTGTGTCTTTGTTTGGGGTGTGTGTTATTGTGTATGTAGGTGAGTTTGTGTGTGTTGTCCGTCTGTGTCTTATTGTGTGCGTTGGTGAGTGCCAACACACAATAATAATGTACACAGGCACACAATAAAGTGTGCCTGTGTACATGTGCGTGCGCACGTACCAGTTTTTGTGCGTACGTGCCCTTTTGTGTGGATGTGCAGGCATGCATTGGTTGGTGTGTGCACAAATGACGCTGAAGAAAAGCCTCATTAAAGTCAAACATACTTTATTTCGCCAGGACTAATTGTCTTCACAGGAGAGAGTCGCTTCTTCATCCATAATCTGTGTGTGTGTGTGTGTGTGTGTGTGTGTGTGTGTGTGTGTGTGTGTGTGTGTGTGTGTGTGTGTGTGTGTGTGTGTGTGTGTGTGTGTGTGTGTGTGTGTGTGTGTGTGTGTGTGTGTGTGTGTGCAAATGAGACGCGACCACTGTATAGCACACTATATATTTCTGTTAAAGCGCCATTCCCTCGACTATTGACCCTCTCTGCTTGTGTTTGTGTGTTTTTTCTCATTGATGCTAATGAAAGCATCTGTCTGCCTTGGCTCTCACAGACACTACGTTCGCTAATTGCGAGAAGATTACCCCAGTAATTATGTCACTTTCATGCTTTTCTGTGGTTTACAGAGCTGAATGAAATGATGAGCGAGGCTGGTGTTATGTCTCTTCCTGTGTGTGTGGGTGTTTGTGTGTGTTTATGCACGTATTTTGTGTGTATGTGTGTGTGTGTGTGTGTGTGTGTGTACAGAAACCAGAGTTTCTAGAAGTTCACCAAGTCCTTACTCGAAAAGAAGTTCAAGTGGTCATTAAAAAAAATATTTTGATTAAAGTTCAAGTATGAAACTACATGCTCTGAAGTCTACATTTCATTTAAATGAAGCAGCTCAAGTAAAAAAAAAAAGGGGTTGACTTTTGGGCATTCAGCCAAATCACAGATGGAAAACGGATCTACATTTCACATTGTTTTTTGGAAAGAAAAAACCTCCGTGTGTGTGTGGGTGTGTGTGTGTGTGTGTGTGTGTCGTGCGTGCGTGTGTGTGTGTGTGTGGAAAATGGATCTACATTTCACATTGTTTTTTGGAAAGAAAAAACCTCCGTGTGTGTGTGGGTGTGTGTGTGTGTGTGTGTGCGTGCGTGCGTGCGCGTGCGTGTGGTGTGGACTTTGAAAAGGGGTTGCATATTTGTTGCACATCATTTGAGGGACAGAAACGATTGTGCTATGTTATTTCATGGAGAGGATTCTGTCAGACTGGTTCGTTCCAATTTAATGAACACAAATATGTTCTCAGGGTCTCTCTTAGCAAAACAGATATAAATTGTCAGCCTGACGTTGTTTTTCTTTGTACAAGCCATGCAAGAGAACACCGATCAATCTAGTTAAAGAGAAGTGAGGACTTCAGGGCAAAATGCAAAACTATGATCTTAAATTAAACAAGAAGGCCGGACGAAAGTTGACGACAGTGAAGCACATTCCTTTCCGTGTGTGCATGGCAACAAGTGGAATAACACAGAAAATTGATATTTAATTTGAAATGCATTTTAAATGAGAAGATTTAACTGAAGATGCGTGCTTTCGGCATCTTTTGCTTCTAAATATTTAGTGTTATCAAAATAAGTAACAAGAAGCGTATTACTTAGAGTATCTAAAATATAGTATAAACTGTATTCAAGTGGGAAAGCAAACTATCCACAGTGGATAACATACATAGTGCACTAGAACGGTACAGTGTCGACATTACATTTCGGTTAGTTAGAATGATATTTGAGCATAAAGAGATGTAGTGTGTTCGACGTGTACAGCGGACTCTGGCATCATCCATCGACTCAGTCTGCAAAAAGAAACCTCGCCATTGCATGCAGGTTTTGAAGGCAGGGATATATATTTTTTATATATACAAAAATGTTAAAAGTAGGTTCTAGGCACATTATTATAATGGTGATAGTACTAGAAACCCCCTTGTTCTCTGCAGAGGTGTTCAGGTCTATGTTCCCTCGCTCCTTTAACTCCAGAGTCCATAGGAGCCTAGAGCCATTGAGAGCATGGCCTCTCATACAGGCAGGTCACCCAGACTTGGCCAAATGTTATAATCTACAAAGATAGAAACCTCTGATGTGTACCCGTACCCATACTGTATCCTTCATGTATTGTAGCCTATAGTGTTCGGTGAAAAGGGACTGACCATGCAGGCTGATTATCCAGGTATCTTCCCTGGCAGCTTGGATCATGTTGTCCTCATTTTGCCTTCCAGTGGGTGCTAGCTGTCCTCCGTGGCCCAGGAGTTAACCACACAAGGCTACGTCCTATCTTTTACATTACATGCTGTCACACTTTAGCCCAGTGCTATAGAATAACCTTTATGTCTCGAGTCATGGAATATAATCCTAAAGCAGGTCATCCACCTGCCTTGTCTTGGAAGGAAACCTGTAGCAGACCGTTGCAGTTGTGTAACAGTTGAGATGGCTATTTTGTTGTGTGCTTATAAAATGAGGCTTGGAAAGGCGTAGCATAAAAAGTCTATTCATGTTGTAAGCGCGTTTGTGCTCGGTGTGTGAAACACAAGCCTTTCAGACACAGGGCTTTCAATTGGCCTCTAGATTTGGAGGGAATTCAGATGTAATAGCGCTCAGACCGACTACAATAAGATCCTTGACACCAGTAATAGAAAGTGAGGACAATCTAACAGGGAAAAGCTGGACGGGAGCAGGAGAGGGAAAGAAGAGAGGATAATAGAAATGAAGAGTTTGACGTCATTTGAAAACGACCACTTTGCATAACAGGCTATGTAACAAGATGACCCAGAGTCCTTTGCAGGGTACGGTATGTAAGTGCGCACGTGTACGGATGTGTGAAGACTTCCCCAGGGGGGAGGGAGGCTTTAGATTTGTTTCGAGGGTCGCAACACCTAAGGTGAGTTCAGAACGGAGGCCGGGGATTCTGTGCTGCGAGGGGACTGACAATTTCCCTGGGAAAACGTGGATATGATGAAATCGAAATTGTACGTGCAGGAAGCGTGGATGTTGGCCTTGGGCTCAGCTTTAGCATGCAAGGGAACCGTTTGTGAGCACAAGAAGGACAAGGAGGAATATAGGGTAATTGAGAAGAACGGCGAATCGAAAGGGAGGAATAATACAAGGCTGCGCAGTAAGACGAGATGAGGAGGAGAGGACAATATAAGAGATTCAATTATTTTTTTGTTTTCTGGGTTTTATATTAAATCCGAATAATCATGTTACATTATTATTAATTATAGTGGGAAGAACCGCTTGGATGGAAACAGTGTTAACAGAAAAAGCTCATTGCTAGGAAATTGTGGCCCCAGGCAAGGCAATCCAAGTTTGCATAATTAGGTTGATGATGAAACCTTTTATGACGGCATTTTTTTATAATTATCCCTCTGTTTTAGATGAGAGCAACTCTACTTAACCCCTGTCCTACGAATTCACTGTTATGAAACTCATGGAATGAAAAATATATGCCATCGCTCATAATGGCTTATGTTTGTGTTCCTTACTGCGTTCAGAAATAGGGATTATTTCAGATGCAATTAGATAAGATTAGGTATAAAAGAAATGTTGCCATAGTAATATTTAAACATCTATAAATAGTAATATTTTAATTAGCATGGGGTCAAACTGGTTTACGGTTAAATAATTAACATGACTCTACGATAAAGCAATATAAAGAGACCTCCAGCATAACGGCAGTCAATTGCGCTAAAAAATTGAATCAGGAAAGTTTTGGGAAAAAGTTTTCACTGCCGAACGGACCCCCCCCCCAAAAAAGAGCAGATAATATATAAATCATCAGCTGGCATGTACGGCGTGCCCCCAGGACGTCTATCACCCAGCTCAGACACAGGCCACAGGGGGTCTCACCGGGAGGGGAGCCTGGAATCCAAATACCTCCCCAGCAGGACTCTAATCTCTATCTGGGTTTAAAGGTGCAGTGTGTATAATTGTGTGGCATCATAGCGAAACAGATTCAGGCAGGAGTGGAATGTATTATTCATAAGTCTGTTTGAAATGGTGGAAAAAAAACAAAACACGACAATAAGAATCAGCGTGTCTCTGTTACCTTAGAATATGCTCTTCCTCTTCCTGCGAAACAATCCCAGTCGCCTTCTCGCTCGTTAGCAGTGATCCATAGTTTCACACGGTAAACAGCTCAGACAGTTAACCTATCGTGGCACCTACTGGCACCTTACAGGCCCCCATAGCTTCTCACGCATAGTTGGAAGCACAGCGGGGAGTTGGGCTGGCAAATGAGTGTATTGCAATTTGTAATGGATGTCCTTTTTGACGCTGAGGTGATTGTACACACTGTTTCAGTATTTCGTTGCATTTCCGTGTAACTTAAAGTATATCACGTTGTGGCTGGGTGTGTGAGCGCTAATGCTACGACAGCTGCATAGGCCCCTATATATGAGACACCACATGCTACGCTAGAGTGGGCATGCTAGGTGGAGTGGGGACACAGACCATTTTAATGCCGGAGTAGAGGTGGGGATTTCACAGCTACAGCTGGTCTCCTGAGATTAAGGCGAGGTAAAGGAATTGCCCGGTATGTTCCCACAGATTTAAAAAATGGCGGTTCTGACTCATAAAGCGCCTGTATATGGAAATTGACAGGGAAACTCCCAAGTGCAACACTTGCAAGCTTATACGAAGGCATACACTAAGAAGCTCAGTGGCAATAGGAACAGAGGAGGGAGGGAACGAGAAAGAGAAAGAGATGGCAGGAATATGACCATAATGTAAGAGAGACGGAGAGAGAGACGGAGAGAGAGACGGAGAGAGGAGATTGTCAAATTCCTTTTGGCACCTCACACACACACACACACACACACACACACACACACACACACACACACACACACACACACACACACACACACACACACACACCTAGCAGTGACACACACACACACACACACACACACACACACACACAACACACACACACAACACACACACACACAACACCACACACACACGCGCGCACACACACCTGTCGCGGCGTGTATAATCACAGGATCGCGGCCGGAATAACAAGCAGGACATCAAACGGCGATATGCGTCCACCGTGCCAAGCATGGCACAGGAAGTCACGGCCGCTCCACACGCCCATTTCCTGTTTATCGAAAACCGTCCCAAATCTCCTTTCATGTTTCCGCTTCTACACACCGCCGCCAACCTGTGGAAACCCTTCAACAGTCCTGTCTGTTTTCTGTCTGTTTTCTGTCTGTTGTTTGTGTGTCTGTTTGACGTGTGTGTGTGTGTGTGTGTGTATGTATTGATAGTGAACGCCAAAAATGTATGGACAATGAACTGACGGACCCAAAGTCTATGGGTTCGGCTGATTTTGTTGGTTTTTTGTATTGGTGAACACAATATTTATTATTGGTGAACCCGTATGCGTACGGGGTCATGAGGTCGCCTGGGCCTTGGCCTTCGCTCGGGGATTTCAGGGTCTGACCCTCACAGGGAGACACAGTGGTCCGTAAGCCATCGAACCAGGAGATTCGAGAAAAGAGAAAGAAGAATTGTTACGCAGAAAACACAGAGCCAGGGGAGACAGATTGCAGGCAATTGCAGATGCTGCATCATCACAGAGTTGTACTTGTGTGTGGAGTGTACTTGTGTGTGGAGAAAGGGTGTGTGTGTTTGTCATGGGTGATGGGGTAACATGTGTCAATGCTGGCCATATGTGTGACTCTGCCTGCCTGCGTGTGTATATGTGTTTGTGTGTTAGAATTGTGTCTGTCGTGTATATCAGAGTGTGAGAGAGCAGGGAGATGAAGGAGTGGCCGGGGGAGAGGCTGCGGCAGGAGAGAGGGGAGTGAAACTGGAAGCAGAATTGTAAACAAAGAAGAGTGAGAGAGATAGTACGAGATTAGGAGGGAGCATGCGAGTGACTGGACGAGAGAGAGAGAGAGAGAGAGAGAGAGAGAGAGGGGGAGATAGTACGAGATTCGAGGAAGTTTGGTTAACGTATGGTACGAGAGACAGGACGAGAGAGAGAGAGAGAGAGAGAGAGAGAGAGAGAGAGAGAGAGAGAGAGAGAGAGGGGGGGAGGGGGGGAGGGAGAGAGCAAGAGAGAGGGAGAGAGGGAGAGAGCAAGAGAGAGGGAGAGAGCAAGAGAGAGGGAGAGAGCAAGAGAGAGGGAGAGAGCAAGAGAGAGGGAGAGAGGGAGGGAGCAAGAGAGAGAGAGGGAGAAAGGGAGCAAGAGAGAGAGAGGGAGAAAGGGAGCGAAGAGAGAGAGGGAGCAAGAGAGAGAAGGGAGAAAGGGAGCAAGAGGGAGAAAGGGAGCAAGAGAGAGAGAGGGAGAGAGGGAGAAAGGGAGCAAGAGAGAGAGAGGGAGAAAGGGAGCAAGAGAGAGAGAGGGAGAAAGAGGGAGCAAGAGAGAGAGAGGGCTAAAGTAATAGGTATTCCCATAAGCCCAAGTAGTGGTTTGAGGGTCTGACCATCGGGGATAGCATGGAAGTTGATAACATGTAATTGATAGTGGCAGAGGCCTGGGTCCGAGGGAGGGGGAGGGAGGGGGGGGGGGGGGGTTATTGGGCCAAGGGGCCCCGAGGAGGGGAGACATCGGGATGGGCTGAAGTGTGAGTCTGAGACTCCTCACCTAGGGGAGAGGGTGTGTGTGGGGGGGATGGATAACTTGGTGTCTCTTGAGAGAATGCGCAACGGAAGAAACAGACGCTTAGCTGTCACGTTTATTTTCCTGCTCGGCGAAACAAACACACGCCAACATCTGAACACAACAAAATAGACACAGCTTCACCTTCAACACTTAAACACACACACACACACACACACACACACACACACACACACACACACACACACACACACACACACACACACACACACACACACACAGTTAATAGTTGGAAGGTTTTGCAGGGGTTGTTCTGCCCTACTTCCCCCTCGCCGCCTCCTCCCCTCCCTTCTCTCCTCCTCGCCTTCTAATCCACTCCTCCTTCCTCCTCCCCTCCTCCCTCTCCCTGCTCCTCCTCCTCCTCCCCTCCTCCTGCTCCCTCCTCCTCCTCCTCCTGCTCCTTCCTCCTCCCTCTCCTCCTCCCCCTCCTCCCTCTCCTCCTCCTTCCTCTCTCTCCTCCCCTGCTCCTCTCCTCCTCCTCCTCCTCCTCCTCCTCTCCTCCTCCCCCTTCCCCCCTTCTCCTCCTCCCCCTCCTGCTCCTCCTCCCCCTCCTCCTCTCCTCCCACTCCTCTCCTCCTCCCCCCTTCTCCTCCTCCTCCTCCTCCTCCTCCTGCTCCTCACTCCCCCTCCTCTCCTCCTCCTCCTCCTCCCTCCTCCTCCTCCTCCTCCTCCTCCTCCTCCCACTCCTCTCCTCCTCCCCCCTTCTCTTCTTCCTCCTCCTCCCCCCCCTCCTCCTCCCACTCCTCTCCCCCTCCCCCCTTCTCCTCCCTCCTCCTCCTCCCTCCTTCTCCTTCTCCTCCTCCTCCTCCTCCTGCTCCTCCCCCCCCCACCCCCTCTCCTTCTGCCTATGCAGGCGCCCTGGAGCCCGCTCCCTAATGAAGACGAATGCAAGGAATCAATTTGCAACATCTCGCCTCCATCTGCTGCGGCTCGTCTCCCTGCCTCAATTAGCAGGCAGCTGGGGAGGGATCCTCCACCACACACACACACACACACACGACACACACACACACACACCGACACACCGACACACACACACACACACACACACACACACACACACACACACCGACACACACACACACACCGACACACACACACACACGACACACACACACACACACACACACACCGACACACACACACACACACACACACACACACACACACACACACACACACACACACACACACGCAGATCACACACACACACGCAGATCACACACACACACAGGCAGAACACACAAACACACGCAGATCACACACACACACACACACACACACTCACACTCACACACACACTCACACACACAGTGTCTTCAAGAGAAGCTATGGGCAGAGTTGAAAACATCTAATGGGATAAATGGGAGCTATGCACTACTTAAAGTTTTACATTTTTTTTTCTCTTTGAAAAAAAAATCTTTTTCAAGTGAACCACGAAATGAAGAGTGCAGATCCTTTCAACCTCCCTCCCTGTCTCGCACTCCCTTGGCCGACTTCAGAGCTCATAAAGAAGGGGTTCTGATGATGTTTGAATGGTTAAACTATAGCGAGAGACACAGACCAGAGGTCACTGTTCACAGTCTGAGTAATCAACCACAATGCGCTTGAGCTATGATTTAAAAATACTGACTCTCTCTTTTCTCTCTCCTTGTTATGCCAGCAGAGGTTAGCTGTGGAACTTGTTTTTTAAACACAACCATGAAGTAAAAATCGACCTTGTAAGCCGATTTCCCCAAACATACAATTCACATAACATCGCCTAATAGGATAAAATTAAAAAACACACAAATGCTTTGCCAGCCGGAAGCCTGCCGGCCAAAGTGTCATTCCTATCACTTCTGGATGAATCAAGCATGCTCAGATGAAACAGAATTCACAAACCCGTCTATGTTTTGGGCCAAAATAATATCCTGTTTTACTTGGAAACACAACAATATAATCCCTGTTCTGCTTCTTCCCTATAAACCTGGCATCCACCTCACACCAGAAGAGAGGCCTTAGTGAACCCCTGAATACCCCCCCCCACCCCCCCCACACCCCTCTTTAGCAGCGACTAAAACCAGAATCTGCACTTTGATTGGATTAAGTCAATATTGTCCCAAGTGGTTCTGGCGCTGACGAGGCCCGGGTCGAATATTGACTTCTCCCAGTCCAAACCATTGGCTGACTTCCTGATTATGGGATTAGATCCGACCTCGGCCGGAGGGGGCGCCCAACAGGGACGGCGGGGCCGGTGTGGTGCCCGGCTAAACCCTGGTCATTTGTGGTGTAAGCTTGGTGTAATAACCGGGCTAAACTAGGCGGGTCATTGGAGATTCTTATCGCCCAACAGCTCAGGTCCTGTTCAGTGGAACAGGAGGGTGGGGTGGGTGGGGGGGGGGGAGGCCGCCATAGGGAGGGCAAATCCTCAGGCGTAGAGTCTTCATAATAAGTGACTATCACAGCCGCGACATTGAAACCTTTATTTCTAGTCTGTCTCTCCCTTCACAGCCTCTGATTACCACAGGCTTTCTAAGAGCAAATGTGTTGTTTTTTGAGTAAATTGTGCTTTTGAGTGGTTCACACTTGCTCTTTCGTCTGTTATCATGTCAAATGTTTGCCAATATTTTGTCAGCAAAGGGATTCATTTGGACAAGCAACGACCAACTACCCCCAACCCCCCCCTTCTGGCTTTGTTTGTGTTTTTGCGTCTTTAAAACCTTCCGACTCCAGGTCATTCCGAAGGAGCGAGGTGTAAAGCTTTTCCGCTTTAATTAATTTTTCCCATCCCTAAAATGTTTTGCGCTGCTGGTGAAGAGGGCAGCAGAGAAAATATCATTATTGAAAAAAGTTTGACAATCACTTCTACAGCCTATAACCTAAACAATTATAGGCTTCTGCAAATAACTATTCCTGAAGAGTGTACGGAAATCTTAAAGCAATTAAAGGAATACATTATTACGTAGTACATATGTTAATTTAATCACAATTCACATTGGTCACTTGAGCGGTGCGGTTTAATTATACACTGCACTTCCAATGGCTGTGTGTCACGTTAAAATGCATTTAGTGCATTCAATCTTATCAAGTCAACAAATTATGATGCACACACACACACACACACACACACACACACACACACACACACACACACACACACACACACACACACACACACACACACACACACACACACACACACCCCAACTGAAGCCTAGCCTTGCGTCGTAGCAGTCAACCGAGCAATAATGCACAGCATGGTGTTCCTGTTTAACAGCTCCTTATCAACCTGCATTGATGCACTCACCTAACTGGGGTCCCTATAGGTAAGCATTACCTAATGCAATCCCCATACAACCCCCATCCCCCCTCGGCCGTCCTTACTTCTCTCTCTCTCTCTCTCTCTCTCGCTCTCTCTCTCTCGCTCTCGCTCTCGCTCTCTCTCCATACTATCCTCTTATCTCTCTCCCCTTCGCACGCCCGTTGCTTCTGTTCAGAGTCTTATTTACTAGACTGCTGGCATCAGGTAGCATCTCCCCTCTCCTCTCTCTCCCATACTATCCTCTTATCTCTCTCCCCTTCGCACGCCCGTTGCTTCTGTTCAGAGTCTTATTTACTAGACTGCTGGCATCAGGAAGCATTCTCCCCGTTCTCCGCTCGCTGGGATACGACGCATGTTGCGGCTTACAATAAAAAGGAACATGAGTCACACATGACTTTAATAGCTGCACACACACACACACACACACACACACACACACACACACACACACACTACACACCACGCACACACACACCACACTAGACATAGACTACACACACACACACACACACACACACACTACCACCTATGTGCATAATGATCTACCAGAGGAGAAAAGATGGGTGTACTATGGTGTACTCGCATGCAGGGATGAATTGAAGCCGAGGCTACAGCACACCCGGCGCCCGTGTGCTGACTGCTGTGTCCAATCGCGGGATCTGAAAGACTTAGGGATGCGCCCAAGCAGACAACAATACATAGCCGCAACTGCAGATGCTGAGGCACAGTGTTGTACATGAAGCTGGGCTTGTGTGTGTGTGTGTGTGTGCGTGTGTGTGTGTGTGTGTGTGTGTGTGTGTGTGTGTGTGTGTGTGTGTGTGTGTGTGTGTGTGTGTGTGTGTGTGTGTGTGTGTGTGTGTGTGTGTGTGTGTGTGTGTGTGTGTGTGTGTGTGTGTGTGCGTGAGTGTGTTTGTGTACATCCATGTGTGTGTGTGAGTGTGTTTGTGTACATCCATGTGTGTGTGTGTGTGTGTGTGTGTGTTGGGTACCCTGTAGCCTGTGTGAGCCACACATGCGGCAGATGCCTCCTCTGGCTGCAACTCTTCTCAGAGGAGGAGATGACAGGAAACACCCTGACCCACAAAGCAACTGCTGTAAGCCAATGTCTGTGTGTGCTTGTGCGCATGTCTGTATTTGTGTGTGCGTGTGTGTGCTTTTGTGCATGTCCGTATTTATGTGTGTGCCTGCATGTTTCTGTGTGTGCGTGCGTGTTTGGTACATGTGTGTGTCATCGTATGCGGTGCAGAAGCCTGAGCGTGTGTTTTTATTTAGCATGCCTCCCCTTCCTGTGTTCCTTCGCTAAGGTGGCTCCTATATGGCGTGGGGTGCAATAATAAAACCTCCATTCAGCACCTATAGGTAATTATTTCTTTTCAAGATGAAAATAGTGCACGACGAGCGCTGTAATTCTAACTGCGTAAGTGAGGGTTCAACTTCAGAGCTGGGATGTGCTACGGGAAAGCAGTATAGTGGGTTGGTATTTAATCCACGCATGGCTGTGCGAGTCCTTGATGTATAAGTTCAGCCATGAGGTGGAGAGGCTCAAGCCTGAGGTGGTGTCATCTGACTCAATCTATGGTGAACAAGTGTGTCATAAGTGTGACGATGCAAACACTTAAATCTCAAGCAAGGTTATCTGTGTGTGTTGATCTGCTTGAGTACGTTTGCATGCACGTTTGCATGCACACATACGTGTTTGTGTGTGTGTGTGTGTTTGTTAGTGGGTGCTCAATTGTGTTTCTTGTCGAATACAAGAGGAAACCAAAAATACTTGGACGGCAACGTAAAGTAGTCCCCCATCTCGCCACTGTTGATCTGTCACGAATACTCCTCTATAAGTCCTTGCTCTCTCTCCCTCTCTCCCTCTCTCTCTCTCTCTCTCCCTCTCTCCCTCTCTCCCTCTCTCCCTCTCTCCCTCTCTCCCTCTCTGTCGCTATGCCACGCTCGTTCTCTCCCTGAAACCAATCCACACCAATTAGCCTCCGTGGCTAGATGCGCCTTTACGTTGTCAGCGTGCATCAGCGACTCGCTCAATAACGCCGGTTAAAAAGCGAGCGGCGGCTAAACAGGGGAGGCGAAGGAGGAACCGCCACTGTGTGTGTGTGTGTGTGTGTGTGTGTGTGTGTGTGTGTGTGTGTGTGTGTTGACTTTGACAAAGGGAGGTGTGGAAGCGTTGTTGTAAACGGGTTCAGAGAGAGCTCCGCCAATGGCCCTAAATATTAACTCCCTGGTGTCGACTGTGGACTAGAGATGACTGAGGAGAGGAGACAGGAATGGAGTGTGTGTGTGTGTGTGTGTGTGTGTGTGTGTGTGTGTGTGTGTGTGTGTGTGTGTGTGTGTGTGTGTGTGTGTGTGTGTGTGTGTGTGTGTGTGTGTGTGTGTGTGTGTGTGTGTGTTGTGGACTTGTGTACTATCATGGATGCGTTAGGAATCTCCGATAAGGGCACGAAAGTTGCCGTAGATGAGCTGCATCTCTGCTGCCCCTCTCAGGCCGTGTTGTGTAACTGCATCTGAATCCTCTGCTAAGAGGACTGGGTTATCAGTAACCTGATTGTTAAATTCGTCCCCCAAGTCTTTTTTATTTATTTTTTTACAGTTGGTAACTATTTGATTCACTGTAGCATAACATCCTAAGTAGCATACCTGAAATAACACACTTTGGTCTCGCTCTCTTTCTCTTTCACATTATAATCAAATCGCTATAAGCTCGTACAGAATACTTGAATTGCTGTGTTCCATATCGCCCAGATATTTTTTGTTCAGGAATATCTATTTAATGAAAATACCGAAAATTGTGCATAGCAAATGTA
>OLKM01000083.1:236476-249787 GCA_900291075.1 Melanogrammus aeglefinus
ACGTCATTAAGGGGAGATCACACAGCTGGCTTCCCAGGGAGGAGGAGGAGGAGGAGAGGGGAAAAGGGAGAGGAAGAGGAGGAGGAGGAGGAGGAGAGAGGGATGGGGTGTGGAGATAGAGGAAGAGGAGGAGGAGGAGGAGAGAGGGATGGGGTGCGAGGAGAGAGGAAGAGGGATAAAGTGCACAGAGGCAAGAAGAAGAAGAGGAGGAGAATAACGAAATAAATCATGCAAGTAAAAAAAAGTGTTGAAGAGAGGAGAGTGAAGACGATGGAGGGAAGCCAGACATCGAGGAGGTGGAGGAGGAGGAAGAGGGAGGAAGAGGAGGAAGGGGAGGAGGAGGAGGAGGAGAAGGTGAAGGAGGAAGAGGAGGAGGAGGAGGAGGAGGAAGAGGAGGAAGAAAAAATAACAGGGTTGGATGGGGGTGGATGGGGGGGGGCGCTGAGGCAGGATGCAAATCCTACAGAGGGCCCTGGGGGGTCCATCGTAGACTCGGTCGTTTCCCCGGGACATCCCCCCCACACACGCACACGCACACACACACACACACACAGACACACACACAGACACACAGCTACTCACACACACAAACACACACACACACACACACACACACACACACACAATCATGCACACACACAACCCCCCCCCCCCCCTCCCGACACACACACACACAAATGAGAAGAACGGACACGCACACTCCTAACACGTATACTCCCCCAGCCTGCTCCATCTCTACTGCGCTGTGCCCCCGCTGCCCCCCATGCAGAACCTCTGCCGCGCCTGGTATTGTTTTAAGACCCTCAAAGGAGGGAGAGAGAGGGAGAGAGGGAAAGACAGAGAGAGGGAGAGAGAGAGAGAGAGGAGAGAGAGAGAGAGAGAGAGAGAGAGAGAGAGAGAGAGAGAGAGAGAGAGAGAGAGAGAGAGAGAGAGAGAGAGAGAGAGAGAGAGAGAGAGAGAGAGAGAGAGAGAGAGAGAGAGAGAGAGAGAGAGAGAGGGAAAGACAGAGAGAGAGGGGAGAGAGAGAGCGACAGAGAGATAGACATAAAAGCAAAAGACAAAGAGAGAGAAAAAACCCTCAAGACGTTCCTCCCGTCAGAGGTTGGCGCGGGCCCCCATCACACCAAACATCAGAGCGGCAGATAACAGGAAAAAAAGAAAAACAAAAGCAATTCATATGCAAATACCGACTGGGGCTGTGTTCGGAACGGAGATTAGAGACACGGCGACCTCGCCACGCGGAGCCCCAAAACAATGTCGGGGGGGAAGGAGACGCATCCTATAAGGGCGAGACAGGGCGACATCAGAACATCAAACCAGCCCACGCAGGGGAGGAGCGATGGCGACGAGCCAGCTGTCAATCAGAGGGGTCACGAGCGTCTTCCTACACCCAAGATCCAAGACAAAGAACCGCGGAGGGTGAGCTCAGCCCCATCACTCAGATTAGGACACACTCTTAAATCCTCTGCCGCTGGACTCAAGGTTCCCCTGGAACATCTTTGATCCATGCGTCATCGCTCTCCGGACGGGCCAGTGCCCGGGGGGGGGGGCCCAAAGGACAATGCGTCAGGTCACCGTGTTCTGCGTTGTTCGCCGAGGTTTGCAGCAGCGCTGGTAGTAGCACTATAGCTCGGTAGGCTTGGATTTATCATATGTTGATTTTGGGCGGAGGGCGCCTCTTAAGAGTTATTCTGAAGTACTTTGTCGACTCAAGTAGGGAGTTTGCTCGTGGTTCCTTCAAGTGATGAGGCGGTAGGAGCTGCAGCCTCGAGCCAAGGTTCTCTGACGCAGTGATGGACAATTTGAATTAAACAAAGCTGCAATCGCAGCTCGGTCGGCCAGCAACTGAGTGATCAGAAGCACAACAGGCCTCATAACAAGAAGGAGGGCTGATTGATGCACGCACGCACATGCGCACACGCACACGCATCCACACAAAACACAGGGGGAGCGAGAGCCAAACAAATAATTATATAACTGTCAGAAAAATAACCTTTATTAAACCTTATCTCACCGCATTTGAGATAAAGGGTATCATGACTTCCTCTACTTATCTATGTGGGGGGTGGGAAGTGATTAGTAGCACACGCACACACACGCGCACACACACAAGCTTAGAGACTATAAAGAAAGAATGGTTTCCGTGGAGACCATCTCTCCTCACATGACTCGGAGACAATCCCTCAATGTTCCGACGCGCACACAAACACCCATAGAGACGTTTATTTCGTAGATTGAAACTGCTTCCTCCGATGTCTGTGGCCAAATGTGTTTCAGTTCTTTCACTAATGGCGCATTTCCACTAGCACGGCTCGGCTTGATACGGCTCGATACGGCTCGGCTCGGCTCGGTTTGGTTGTGTTTCCATTACAACTGGTGCCTCCTCGATGTGGGCGGGGTCGTCATAACACGGCTGCGTGAAACCGCTGTGACGTCATTTACACGGCGCCGAGCAAACGTACAAATCCGGAAGATACCAGAACAACAACAACGCGGTGGTGCCGTCGAGCTCCCTCTGAATCCGTTCTTCGGCCAACCAGAGTCAGGAGAACGTCTGGACCTCCCTCCACCGACCAAGGAGTGGGATTTTTTTCTGAGAAGCCATCTCGTTCCAAGTCAAAAAGCAGTAAAAAAGTGCTGTCTTTCTCGCGTCTTGTTTTTATTTACATTCTAGGCGGTCGTCGCGCGGGTTATTATGCTTCCAGTGACGACACTCATTCGGCCAATCAGTGGAAGGCAGTCGGCTGACGTCACGTTTTAGTAACGCTTCGGCTCGCTTGGAACCAGGGCTGAGGTGATACCAAAAATGTACCCGGTTGCAGGTACTGCGTGCTAGTGGAAACACGCAAATAGCGCGCCGAGCCGAGCCGTACCGAGCCGAGCCGTGCTAGTGGAAATGCGCCATAAGTGTGCCCTTCTTATTACATCAGCATCCATCAGGTTTTTGGAGTTGTGCGCCACCCCCTGCTGCCCCACGTCCTGGCCTGCAGGGAAGTGTGAAGCAGGCCTATCGTATCTATTAATCTTTCTACATCCCTCCGTCTCAGACAGAGTCATCAAGTCGCAGCACGTCACTGTGCGTACTGCCACGGCCGCCTGGCTGCGGTGGAGTCATCCCTCGACACCCAGTATAGATCTGCTCTGTAGCTGTTCCATATTAATATGAAAGAGGGTGAATTATTGGAACATTGTTGCTCAAGCCTGCAAGGCCCCCCACATTTTATATAATTTTTTTTATCTCCTGCGCGTGTATTCTGATGCCAGGCCACCTTGGCTCCGAATCGCAGACGGCATGTCAAGCTCAGACGCCAGATGTCCTATTCTATGTGTCTTTAAGTGTGTGTGCCGGTGTGCGTGTGTGTGTGAACTGTAAATTTTTCATTTTGAAGGTAAATTATAGAATGCAAAGGATGATATAAAAAAGTTTTTGGAGCAAGTGTGTCTGTGCGTGTGTGTATGTGTGTGAGAGAGTGTTTAAGAAAGTGTTTAAGTGTTTGAGTTTCTCTGTTATGTTTTTTGTGTGTGTGTGTGTGTGTGTGTGTGTGTGTGTGTGTGTGTGTGTGTGTGTGTGTGTGTGTGTGTGTGTGTGTGTGTGTGTGTGTGTGTGTGTGTGTGTGTGTGTGTGTGTGTGTGTGTGTATTTATTTTTTTTAAGTAAGAGGAGAGAAACACAAATATCCCTCCGGCTGGGCTGGTTGACTGGAGACAGCACAGAGAGAATCAATTAAAGTGTTTACACACACTCACATACACACACACGCACAGAAACACACACGCACACAAACACACACGTAGACACACACACACGCACACACAAACACATACACAATCCCACCGACAGCCGCAAAGACATGCACACACAACCACGCACACACACGCACGCACACAAAAACACGTCCTTATATTGTATAATTCACCTTCTCTCCTGATAACTCTCTCCTTCCCTCTCTCGCCCACTCTCTCGCCCACCTCTCCACTTCTTATTACCCAGTCTGTTCCCCTTCTGTGCCACATTATCCATTTCCTCTCCTCTCTTTCGTCTTTCCCTCCATCCTCCATTTAGCCTCTTTAGCCATTTGTTGTTTCTATCCTCAGAGAGAGAGAGAGAGAGAGAGAGAGAGAGAGGGAGAGAGAAAGAGAGGGGAAGATAGTGAGAGAGAACAGAAGAGAAGAGAAAGAGAGAGAGAGAACAGAAGAGAAGAAAAAAAGAGAGGGGGAGAGAGAGAAAGAGAGGGGGAGGGAGAGAGGGAGAGAGTGTGTGAGAGAGAGAACAGAAGAGAAGAGAAAGAGAGAGAGAGAAGACAGAGAGAGAGAGAGGGGGAGGGAGAGAGGGAGAGAGTGAGAGAGAGAGCTAGAGAACATAAGAGAAGAGAAAGAGAGAAGACAGGAGAGAGAGAAGACAGAGAGAGAGAGGGGGGGAGGGAGAGAGGGAGAGAGGGAGAGAGAGAGCTAGAGAACAGAAGAGAAGAGAAAGAGAGAAGACAGGAGAGAGAGAGAGAGAGAGAGAGAGAGAGAGAGAGAGAGAGAGAGAGAGCAGAAGAGAGAGAGAGAGAGAGAGAGAGAGAGAGAGAGAGAGAGAGAGAGAGAGAGAGAGAGAGAGAGAGAGAGAGAGAGAGAAGAGAGAGAAAGAGAGGGGGAAAGGGGGGGAGAGAGAGAGAGAGAGTGAGAGTGAGGGAGAGAGAGAGAGAGAGAGAGAGAGAGTGGGGGGGAGAGAGAGAGAGAGAGACTCTCTCCATCCGTTCCAGTGCAGATCCTTGCCCTCCGCCTCATCCTCCCTCCTGACTCTCCCTTGGATGTATCCAATTATATTTGACGAGATGGCGTCTCAACAAACACTGTTTGCCAGGCGAACCATCTACTGCCAATACCCAATGTTTGTGTGTGCATGCAGGCGCGCACGCGTGTGTGCGTCTCTGCGCGCGCGGGTGTGTGTCTGTGTGGTTGTTTGTGTCAGGCTGTGTGTGCGTGCTAGCCTGAATGTGTGGGTGTGTGGGGTAGCCAATGAGTGTGTTTGTGTGTGTGTGTGTGTGTGTGTGTGTGTGTGTGTGTGTGTGTGTGTGTGTGTGTGTGTGTGTGTGTGTGTGTGTGTGTGTGTGTGTGTGTGTGTTGGCAGGGCCCCATAGGAACTGCCCAGTGTGTTTTGTAGCTGGAAGCGTGTGCAGGCTGCGACAGCGAGGTCCAGAGCAGAGTGTAACTTACAAAGTCCTTCCACCAAGACATTCAGCAACGAGCAGGAGTCTCCGTAACCAACCGGCCAACCCTCTGACTTACACCACTCCCTGTTTGATTAGTGCAAGTCATATAGACTAAAGGCGCTCCAGGACTCTGACCCACTCACATCTCCAGTCGACACGGCGGGGGGGGCATAGAAGTGACCGATTTAAATATTTGATTTTGAGTAATTCTGCGCCTCTGGGGCGTACATGGTGGGTGAGGGAGGATTCCTGCAGTCTGTTGCCGAGCTGAATGTGAAATATCTCTGCAGTGAGCAGTGTTTTTTTTTCCAATCCGCTGCCTGGGCTGTAAGTCACTTCAGAGGAAAGCGTGCCCTACATTATAGATTAAGTGCAATCCCAAATCCCAAATCGCTGTTCTGTCGAAATAATTTCTTTTAGGAGAGGGTGGTGCCGGGTGCGGCCAAAAGGCAGGGGTGAACACTGAGTACGCCGCAGGATTTAAGATGGCCATCAGCAGGGGAATGCTCTTCTACATGTATACCAGCCACGCAGACGACTGCATACGCACAGATCCACAGACACACAAGTAAACACTAATATGTTTTGTAGTGCAGGCAAACAAGCACATTTCCGCACACACATATTCACACACATACACACACACACACACACACACACACACACACACACACACACACACACAACACACACACAACAAACACACACACACACACACACACACACACACACACCCAACCGTCATATATCTTACAAATAAACACAGACATACCCCATTCTGCATAATATACAGTGCATTTTGGTATTCAAATTGTAGCCTTTGATCGCTCTCTGTCTCTCGCTCTCGCTCTCGCTCTCTCTCTCTCTCTCTCTCTCTCTCTCTCTCTCTCTCTCTCTCTCTCTCTCTCTCTCTCTCTCTCTCTCTCTTTCTCTTTCTCTCTCTCTCTCTCTCTCTCTCTCTCTCTCTGGTGTCTTCTAGTGCTCACACATACAATACAATCTCCTGCTCATTGCTTTCCTCCAGTAATTCGGCTGGACTATGGAGTGTGCTTCTGTGGGCCCCTACAGGCCTGAAAGGTCAGAGACACGGGGCCGTTGTTTATCCCAGATAACGATCGTACAGTGAAGTCCGGGCCCTCTTAGACCATCAGAGGACAGCGGCATCGATGGCGTGCTAGCGTCCACTATGCAAATGAAGACACAGGAAGAGGCGATAGGAAAGTGTCTGTTTTTGTTTATCTTGTTCCCGAGCATAAATGTATTCCCACACTTTGACCTCAGCTCAACATTTTCCAGACATCTTTTAAGGACAGGAACTTCTAAACAAAAATATGTGCGACCCCTTAGCTCTATGGTAATTCTGTGTGCGGTAAACATTTTAAATTGAGTTCAGAGGTCGACCATCGAGACCTTGCTCATGTCCTCTATGGAGAGGAAAGCCACAACTTTTCCAAGGACACCCAAAACACACTTATGGTCCCAAACGGAGGATGTTTGTCATGAGGACTCGCCATGCAGGTGATTCATACTGTGTAGTAGAAACGTTGAGATACTATAACCAAGGAGGCAGAAGCAGTGTGGCAAGCATCCGGAGAGCAGCGCGTCAGGGGAAACTTTTATGATTATACAGACAGGAGTGTATCAATCAAAAGGAAAAGCTGCAGCCGTGTTTTAATGAGATGACAGCTGAGACCTTGCCAACACATGCCACTAACTCACCTGTCTTATAATTAGGTCCCTAGAGCCACGCCCCCTCCTATAGGCAAAGACCCCTGAGAGGGAGGGAGGGAGGGAGAGAGGGAGAGAGAGAGGGAGAGAGAGAGAGAGAGAGGGAGGGGGGAGAGAGAGAGAGAGAGAGAGAGAGAGGGGGAGAACTCTCTTACGTAACGAGGCAGCATCCCCCATCAACCCCTCCCCACCCTCTACCCCGAGCTCTTATGACAACTCCTTGATGCTGACCTTGAGATCCCGTGATGAAGGTCGAGTCCAGCAGAGAGAGCGAGAGATCTCCAAAACCCCTGAAAGCACTAAACCTCTTAACACACAACTTTGTGCAACTTTGAGTGTGAGGGACCGGCTGCTCTCTCCCCTGTGGCGCCGCTGTCTAATCTATAAGGACAAAAAAAAGACAATCCTGACGAGGGATCAGCCATCGATCGGCTGCGCGGGGAAATACCAGCCCCTCAGCCGGCCACACCTGTCTGGGGCAGACAATCGAAAGTTCGGCGGCTGTTTGTCTGTGTTTGTGGGTGGGTGGAGGCGCGGAGACAAGACCCACTGCAACACCGTGTCAGGCATTCTAATAAAAATGGGATTATGGGGGGATAGAGACATCTCTTTCTGCTCTTTACTCTATTCATATTTCTTTCGTGATCATTATCACAGAGGGGGAAACTTCTGGAAGTAAAGTGTTTTCTAGCCATCCGTGTACAAATACAGTGGGTGACGAAGAGCCTCCTGCTGAGAACATTTCACTGCAACGTATTGTGTGTCTGACGAATAAAGTCTGAATCTGAATTCTCCTCTTCCTCCTGGGGCAGGAGGAAGAGGAGTCTGGGGGATGAGGCTCACACTGAGTTGGAAATTACGTGGAGCATGATAGAGTCGAGGCAATGGCGCTTTATGGAAGACTTGGTCTCTAGACTTGGGTTTCTCATTAGAGTTCAGTTTCAGGGTTTGGTTTTTGGTACTGGGGTTGGGTTCAATGATCACAGTTTCTTATTATGTTAAAGTCTTAGGGTTAGGAATTTGGCTGCAGGGTTGGGTTCTATGGTCAAGCCTACGATAGGGAAGGTGCTCAAATTGAGGCTAGCTCTCGTGAATGAGGTAGCTCCAAAAAGGATGCAAAGACTTCTGTCTGGCAGCATTTTGGTTTCAAACTGCAACCGTAAGTACGATGGTACCGTTCAAGACCACGATTGCCCGCCCTTCCCACTCCAGCTCCCAAGTTAGTATTGTTGTTCCGTACCCGAGTTCACTTACGTATCTAAACACTCCAATCCAATAGGGGGCGGTAGGCAGCTGGTTGGTTTACCAAAGGGTCAATAATCAAAAAGAAGAAGAGTACAAGTTCACTTTGTTTATGTTGTCCCTTCAGAGGCGTAGCCAGGACATTATTACGCTAATCGCAACATCCCACAAGCCCAGCCAATTGAGGCGACCTTCCCACTACTGTAATTCATATTTATGAGACAATGCCAAGACTGTCCCTTACCCACACCTCATTCTTTATCAGACATGGCCGTTCCGTTCAAATGAGATTTGAACATGTAGCACACACACAGTAATGCATGGTAATAGGTCTACTTCTGTGTTTTATTACAGTTAATTTTTCAAACCCGATGCAAACGGTACGCGAGTAAACATGAGCCGCGCTCGTCGCCATCTTTAATGCGGACCTGGATGCTGGTTGGCTGATCCGTGCTCGGGTATCCTAGAGAGCATCATACAAACCGAGCTACTCACGACCTTGAAAAGCAGCTAAGGTGAGCACGAAGGAGTAAGGTCAAATGGTATCTCTAACATGGTATGACTGCCACTGTTGCTGCTCTCGAGCTGGCTGGCCACGTCTCTCCCTCTCCTGGTGAAACCGCTTGTCGAAATCACAAGGTTTGAGGCCAGCGATAACTAGATATACTGCTGATTTAATGATGTATTTCCAAGCCTAGCAACCAAGTTATGAATTGCAAGCTGGTGAAGGTCATGTTACATTGGCAGTCTTTTACTAAAAAATGCATTATACTGGATTGGATAATGGCTTTATTATGTATGAAACAAAAATTTGTAAAAATGGGATTTGCTGACAATGCTTCCCCCCTGTGGCAGAAGAGAGCACAACAGCGTCTAGCACGTTGAAAACCGACGTAATAAGATTAACTCTTGCTTAATTAACACCTTGATATTCTGGGGAGACGTCTAAACGGTTGAAAAAAATGGATATCGCCCATCCCTATTGCCCTCTAAATCAAAGCAAGATAGGGAGTTTGCTGAGAGAGCTAAAGTCAAACCCTGGAACCAATAACCGAATCCAAAGCCTAACTCTCTGGCGGTAGCTGTTAAATAATTGTGTTGAGGCAGGTTTCTGGTAGCCTAGCCCAAAACCTGGGACGTTGGGACTGTTGTCTGGTGAGCATGTGTGAGTGTGTGTGTTTTGTCTTCACATAAGACAACATAGTTGCAGACTGAGATGCCAGTGAGCAAAGGGATTTAAAGATTTGCAATGGCGTCCAATTAAAATTGTGCTAACATTTGGAGGAACCGAAAACAAGTAGGCTTCCCTGCCAACAAAGACGACCCGCACCGTCGATGTCAGGCTGAGTTAAAGATGCTGTGGTTTGGATTGGAGAGCCATCATTTCAGTGTGATATGTTAGTAAGTGCCACAGCCATCCATCAGCTATTATTGTGAGACATGGCTTGTGAGAATATCTATTCTGTTTGACTGCTTGCATGCCGCTGTATGAGACCATTTGGATTTTAGATGCTCACAACTAATTGCTGACTAATCACGGCATCTCTTCCCTGACTGGTTGGGGAGAATCCATCTTGAATCCACCCCCTAATAACCCCCCCTGGATACCTCTATTGAGAGGGGGCGCATAGCGAGGGGACTTGTTGGGTTTCAAACTCTTGCTCTGTTCTGCTCTTTTCGGCTCTTTCTTTTTATAACTCATATAGAACAAAGACATGTTTATGACAACCCCAAACCCTAGAGCCTTCCAGGGCAAGAAAATAATCCCTTTATTATCCAGTAAGACATCTTGAGAAGTAATGCAGACGGAGGTCTCAACCTTTTAAGGGATTGTAACGAGTGCAATAAGTGCCATACATATTAGTATAACAAGATAGTATTTGAACACGCACGACACAAACACACAACGTCAATGCCTGACTTTTAAGCGGGAGATTTTTCCCAACATAAAATATAGCACAGTGGCCATAAATACACTACACAGCCAGAGTAAAATGGTTTGGAGTCGGATTGTTGTTTAATGTCTGAAACATTAGATTAGAATTTGTGGGCTTGTCACCTGTGTGTGTGTGTGTGTGTGTGTGTGTGTGTGTGTGTGTGTGTGTGTGTGTGTGTGTGTGTGTGTGTGTGTGTGTGTGTGTGTGTGTGTGTGTGTGTGTGTGTGTGTGTGTGTGTGTGTGTGTGTGTGTTCATGTGCATAGGCATGTGTGTGTGTGAGTGTTTATAAAAGCCTCTAAGGCATTTTGACAATGACAATCTATGGCACTGAAAGCCTTTGGCTTCCATCTCTGCTTTGACGTAGGCACACACACACTCACTCACACCAGCACACACACACACACACACACACACACACACACACACAACAACCAACACACACAACACACACACACACACACCACACACACACACACACACACACACACACACACACACACACAAACAGGGAGTTGTGCTAAAAGTGCAGGATGCAAACTGGGTTTAGGCGTTCACAGAGCAAAGCTAAAAGGATTGAAGGACACTTCGTACTCCTTGAGAGAGAGAGAGAGAGAGAGAGAGAGAGAGAGAGAGAGAGAGATTGAGAGAGATACGAAAGAGAGAGAGAGAGAGAGAGAGAGAGAGAGAGAGAGAGAGAGAGAGAGAGAGAGAGAGAGAGAGAGAAAATCTTACGTAACGCGTTAGAACAACAACCCCTCCTCTCCGAGCTCCTATGACCACCGCATGACGCTGACCTTGAGGGCCCGTGATAGAGGTCGAGTTCAGGAGTGGTGATCAGGCGCAGGCAGCAGAGTGCCGCTTCACACAGCGGCCCCTATTTAGCGGACAGATGCAAGCAGGACGTTCGATTCATTTGTGTTGATGAGAAGATTTAATTGAGACCAGAGGGTTGTGGAAGCCCTTTAAGATGTGGGAAGGAAGTGTGTGTGTGTGTGTGTGTGTGTGTGTGTGTGTGTGTGTGTGTGGTGTGTGTGTGTGTGTGTGTGTGTGTGGTGTGTGTGGTGTGTGTGTGTGTTGTGTGTGTGTGTGTGTGTGTGGTGTGTTGTAAATAAATATTCAATATTGCCTGCACATTTCGCAATATCCAGTGAATATATATATATATATATATATATATACGTATATATATATACATATATGTGTGTATATATAGATATAGATATATATATATATATATGTGTGTATATATCATATATATATATACTTGTATATATAATATATATTACTATATATATATATATATATATATATATATATATATATATAAATAGTATATATGTGTGTGGTGTGTGTGTGTGTTGTGTGTGTGGTGTGTATATAGTAACTATATCATTATATTATATATAATATATATATAATATATGTGTGTGTATATATATATATGTGTATATATAATATTATTAATATATATTAATATATATATATGTGTGTATATATATGTGTATATGATATATATATATATATATATATCCAGTGAATATATATATATATGTGTGTGTATATATATATATATATGTGTGTGTGTATATATATATATGTGATATATGTATATATATATATATATATATATATATATATATATATATATATATGCACATAGGTGAGAATTGGACAAATGCTTGGGAAGGTGTGTTAGCTGTGATCTAGCTTGTTTCTGATCAGGTTACATGCGTCCAATACGTCTCATGAGGTCACCTATGGGAGCACAGCCAACCCTCTGCTCGTCCCGCCTCTCTATGGGACTTTATTTTTTAAAGTTTAGCCAAATCATCTTCGTCAGCATATAGATGCTATGTACATATTTAATGTGGTACATGCAATATCGGATATATGAGCCAAAGGTAAAAGCTTATCCAGCCGTTTTCTCTTTTTTCATTGATTTTCATTTGGGAATGGCTGTTTTCGGGCTGACTCAAATCTGTTCCCATTTGATAAGCGAGCACTACATGGTGTTTGCATGCAGAGTGCGTACATTCCTGTACACTTGTGCAAACTGCAGAATGCAGGTTATTGAAGATAGACTTGGGCTCTTTATACACGAGCAATCTCACAGTGATAGCGACGCCAAGGAGAAAACGAGGCACACAAATATAAAGTGTGCACCAATCAATTTTACAACTTCAGAATTCAGGCGACCCTGTACTTCCTCTCACCCTTTTACGCAAACATCTTCGGCATTCAAATTAACTACTTGCTGAACAAAAAAACTACAACATCACATGACCTCGCTCTCTCTCTCTCTCCGTACGTGGCCGACTCTGGCCTCACTCGGATGCTTACATTTTTTTCACCTTGGTAAAAATCCCTGGATTTTAAGTTTTAGCAGCTTGGCGAGATCTAACCGAGGCCACGCAGGAACCGCGTCGCAAACACGAGCGGACCCCTTCAGGAACGCAGCGGCGGGGCCCGTCGTGAGCGCTGTTCAGAGCCGCTGACTCCAAACGACCGCTCTAACAATGGCTGCCCATATCTGAACACATTCTATTATCCCGACCGTGCCCAAATCAGCTGCTAGTTGCCGTTGGACATCGTGCTATGTTTTCAGTTTAGCTGACGCCCGTCTTCCCGGCACCCTGCTTGAACTTTGATGTGGTTTGAACGATTTCAAAGCGGAAGGACGCCCAGAAACCTGAGGCGTAAGCGACATAAAGCAGCTCAGTACAGGCGGTAAGAAAGCGATGGTAAAGTGAGTATTTTTATATTAGTGGTTCTGAGTCCTTAAGGGGAGCAAAGGGAGGCAGAGACCCTCCTTTTGCGTCCCGGGGGTACAGCAGAGGACCCCTGGGGGGGGCGGCTGGCCACTGGACCAGAGCCAGGATCTGAAATTACCTCCGTTGACGGGGGCGGCTGACCCCCAGTGGAGCACGGGAACACAAAGCCCAGTGACACCGACACACACCCTGCACGCGCGCGCACACACACACGCGCGGTCGCACGCACTCTCAATCTCTCTCACACATGGACGGACACACTCATGTATGCATGTGTGCACAGACACACACAAGTGATAACACATGCGTGCACACACCCCACACACACGCGCACGCACGCACGCACGCACGCACGCACGCACACAAACACACACATGCGTTGCGACACATCTATACACAATCAAATGAATGATACAGAGGCACGAGGATACACACTGG
>OLKM01000083.1:262409-284271 GCA_900291075.1 Melanogrammus aeglefinus
GACAGGGTCGGGGGAGAGATAAAGTGATTTATGAAGAGAGAGGGGAGAAGAAGGGAAGGATGAGAGCGATTGTAAGGAATAGATAGAAAGGAGGAGAGAGAGGAAGTTCTATATATATATCTATATATATATACTGTATATAGTGAGAGATAGGGAGAAAGACAGACTGGGGGAGAGATATGTAGTGATTTATTAAGAGAGAAGGGTAGAGGGAGGGAAGGATGAGAGAGATAGGAAGCAATAGATCGAAAGGAAGAGAGGGAGAGAGAGATAGAAAGAAGTAGAGAGAGAGAGAGAGAGAGAGAGAGAGAGAGAGAGAGAGGGAGGGAGAGGGGGGGAGGGGGAGCAATCAATAGAAAGAGGGAGAGGGGGGTGAGAGAGAGAGGGAGAGAGAGAGAAAGGGGGGTGAGAGGGAGAGAGAGAGAGAGGGTGATAGAGAGAGGGATGTAAAAAGAAGCGACAGAGCGAAAAACACGGGGCTCAGACGGCACCATAAACAGAGATTTTGGCTGGAGAGAGAAGACAGTGATGTAAAAATCGTGTGATAAATTTGAAATCGGGAAAGCGCAGGTGGAGAGTGAGCAAGGGTGAGAGAGTGAGGGAGAGAGATAATAAAGGCGACGGTAGGTAGGATTAGGAGGAGGCGGGATGGCAGAGGAGAGAGGGAGAGAGGGAGGGAGGGAGAGAGGGAGGGAGGGAGGGAGGGAGGGAGGGGGGGGGGGGCTGGTTTGAGGCTCCAGAGAAGGAACTTCATTGTGGAAAGAGTTGAATTTCACGGCTGATAACGAGTGCGCTTCAAAAGCAGTCCTTCCCTCCTGTGCAGTGAAGGCAAAAAAGAAAGTATACAGACAGAGCAACAGAGAGAGAGCTGCATGCAGAGAGCCATAGGGAGAGAGTGACAGAGAGAGCGATAAGCCTGCAGAGAGAGGGACACACAGAGAGACTGAGAGAGATACAGACAGAGTGGGAGAAAATGTAAGAGTATGTGAAAGCCAAGATGTCTATTTCTATATCTCTTGTATGTCTAGGGTTTGAAATATGAATATATATGAGGCCGTCCCCTCTTTAAATCATAAAACATAACCACTGTTTATCCGTTCCATTAAAATAAACCAAACATGCAGAAGCGATGCACGTAGGGGAGCACTACACCTTAGTAGATGATAATTGCGTCTGATAGATGCTGCTCTATTTAAAGCCAGATCTCTGTGCCTGTCTGGTCTCGAGCCTTCACTGTCACGGTGACACGGGGACGATGAGAAATGAAACCTGCAATCATCTCAGCCGCGTAGTGGTTATCGATCATCCAATCGGAAAGGGGTTTCAAGGCTGCTTCCAAACCTCTTTAAACTCCATCCGTCCCCCAGTGGGAGAGATTAATTACAAACGGATAACATTGAGGACAGTTGCCAATATCTCCCAGAGTGGGCGTCCCGAAGATCAGACCGCGTCTAACTTTAGATGAACTGCAACAGGAGTCTGTTTCGTTTTCAATCTGAAGTCAATGACTTTGGGCCAAAAGTTAATGACTTTTGCTGCCAATGTCATTGACACCCCCTCTCTGCATCGCTTCACAGAGGCTGTCCTCCAGCCCTGCTTACAAGTGGGGCGGAGAACAATCAAGCATACCATCCAAATAATCTACAACTTAAAAAAAACGTGTTTATGTGGGGAAGCAAGAGTAGAAGGCAAGCCCTGATCGCTCGGAGTGGTTTTGTTGTGGAGGTTATAAAACCCTCGATAGAGCAGTCAATATGTTTACATGTCAACGTATGATTACCCTCTGCATTATTAATGCAGGCTCATTCAAAAGAATTTGAACAGGCATTGAGTGTCAACAAACTGTGGATGTTTGTGGCTGTTGATGCAAATAGTAACAACTTAACTTCTCATTTCGTCTTTTCACCGCGAGTCAGCGAGCAAGGGAGAGAGGCGGGGGAGAGAAGGGGAGAGAGGAGGAGAGGAGGGGCAGGGAGGAGAAGAGGAAGGGATGAGGAGAGATGAGATGGGAAGAGAGGAGGAGAGGAAGGGAGGAGGAGGGAAGGGACGAGAGAGGAGTGGAGAAGAGTAGAGAGAAGAGATGGGAAGAGAAGATGAGAGGAGAGAAGAGAGGAGATGAGGAGAGACAGGAAGAGAAGATGAGAGGGGAGAGGAGAAGAGAGAAGATGAGGAGAGACAAGAAGAGAAGATGAGAGGAGAGAAGAGAGGAGATGAGGAGAGACAGGAAGAGATGATGAGAGGGGAGAGGAGAAGAGAGGAGATGAGGAGAGACAGGAAGAGAAGATGAGAGGGGAGAGGAGAAGAGATGAGGAGAGACAGGAAGAGAAGATGAGAGGGGAGAGGAGAAGAGAGGAGATGAGGAGAGACAGGAAGAGAAGATGAGAGGGGAGAGGAGAGAAAAGAAGATATGAGAGAAGGAGAGATGGGAATAGAAGCTGAGAGGGGGAGAGATGAGAGAATGAGAGAAGAGAGGGGAAGAGAGGAGATGGGAGAGGAGAAGACTGGAGGTAAAAAGAGGAGAGAGGAGGAGGGTGACGGAAGCAGACGGTACCGGCGTCTCCATGGCAATAAGCGCACCAAGGCCTAAATGTGACTGTGTGCATATAAATTGATATAAATGCGGCCCATATATCGCGGCGCTTTATTATTAATAAATGTCTCAATGGGATTTTCCCGCATTATCTCACCTAGCTTAGCGGCCGTCATCATGATCTCCGGCGTGGCGCGGTATTCATGAAGCTCGTTCCTGTGTGGTGGCGTTGCGCGCCACGCGAGCCATCGGGCCGATTTAATTCCTAAACGGAATGTCTACTTTGCTCGAAAATTATGAATCAAATCAGAGTCCTGGGTTAGGATTCATGGGAGCCGAGAGAACAGGTCCGTGGGTGGGCCTCATTCCTTATTCATGCTTGGGTAGTCGATCAAATTGGTTTTAAAGGCAGAGCCGTCGAGGCTGCGTAGGGGAGCGTATGGCGCTGTCACACGTGGGCCTTTTGCGCTCACACATCCACATCCATCACACAGACCCCGCAACACAGGAGGTGGGGGGTGGGGGGAGGAAATGTGATTGCAAATGCATTTATGATAACCCCCCCCCCCCCCCCCCCCTCGAGATACAACCAGGGGTGAATCCCTGAGGACGAGAAAAAAGGTATCAAATCATTCATTCATACCCCACACTGAGTCCTAGAGGTTAAATCGATCGTCCCATGAATACAGACTTCAGCCGGTGCCTTTCAAACCAAGGCCATCACGGGGATAATCGTATTACCTGCATTTATTAATAATAATAATAATAATCTGATTTCAAAATCACATTATAAAAAGGCACAGCAACAGACCTGTGGTCTGAAGCGTGTTGGGAGAAGGAGGACGAACGGTCTGGGACAACATCCGGACGTTCTCAATAACACCATCAAACAGAACGCAGGGTCCAAACAATCTCACCGCGTAATCCTTAAAAGACGAGCGCCGCAGAGCACACAGCAGACCCCCCTAACACCCGCCTCTGAATTAACAAGACGCAACGCTGGTTATCCTCCTGTTTACTCTGGTCCGTCTGTTTGATGAAGTTTGAAGAAAAGAACAAAAACAAACCTGGGAGCCAGCTGGACACACATGGATGAACAATACGCAGCGGGCCGCGTGGTTTAGGAGTCAGGGTGTTTCAGGGTAATGGGGTCCTAATCCAATCTAGGTCTCCTAGAGCAAGATGGCCGTTCCTCTATTTCCTCCTCATTAAGTGAGTATTGTGTACGTGGGATAGAAGCTCAATAGTAAAAACTATTATATATACTATGGACAAAAAAAGGTATCTTATGTTAATTCATTGTTTAGGATATGAGTTCAACGGGTGAGCAACACAGCAGAACATACTGTTTTTATTGGATTTGTTTTGCTGATATTCTTATCATCTTTTGCTGATGTTGTTATTCTTATGCATCCCGTTGTGTTGGCTCCATCCGGGGGTCAGGTTGGGTCAATGACCTCTACGTTGGGGGATGATATTCAGCTGAATGGAGCGCTGAGTTATTCACCCTCCCCTCTCTCCCTCTTTGTCTCTCGTCACTCTGAGGAGGCGCTCTGGTCGCCAGCTCTGTCTCTGTCTCTGTCTTTCAAAGAGTCCCTCAATAGTTCCTCCTTCCTTCCTTTCCTTCCCCTCTTGGATCCTCTCTTCCTTCCCTCCTCCCTTTGCTTCCTTCATACCTTCCTCCTTTCCCTTCTTACACTTTATTCTCACTTTATTCCTTCCTCCCTCCTTTCCTACCTTCCTTCCATCCTCACTTTATTCCTTCTTCCAGACATTCTTTCCTACCTTCCTCCCTTCATCCTTCCTTCCTCCCTCCCATCCTTCCTTCCTCCCTTCATCCTTCCTTCCTCCCTTCATCCTTCCTTCCTCCCTTCATCCTTCCTTCCTCCCTTCATCCTTCCTTCCTCCCTTCATCCTTCCTTCCTCCCTTCATCCTTCCTTCCTCCCTTCATCCTTCCTTCCTCCCTTCATCCTTCCTTCCTCCCTCCCATCCTTCCTTCCTCCCTTCATCCTTCCTTCCTCCCTTCATCCTTCCTTCCTCCCTTCATCCTTCCTTCCTCCCTTCCCATCCTTCCTTCCTCCCTTCATCCTTCCTTCCTACCTCCCATCCTTCCTTCCCTGCTTCCTTCCGGGGCTGGGCTGGCCTCCATCCGTCTCACTCCCTCACCCTCGGTGACTCCGTTAATAACCTGCGACGTCTGGAAACAGAGAGGAAGAAACCAAGTAAAGAGAGGGGGGGAAGGGGACAGGGCAGAGAGGGAAGAGAGGGGAGAGAGGGGGAGAGAAGAGGAGAAAGGAGGAGGTGGAGAGAGAAAAGGAAGAAGGGTGAAGAGAGGGAGGAGGAGGAAGGAGGGAGGTGAACAGGAGGAGAGAGGGGGAGAGAGAAGGAAGTGAAATGGGGAGAGAGAGGGGGGAGGAGGAGTGAGGGGGTAGAATGGGGGAAGGGGGGAGGAGAAGGAGGTGGAATGGGGGAGAGAGGGGGAGGAGAAGGAGGGAGGTAGAATGGGGGATAGTAAAGAGTAATTACACTGCAGATAATTGTAATCTTCCAGCGTTTGCATATGCATCCAAGGAATGTAATCCATGGGATTGGAAATGCAAAGAGGCATGCTGGCGGTAATCCCGAGCACGCTGATATACGGAGCGCATTATGTGGGAGTCATTTTGGTGCGAGGCAGGTTTTTTTGAACTGCACATGTGCACCAAGTGGGCTTCTATCCAAGCGCCGTGTGTGTGTGTGTGTGTGTGTGTGTGTGTGTGTGTGTGTGTGTGTGTGTGTGTGTGTGTGTGTGTGTGTGTGTGTGTGTGTGTGTGTGTGTGTTGTGTGTGTGTGTGTGTGTGTGTGTGTTTATTTGGAGTGCTACATTACAGCTGTTGGTATACATAGCACAGTGAATTGCATCTCTACGAGATAATTACACGTCTTACTGTGTTTATCGTATATAGTTTACAGTCCTCAGTCTCCCCTACCAACCTTTCCCGGAGCATTGTGGGTAGGAATGTTCTCCCCTTGATGATCTTGCAGGAGGCGTGTTCACAGGTGTACTTGGAGGTGTGGGCGTGGCCTGTGTCAGGTGCGGCCAGCCGTTGGCGTTGTTGTTGAGTAATCAGTATTTCAACGCGACGCCTCCCTCAGAGCTGATGAGTTGTGCATCTCCCCGAGCCGCCGGTCGCCTGTCTTCCCAAACGGTTATCTGTCTCACTGCGGGGTCAGAGTCCGTCTACCCCCCCCCCCCCCACCAACACCACTGTTAATCTGCTGATCATCGCCTGGTGTTGTAGCGCTCCGACTCTGGTTTGGGGAAGATGACGTGGGGGGTGGGAGAGAGGGAGAAAAGTATCCAAGGACGGGGATTACTATGACACAGGTTAGTTGTAACATGCCGGCGCACGTACAGTGACCGGAGATATTGCTCCGTGAGGAGGAGAGCTGAACGGGCAGCTCACCAAAGTCAAACCCACTTCATCCCCGTGCACGGTGCACGCACTCACGTGCACTGGTGGAGTGTCATAACGCATCGAGGAGATAAGTGACGGCCAGACCCAGACAGACAGACAGACCGATACTAAGAACCACGGACAAATAAACAGAAATGCAGACAGACAGACAGACAGACAGACAGACAGACAGACAGACAGACAGACAGACAGACAGACAGACAGACGTGTGTGTGTGTGTGTGTGTGTGTGTGTGTGTGTGTGTGTGTGTGTGTGTGTGTGTGTGTGTGTGTGTGTGTGTGTGTGTGTGTGTGTCTGTGTGTGTGTGTGTGTGTCTCTTGCTTGCATTTGGCACACTCAAAAGCACGGCCTTGGGGTGGTTTGAATAATGATGAGTTATGATTGTGAAGTTGAAAAAACTCACAAGAGATCAATCAGTCCAAAGCGAATCTTATCATGTCTCTCACAGAGAGCTTTTGACCTCGGGGCCAGCGGGCATGCCCTTCAACACGCTTTGAACTGCGGCAGAATTTCACCCCATCCACGGTGGATCAGGCGCAGATCGCTGCGGGGGGGGGCCGGCGCCTCGGTGAGGGCACGTTCACGCCACATGGAACATTACAATGAGATCCGGTTGTGTTTTCCGGCTTCGTCACAGCTCTCTCGCTCTCGCTCTCTCTCTCGCTCTCTCTCACACATCAAGGGGCCCTCAGAGTTGCATCATCAGGCGTCTATGAATGCGTTGTTTGAGCGGTCTGGAGACGGTGGTGGCCTGTAAGGGACACTTTAGGGAGCTCTCAGAGAGAGAGGCTTATCGAGGAATCCCTACAAAGTTGAAACGAAGTAAGGGATTATGCTAAAATAATGAACCTGTATGAAAATGATCTGCAATAGCAGTCTCACTGTGTGCCGTTGTGAGTGGTATAAAGCCAATCATTTCATTGACGTTGCTTGGTATTATTGACGTTACACATCCCCAAAATCAATTGTACAAATAGCACTCAAGAAGTTTTAGCACTTTAAGCGCTTTGGTATTTGAGTGAACGCACAAGAAGGGGCAACGCATAGCCCTCTGTCGTTGCCCACCGTCCCACTACTCACACAATCATAACACATCGTCTCACCATTCACACAGCCTCACACACCGTCGTACCATTCACACATTCGTACCGTTCACACAGTCGTAACACACGACTGACATTCACACAGTCGTAACACCGTCTCACCATTCACACTTTCGTAACACACTGTTGTACCATTCACAGCGTCGTAACACCGTCTCACCAGTCACACCGTCATAACACACAACTGCCATTCACACCCTGACGGTTGCAGTCGTAGAGCACCATCGTAGCATTCACACCGTGACTGATAGTCATAACGAACCCCCTCAGTATTTACGGTCGCAGCCGTCCTTTACGGTCGTACCGTACGTGGTCTAAAGGGCTGATTCTGATCCCACGTCGACGCAACGCAGGGGGGCTACGGACCCACTACGTCCTTGCAGACCCTCCTTGCGTCCACCACGAGGGCCGGACGTGCACCTCCCAAAATGCAGCAGCAAGGGCTGTGATTGGTGCGCTTACTAAAACCCGACGCAGAACCATAAAGGTTCACAACTGCGTCGCAGCGTCTGCGTGGTCATTGCGTTGCGTGAACGAGGAACAAGTAATCAGCCCTTTACAGCGAAGGAGCCTCCAGCGCCTCCAAGTGAAGCAGCCTCCATTGCATGCATTTAACTGAACCCTGATGGCCTCAGGGTTCGGCTGGGAGATAATAGGGTTACGGTTAACCAACACATAGCGTTCCCAATAACGAGGAATATAGGAGGATTTTCCAAAGCTGGATCCGGTATCCTGCGGTGTGATGACACTGGCAAGTCGGGAACGGTAATTTGGGAATTATGGGAAATACTCGCGAGATGTAGAGGATTTCTGTATCAACTCATAATAAAAAAAACCTGGCTCACTTTTGCCGCCTCACTTTGCTGCTTAATCAAAGTCTGGCCCCCTGGATGCTGACATCTTAGGGAAGGGGGTGTCGGGAATCTCTCCTGTTTCTAATGTGTTCCCACTAGCCTCAATCTGCCAAGCAGACCCATTCTGGCTAAGTCAGGCTGATGTGCCGTCAGCAGCCAGAGAAATAGATGTCATCCCCTGCCACGCTGCCCTAATAACTACCATCAAATTATTCCCCAGGCCCATTGCTCGGTCTTCCTTATTTTTAATGCACCACCTCCCTCCCTCCCTCCCTCCCTCCCTCCCTCCCTCCCTCCCCTCCCTCCCTCCCTCCCTCCCTCCCTCCCTCCCTCCTTCTCCTCAACTTTGCATTTTTGCCCTGGGCGGCTTTTTAGAAGCTTTTAAAATGCTAATAGTGATCATTTCATGACTTGGTGTATGGCGCTGTTCAGCGGTGTTGAACTGAAGGCCGTGTGTGACGAGCCACGTCATTTACATACAAGGGGATTAGGGAGCCTCATTAAAGCACTAAGGCCGGCCACTTCACCGGACTTATGTTCTGCTGCCGCGGTGACTGATCCGCACGCGCTGGGGCACTTTGGCCATGGCCTCTGTGTGTGTGTGTGTGTGTGTGTGTGTGTGTGTGTGTGTGTGTGTGTGTGTGTGTGTGTGTGTGTGTGTGTGTGTGTGTGTGTGTGTGTGTGTGTGTGTGTGTGTGTGTGTGTGTGAATGGACAAATTGATAATAACAAAATATAAAAAAAAATTGGGGATTGAGAGAGCGAGAGAGAGAGCCGGCGAGCTAAAGAGAGAGAGAGCTAAAATGACATTTGGGTGTGTGTGTGTGTGTGTGTGTGTGTGTGTGTGTGTGTGTGTGTGTGTGTGTGTGTGTGTGTGTGTGTGTGTGTGTGTGTGTGTGTGTGTGTGTGTGTGTGTGTGGAGTCGGGTGCAGGGTGCACGATACAGACGACCACCTCTGCTCCCTAAGCTCACACCGTTGCCCTGACGATAAGCACGGCAGACAGGCCGGGCACACGCGCCCAAACACATTACGCTCTCCCCCCTAACACACGCGCCCAAACACATTACGCTCTCCCCCCTCACACACGCACACACACACACACACACACACACACACACACACAAAGAACAGTGTCAGCTTTAAGCATACCTGACAAACCCACACACACACACACCTTTTACAACGAAGCAGGAAAAGGCCCACGCCTACACAGGATGTACAGCTTGCGTACGTACTACGCGTGGACACACACACACACACACACACACACACACACACACACACACACACACACACACACACACACACACACCACACACACACACACACACGCCACACCCCCCCCCCACGAGCGCGCCCCCGACCACCACACAGTGCTCGATCGTGTCGCTTCCTACCCGGCATAGCCAAGGGCGGGAAAGCTCCCACGGGAGCGAGGGAGCGTCCACCGCGATGAGCACTCTGCATCACAAACAACCGAACAACACAGGAGCTACAAAGGTCCACCGCGATCAGCACTTTGCTTTAGGAATAACCGAGCAGCACAGACGCGACGACCGCGGCCGCTCGTGATGATGAGACGACGCGACACACTGCAAAGGAAAGACACAGGGACTACTGTATATCTGCTAGGATGAGACTTCATAGGAGCCTTCAGACACAGAAGGAACACAGAAGCTACCGAGTGTCTATTATGATAAGAGCTCACCACATCAAATATAAAAGATAAAACAACGACTGGATATCTGCTCTGATAACGACTTCAAATCGCGAACGCGAGGCAATAAACTGCTAATCATCTTACTTGGCTTGGCCTCTCAAGTTCTAGCCAGTGTGACCCAACGCAGGAAGTTTATATCTGGTCGAAGGATGAATGAATGGCAAGCTGTCCGTCTGTCTGTTTACTTGTCTGTCTGTGTGTCTGTCCGTCTTGGTTGGTTGAACATGAAGTCGATTCTTGTTAGATTGAACACAGAACAGTGGTTTTCATGGATGAAGGCGGAGAGAAAGGCAGATGGGGGGACATTGGTCAAGGGAGGAGTTTGTCTAGTTGAACTTTGACCCCGTGTGATGAAGCCATCTCAGGGGGATTTGAAATGAAAAGGGTTGACGAGAGAGAGAGAGAGAGGGAGAGGGGAGAGACAGAGAGACAGACAACCCTCATGCCCTGACTGTCAGTTACAGGGGGAGGGTGAAAGTAATAAAACAGCCTAGAAAGGAAAATGGTAGGTTGGTATTTTGAACACGGGTACCAAAATCAATTTTCAGTTAGTGTGTGCATATGTTAAAATAACAGCCGAGAGAGAGAGAGAGAGAGAGAGAGAGAGAGAGAGAGAGAGAGAGAGAGAGAGAGAGAGAGAGAGAGAGAGAGAGAGAGAGAGAGAGAGAGAGAGAGAGAGAGAGAGAGAGAGAGGAGAGAGAGAGAGAGAGAGAGAGAGAGAGAGAGAGAGAGAGAGAGAGAGAGAGAGAGATTCAGTTATGATTATGATTTATGAGTTATGATTCAGGACAATATCTCCTGAAATGTCATAACCTGAGAGATTGAGTCTGACTTTTTTATTTTATTATTGTTATTATCATCTGTTATTTATTCTTCTTCTTACTTGAATATGCTTTGGCAATACTGCATTCAAATACTGTCATGGTAATGAAGCACTTTGAATTTGATTGACAGACAAGACAAGGAGAGAAAGAGAAAGGGAGAGGGGGGGAAGTGTGTGTGTGTGTGTGTGTGTGTGTGTGTGTGTGTGTGTGTGTGTGTGTGTGTGTGTGTGTGTGTGTGTGTGTGTGTGTGTGTGTGTGTGTGTGTGTGTGCGTCTGCCTGCCTGCCTGTGTGCGTGCGCACCTGGTGTGTGTGTGCCTGCGTGCGTGCGTGTGTTTTTGTGTGTTCGTATGTGATAGATAATAAATTAAATAAAAATGTGCCCCCTGGTCACAGGTTGAAATATGAGATTCAAAATGTAATTATGCTTCAATTTGGTAACACACAGACACAGACACACACACACACACACACACACACACACACACACACACACACACACACACACACACACACACACACACACACACACACACACACACGCACACACACACACACACGCACACACACAGACACGCGTACCATATTCCTAAAATACACAAATGAATTGTGGGTCCTTCTTTTGGTGATTGACTTAACTAAGGCGTTGGAAAACTTTCCTGCAGCGTAAGGGTAAACGCTAATCGGATGTGCAAATTACATTTTAAATGTAAGGTTTAAGGTGACTTTGCCAGGGCTCTGATTCGGAGGCGTGAAATAGGCCGCTGTATATGAGACATCCAGAGCTTATCTAATCAATTGGCTCTGTAGACATCAGCTCAGGGAAATGGTCAAACTACGTCCAGTAACCAGATGTCAATCACCGGTCATTTGGATTATAGCATGCTTCTATTTGGTACAAGACCTTAGATTGTGTAGAACCTTTATTATTATTAATAGTTATAATATATACAAATAATTAACTGACTAATATCAATATTTCCTTGGTGCAATAATGTAAATATTCTCTATATGCAATAATATGAAATCCACCGTTGAGTCTTATTGAATTGTTTTCTCCGTTTTTATTCTGATATCTTATTAGTTTCGCTGATTCTCCACGGTATTACCATCCCCTTTTCCTGCTACACATTGCACATTTCCCCGCTGTTGGATTAACAAAGGATTATTTGATACAAAGATGTATTTAGCACATGCACTGGCACATACTGTACAGTGCATGTGTGCTGCATCGCCAAGGAGGAGATGAGATAACGGGTTCTGACGGAGCCTGTAGTCCTTGACATGGCCCGTAGTGGCAGCATTATATCTCGGTGGTCTTCAGTAATGCATGTTCATTCCCGGAATAAAAGGAAGAACACTGAAAGTAGTTGACTGTTCCGGTGGGGACTGATCTGATGGTATGCAAGGACATGGCAGCAGCACTCAATGGCTTCCATTTAATAGACTGAGTCCTAGGGTTCCAGGATCAGGTAGGCTCCCTGGGCAGACAAACTCCTGCAGCGATTAATGAGAGCACAAAGCAGGCCTTCGCGTGGACACACGCACGCACGCACGCACACACACATGTCATTCACACAAGACCACATGCATGCAGATCCACAGACAAACACCCATTTATCACCATATGCACACATGCCCACACACACACACACACACAGAACGTGTGCTCCACCTCTCTCCTTAGTGTGTTGCAGAGAACTAAAAGAGGCATTTAGCAAGAATTAAAGGAGTAAAAGGCGAGAAGGGGGAGAAAAAGGGAAAGGAGGGAGAAGAGAGGAGGAGGGAAGGAGAGCAGGGACAATGGGGTTAAGGACTGAGGAGAGGAAGGAAGGAGAGGAAGAGAGGAAGGAGAGAAAGAGAGGGGGAGAGAAAGGAGAGAGGAAGGAGAGAACTAGAGGAGGAGGAGAGGAGTGGATCCCCCTTGGTGGGCTCTGCATGGTAAGCGTCCAACGCCTCCTCCTCCAAGCTGCTCAGGGTCCGCTGCTCCCCACGACTAATCCTCCTTACTGCCACCGGAGCAGGCTTGGACTGGTCTCTCTCTCTCTCTCTCTCTCTCTCTCTCTCTCTCTCTCTCTCTCTCTCTCTCTCTCTCTCCCTCTCTCTCTCTCTCTCTCCTCTCTCCTCTCTCTTCTCTCACTCCTCTCTGCCTGGACTCTCTCTCTCTCCTCTCTCTCTCTCTCTCTCTCTCTCTCTCTCTCTCTCCCCCCCCCCACTGAGTGGATCAACACTTGGATGTCCAATGTATGTCTGTCCCTTAAGTATGTGAGTTGATTTGATCGTTTCTAAATGGGGTAAAAAATTGGGGTTTGTTACACATAAACTCCCGATGTTCAAAAGGCAAAATGACAATACAAACAACCAGTGAAGCAAGATTCACCGTAACAGTTTAAACTTGGCATTGAGTTCCTTGGACGTTGCTGATGGCCAGACTACTTAGCAGTTTGCTGATGGACTTTCCCTTGAAGGCGTCATTGCATCGTTTCTTGAAATCCCACGGTGCCCGGGATCACAGTGCCCGCGGGGCCCGCGGGGCCCGGGTCGCGGCGGCGGTAGCAGCATGCCGGCCTCGTGCACCGTTTCCACCTCATCACTTTCCGTGGTGTTTTGTAATTCTTCTGAGACGCTTTGCCTTAATGGTTTGGCCTCCGGGCGGATTCTCGACTCGCAGGAAAAGGAGGAGGAAAATAAAAAATGATTGAGACATGTAATTAAAGTATTAAATAAAAAATCAAAGGGGAGATTACACTGTTCCCTCCACCCATCCCCTCCTGCCGTCTCTCTGTTTGGGACGGGGGGGGACGGCGATGAGCGGAGAGGAGGTGGGTGTTATAAAGTAGAGGCTCACAGTATCCTAAAGTCAGGGCAAAGGGATAATTTACATTAAAGTGGAATGCATGGGAGAGAATACCTCTATTGTCTATATAGGACACTTTAAACACAGGAGGAAGGGTCAAAATAAAAAGAAAGTGCTGGTGGTAGTACAACAAACTGCACGGTGCACCGCAACAGACATTACATTACATTAAGTTACATTATTATACAGTCATTACATATGTGTGTGTGTGGGCACGCACACACACAGGCACGCACACACACATTCCCGCACACACACACACACAGAAAACCATGAAAATGCACACAGAAGAACATGGTCACACACGTTTGCTGTTTGTGTCTGGCTGGTGAATGTGTGCAGAGAGAGAGAGAGAGACAGTCATGACTCTTTCATGGCCTCTTCAGGGTTTTTGCGAGGGTTTCAGCCAATCACAGAGAGTCAAACAGCGCTCCAGCTCAATAACCCCGTCTGACTATCACACTCACACATCCTCTACCCCCCCTCCTCAAGGAGCGCCTGGTGGGAGGGGGCAAACAGTGGAGTGGCAGAGCCATTAAATACACAACCTTTCCCTCCATTGACCTCCAGGCGATGCTGTGGGTGTGATGTCTGCCAGACTACAACATTGTTCCTAAGAGGGAGTGCATGAATGCGTGACTACATGCAGGAATGTGTGTGTGTGTGTCCACTGTGAGTAAAGTCCCTGGTTTTGTCGTGTCCACTGTGAGTAAAGTTCCTGGTTGTGTCATGTCCACTGTGAGTAAAGTCCCTGGTTGTGTCGTGTCCACTGTGAGTAAAGTCCCTGGTTGTGACGTGTCCACTGTGAGTAAAGTCCCTGGTTGTGTCGTGTCCACTGTGAGTAAAGTCCCTGGTTGTGTCGTGTCCACTGTGAGTAAAGTCCCTGGTTGTGTCGTGTCCACTGTGAGTAAAGTCCCTGGTTGTGTGGTGTCCACTGTGAGTAAAGTCCCTGGATGTGTCGTGTCCACTGTGAGTAAAGTCCCTGGTTGTGTTGTGTCCACTGTGAGTAAAGTCCCTGGTTGTGTTGCTTCCACTGTGAGTAAAGTCCCTGGTTGTGTCGTGTCCACTGTGAGCAAAGTCCCTGGTTGTGTCGTGTCCACTGTGAGTCAGGTCCTTGGTTCTGTTGTGTCGCCTTTGGGTTTCTTTGGGTTGCCTCGGCTGTGGGTCAAAGTGTTTGCAGAAATGTTGCCCCCGGTTCTTTTAAACCAGTGAAGCATCTCTCTCTGGTCCTGCTGAGGCTCATCAGGGCCAGACCAGTGAGTGATGAGGCGCTGGGCGTAGCCAGGGACTCTGAAGACGACAATCAGTGGGGATTGGGGACACATAAGTTTATTAAAATCATTCATTAGAGATTTGCCACAAAACCATTCTACAGTCGGTCAACATGGAGGCTCTTGCATTCTGTTAGAGAAGAAGATGTACAGCATTACAGAGGGCCATTCATCTCGCCTTCCAGGTCGGAGGTACGTGCCTCATTTGAGGAGGAGGCCTCCAAGGAAACCTTGTCCGATTTTGTAGAATAACAATAAGAGAACCCTGTATGTTTCTTTGGCCCAACAAAATTATATTCCCCAATCAGTGGCGTGCCTTCTTCCTGTGTGCTGAAGCTGGGGTTCAAAGGAGGAAGTGATCGGAGAAGCAGTGGTTAGAACGACGACGTCACTCGAATTCCTGCACAGTGTGCACCTTGAATGTAATGCGGTGGCCGTGCATCAGTGGCATCGAGTTCATGGCCGTCTCCACGGGGCCATGTACTGAGCTGCTCTGACGGTATACTGTTAAACTGGTGATAGACATGAAATAACAGTAAGAGGAATATAGTGCCATCGAGAACCTGGACACTGAGGAACTCATTAAATCCACATAACATCTCCATGGAACATTTCTAGGCACCTCTTTATGGTCAAACTTTTTTTTTATCTTGTCAGCTCCCATGCCAAGGCACCTCTTCCTGGTCAAAGGTTCTAAAATTAAAGTCAAAATGTCAACTCCCTAGTTGTCTCCAAGGAGTTCCATAGAGTGTGTGGATGCCGGGACTTGAACACTTGTCTCCAGATCTGAGTTGGGGTATGCTTCGACTACCTCCGGTATACCACGAGACGCACAGAGTGAGATGAACAGAAGTTATACTTATAGTTGATGCCATATAAGAATAAATGTCATGTGAATATAACATGTCAAATATAACTTTGACCACGTAATGGCTAGCATGTCTATGGTCAAGTGGAGTGTCCTGACATTCACAAACAATGCAGACCTGGGTTCTAGTGCCACCAACAACACTGTCTTCCAACATATTCAATGTTTTGAACCAATGTCACGTGAATTGTAAAGTCAATAATAACTTCTCACCAAATCCTTGCTGGTGCCCCTGTGGCGCAGGTGATAGAGCTGTTACCTATCTGTTCGGGAGAAATGTGTTCGATTCCTGCCATGGCAGGTTTTGTGGGAATGACTGTATGGTGAACGGATGATTGTGAATTACTGTCTGTGTGAATTGATTGCTGTGAATGCCTTAATTCACACATTAATACACATTTGCCCAGACGATGATTCCAAAATGAATGGGTGAGTGGGATTGACTGTATTGGGAGAGTACGGATGGCTGTGGATATGAGTGAACTCATTCACGGGCCATCCAGTCCCCCAGACAGTCATTCGAAATGAATGTGTGAGAGTATGGATCCCTTCACTAGACAGATGTTCCCACCAACCACCGTGGAAGAAATCAAATACACATGTCCCCAGAACAGATAGGAAACAGCTCCCCTGCCGAGGCACCTCTTGGTTATAGATTCTAAAATCATTGAAGTTAGCAATGTTGTATCCTTAGATGCCTCCCGGATGTTTCAAGGAGAGAGTGGATGCCAGGACTTGAACCCATGTCTCCAGATCAGAGTTGAGGTTAGTTGTCCTTCGACCACCTCCGGTACACCACGAGATGCACAGAGTGTGATGCGCGGAAGTTATACTTATAGTTGGCGTCATAAAAGAATCAATGTCATGTGAACATAACGTGTCAAATATAACCTCGACCCCGTAAAGGCGAGCATCTCTGTGGTTAGGTGGAGTGTCTTGACGTTAATAAGGCAAGATGATCACAAGTACTGCAGACCTGGGTTCTAGTGCCACCAACAACACTGTCTTCAAAACATATTAGATGTTTTGAACCAATGTCACGTGAATTGTAAAGTCAATTATAACCTCTCACCAAATCCTTGCTGGTGCCCCTGTGGCGCAGGTGATAGCGCTGTTACCTATCTGTTCTGGAGACATGTGTTCGATTCCTGCCATGGCAGGTTTTGTAGGAATGACTGTATGGTGAACGGATGATTGTGAATTACTGTCTGTGTGAATTGATTGCTGTGAATGCCTTAATTCACATTAATCAATTTGCCCAGACGGTGATTCGGAATGAATGAGTGAGTGGGAATGACTGTATGGGAGTACGGATGGCTGTGAATGAGTGATCTCATTCACGGCCATCCAGTCCCCCAGACAGTCATTCGAAATGAATGTGTGAGAGTAGGGATCCCTTCACTAGACAGATGTTCCCACCAACCACCGTGGAAGAAATCAAACACATGTCCCCAGAACAGATAGGAAACAGCTCCCCTGCCGAGGCACCTCTTGGTTATAGATTCTAAAATCATTGAAGTTAGCAATGTTGTATCCTTAGATGCCTCCCGGATGTTTCAAGGAGAGAGTGGATGCCAGGACTTGAACCCATGTCTCCAGATCAGAGTTCAGGTTAGTTGTCCTTCGACCACCTCCGGTACACCACGAGTCGCACAGAGTGTGATGCTCGGAAGTTATACTTATAGTTGGCATCATATAAGAATCAATGTCACGTGAACATAACGTGTCAAATATAACTACGACCCCGTAAAGGCTAGCATCTCTGTGGTTAGGTGGAATGTCTTGACGTTAATAAGGCAAGATGATCACAAGTACTGCAGACCTGGGTTCTAGTGCCACCAACAACACTGTCTTCAAAAATATTAGATGTTTTGAACCAATGTCACGTGAATTGTAAAGTCAATTATAACCTCTCACCAAATCCTTGCTGGTGCCCCTGTGGCGCAGGTGATAGAGCTGTTACCTATCTGTTCTGGAGACATGTGTTCGATTCCTGCCATGGCAGGTTTTTAGGAATGACTGTATGGTGAACGGATGATTGTGAATTACTGTCTGTGTGAATTGATTGCTGTGAATGCCTTAATTCACATTAATCAATTTGCCCAGACGGTGATTCGGAATGAATGAGTGAGTGGGAATGACTGCTGTATGGGAGTACGGATGGCTGTGAATGAGTGATCTCATTCACGGCCATCCAGTCCCCCAGACAGTCATTCGAAACGAATGTGTGAGAGTGTGGATCCCTTCACTAGACAGATGTTCCCACCAACCACCGTGGAAGAAATCAAACACATGTCCCCAGAACAGATAGGAAACAGCTCCACTGCCGAGGCACCTCTTGGTTATAGATTCTAAAATCATTGAAGTTAGCAATGTTGTATCCTTAGATGCCTCCCGGATGTTTCAAGGAGAGAGTGGATGCCAGGACTTGAACCCATGTCTCCAGATCAGAGTTGAGGTTAGTTGTCCTTCGACCACCTCCGGTACACCACGAGACGCACAGAGTGTGATGCGCGGAAGTTATACTTATAGTTAACATCATATAAGAATCAATGTCATGTGAACATAACGTGTCAAATATAACCTCGACCCCTTAAAGGCTAGCATCTCTGTGGTTAAGTGGAGTTGTCTTGACGTGTAAAAGGCAAGATGATCACAAAGTACTGCAGACTGCTGGTTCTAGTGCCACCAACAACACTGTCTTCAAACATATTAGATGTTTTGAACCAATGTCACGTGAATTGTAAAGTCAATTATAACCTCTCACCAAATCCTTGCTGGCTGCCTGTGGCGCTGGTGATAGCGCTGTTACCTATCTGTTCTGGAGACATGTGTTCGATTCCTGCCATGGCAGGTTTTGTAGGAATGACTGTATGGTGAACGGATGATTGTGAATTACTCTCTGTGTGAATGATTGCTTGTGAATGCCTTAATTCAACATCATCAATTTGCCCAGACGGTGATTCGGAATGAATGAGTGAGTGGGAATGACTGTATGGGAGCACCGAAGGTCTGTGAATGATTGATCTCATTCACGGCCATCCAGTCCCCAGACAGTCCATTCGAAATGAATGTGGGAGAGAGTATGGGATCCCTTCACTAGACAGATGTTCCCACCAACCACCGTGGAAGAAATCAAACACATGTCCCCAGAACAGATAGGAAACAGCTCCACTGCCGAGGCACCCCTTAATAGGTTATGGTTCTAAAATGATTAAAGTTAGCAATGTTATATCCTTAGATGCCTCCCGGATGTTTCAAGGAGAGAGTGGATGCCAGGACTTGAACCCATGTCTCCAGATCAGAGTTGAGGTGAGTTGTCCTTCGACCACCTCCGGTACACCACGAGATGCACAGAGTGTGATGCGCGGAAGTTATACTTATAGTTGGCGTCATAAAAGAATCAATGTCATGTGAACATAACGTGTCAAATATAACCTCGACCCCGTAAAGGCTAGCATCTCTGTGGTTAGGTGGAGTGTCTTGATGTTAATAAAGGCAAGATGATCCACAAAGTACTGCAGAGACTGGGTTCTAGTGCCACCAACAAACACGTGTCTTCAAAAATATTAGATGTTTTGAACCAATGTCACGTGAATTTGTAAAGTTCAATTAAATACCTCTCACAATCCTTGCTGGTGCCCCTGTGGCGCAGGTGATAGCGCTGTTACCTATCTGTTCTGGAGGACATGTTCGATTCCTGCCATGGCAGGTTTTTGTAGGCAATGACTGTATGTGAACGATGATTGTGAATTACTGTCTGTGTGAAATGATTGCTGTGAATGCCTTAATTCACATATTCAATTGCCCAGACGGTGATTCGGAAGAATTGAAGTGAGTGGGAATGACTGTATGGGGAGTAACGGATGGCTGTGAATGAGTGATCTCATTCACGGCCATCCAGTCCCCCAGACAGTCATTCGAAACGAATGTGTGAGAGTGTGGATCCCTTCACTAGACAGATGTTCCCACCAACCACCGTGGAAGAAATCAAACACATGTCCCCAGAACAGAAGGAAACAGACTCCACGCCGAGGCACCTCTTGGTTAAAGATTCTAAATCATGAAGTTAGCAATGGTGTTATCCTTAGATGCCTCCCGGATGTTTCAAGGAGAGAGTGGATGCCAGGACTTGAACCATATGTCTCGATCAGAGTTGAGGTGATTGTCCTTCGACCACATCCGCGGTACACCACGAGATGCACAGAGTGTGATGCGCGGAAGTTATACTTATAGTTGGCGTCATAAAAGAATCAATGTCATGTGAACATAACGTGTCAAATATAACCTCGACCCCGTAAAGGCTAGCATCTCTGTGGTTAGGTGGAGTGTCTTGACGTTAATAAGGCAAGATGATCACAAGTACTGCAGACCTGGGTTCTAGTGCCACAACAACACTGTCTTCAAACATATTAGATGTTTTGAACCAATGTCACGTGAATTGTAAAGTCAATTATAACCTCTCACCAAATCCTTGCTGGTGCCCCTGTGGCGCAGTGATAGCGCTGTGTACCTATCTGTTCTAGGAGACATGTGTTTCGATTCCCTGCCATGGCAAGTTTGTAGGAATGACTGTTATGGTGAACGGATGATTGTGAATTACTGTCTGTGTGAAATTGGATTGCTGTGAATGCCTTAATTCACATTAATGCAATTGTCCCAGACGGTGATTCGGAATGAATGAGTGAGTGAGTGGAATTGACTGTATGGGAGTACGGATGGCTGTGAATGAGTGATCTTCATGTCACGGCCATCCATCCCCCAGACAGTCATTCGAAACGAATGTGTGAGAGTATGGATCCCTTCACTAGACAGATGTTCCCACCAACCACCGTGGAAGAAATCAAACACATGTCCCCAGAACAAGATACGGGAAACACTTCCCCTGCCGAGGCACCCTCTTGGTATAGCATTCTAAAATCACATTGAAGTTAGCAAGTTGCTAGTATTCCTTAGATGCCTCCTGGAATGTTCAAGGAGAGAGTAGCAGATGCAAGGACTTGAACCCCATTTTCTCCAGATTCAGAGTTCAGGTTAGTTTGTCCTCGACAACACCTCCGGTACACCCACTAGACGCACAGAGTTGTGATGCGCCGGAAGTCTATACTTATAGTTGGCATCATATAAGAATCAATGTCATTTGAACATAACGTGTCAAATATAACCTCGACCCCGTAAAGGCTAGCATCTCTGTGGTTAGGTGGAGTGTCTTGATGTTAATAAGGCAAGATGATCACAAAGTACTGCAGACCTGGCCGTTTCTAGCTGCCACCAACAAACACTGTCTTTCAAAAATATTAGATGTTTTGAAACCAATGTCACTTGAAAATTGTAAAAGTCAATTTAATTAACCTCTCACCAAATACCTTGCTGGTGCCCCTGTGGCGCTGCGTGATAGCGCGCTGTTAACCTATTCTGTTCTTGCGAGACAATGATTGTTCGATTCCTGCCATGGCAGTTTATGTAGGGAAGACTGTATGCGTAAACGGATGATTGTGAACTTACTCTCTGTGTGAATTGATTGCTGTGGAATGCCTATAATTCACATTTAATCAATTTGCCCAGACGGCGTTTGCATTTCGGAAGATATTGAGTCGCAGTGAATGACTGATGGGCAGTACGCGATTGCTGTGAATGCAGTGATCTCATTCACGGCCATTCCAGTACCCCCAGAACAGGTCATTCGCAAACGAATGTGTGAGGAGTTGTGGGATCCCTTCACTAGAGGTGGACAGATGTTCCCACCAACCACCGTGGAAGAAAATTCAAAAAAACATGCTTCCCCCCAGAACAGATACGGAAACAGCTCACCTTGCCGCAGGCAACCTCTTGGTTGCTTAGATTTCAAAAATCATTGAAAAGATTAGCAATATTGTAATCCTTAAGCATGCCTCCCGGAATGTTTTCAAGGAGCAGAGTGGATGCCAGACATTGAACCCATTCTTTCTCCAGATCAGAGTGGAGAGTTAGTTGTCCTCTGAAACCACCTTTCCGGCTACACCACGAGGTCGCACAGATAGTGATGCTCTGAAGTTGAATACTTATAGGTTGGCGTTCATAAAAAGGGAATCAATGTCATGTGGAACATAACGTTGTCAAATATAACTCGGACCCGCGTAAAAGGCTTGCATCTCTGTGGGTTAGGTGGGAGTGTCTTGACGTTAATAAGGCAAGATGATTCACAAGTACTGCCAGAACCGGTTCTAGTGCCACAACAACACGTCTTCAAACTTATTAAGCATGTATTGAACCAATGTTCACGTGAAATTGTAAGTCAATTTATAACCTTCTCACCAAAATCCTTGCTGAGTGCCCCTGCTGCGCAGCGTGATAGCGCTGTTACACTATCTGTCTGAGAGAGAGACATACTTGTTCGA